>JARQOC010000002.1:469487147-469501421 GCA_033576535.1 Allobates femoralis | reverse complement strand
CCCAATTTTTGGGCTGAAAAACTTGGCTTATACGCGAGTATATACGGTACTTAAGCTAAATATTTATGTGTTGGACATAATTTTTTTTTTAATAATATTCATATTTTAATACTGTTATTTGGTATTTTTTGGTATGAAACTGTCTACACTTTCATTTTTTGTTGCGTTTTTTTAGTCTGTGTGCAATGGTTTCAATGGGAAACTCAGATCAGAAAAGCGCAGCAATAATTGTCATGCTCATTCTTTTTGTGGATCACTTTTCAAGGGAAAAAAAATGCACCAGATGTAAAATGCACAGATTGAACAACAAAACTTAAAAACCCATTGACAGATCAAAAGCGCTCAGTGTGAACATAGCCTAAGATGCAGAATTTATTAGGTGGCATCAACCTCTTAATGAAGTAGGTGCATCTTATTCTAGTGGACCCATTCTTTCAATGTCAATTTACATGTGTCTCGTCTTAAAGGTATCGCTTTCACAGATAGGAATAAGAAACAGACTGTTTCCAGAATACACCTAGCTATTGTACTCTATACACTCGGGTCAGACTTGGATATGGACCCACACTTTCAGGCAGCACTAATACCGGACAGCATTAACAGCAAGTGCTGCCTGGAAATGTGGGTCCATAGAAACCCATTATGTACCTTAGTAGCAGCCACACACAGAGCTACTGGAGGTGTGCTTTTCATCAGTGCACAGGAAACACTGCCTGCAGCATTTTCCTGTGCACTGAAGAAAAGCGGCTACTACTAAGGTAAACACAGGGTTGCTATGGACCCACGTTTCCAGGCAGTTCTTGCAGTTAACACTGTCCAGTATTAGCGCTGCCTGAAAACGTGGGTCCCAAAACAAGTCTGACCCCAGCCATAGCGGTTATTGCAGGGTGCTTTTATAACAGAGTTAGGCTAAGCTATTGCCTGCTTTCAGGGGGGTTCCATTAAAAAGATAGAATTTGGCAGCATTAACGCAGTGTTACCAGAAAGTTAAGGCTGTGTTAACGCTGCCAATTCATTCCTACAGGTGAGGGAACCCTGAGCGCAGGTCAAATTCCGGCATCTAAATGCTGGAGTTTGAAACCTTGTGCTATTTCCAAGCGCATCACATGATGTGGAAGCTCACGTCATGTGATGCACTTGGAAATAGCGCGAGGTTTAAAACTCCGGCGTCACGGCTGGGATCTACAGTTTTGGACACAAAATATATATAATGTATAGGTTTTGAATAAATTGCAGCTCATAAATTGTAACTGTCTGTGCTTGGAAGGTTTTATTTAAATTTATCCACATTGAAATGATATATAGGACAATGGAAAGTATCGCACCTCTATAAATTAATTTTATTAGTGAAAAATAAGGAGTAAATTGTAGATATATCACAATCAACATGCAATGTAGCACACTAATCAAGATAACATAACGTCAAAGTTACCTAGTTATTTTTTACGAAAAAATGGATGATGTCAGGATTTGTGCAGAGGTGAATATAGTGTCTCATGTAAAGGATACAAATATATGTATAACATGTACATTTATACTCTGAGTATTCTATGAAGTAAGCATTAGTTATATCTATCGGTATGTAAGAAGCATTCGCCGAGGTGAATGCCATAGTTCTGGTGATATATTGGTTAGGCGCTATTACAGGACCGTTGTGGCGGTATAGAGTTCTGTGAAAATATGGGTGCCCAAAAAGAGTAAATAAAGAAAGAAACAGGAAGAAAAAAAGCAATGAAAACAGGAATTTGAGAAGAACATACCTCTGAATGTGTTGCCTGTGTAATCTGCATCTATACCTTAGCAGCAAGAGACTGGCGGTGTGGATTATTCTAAGTTGACTACTCCTGATATAGATGGTACTGTTATGACCAGGGTATGGTGTCCCTTATGTATAGGTCCTATGCTTCCTTATGTGAGTAAGCAGATGCGGGCCTATAGAGAAATAGTATGAGTGCATAACATGGTGATAGCAAACTTTCACCTAAAGAGCAAATAGAGCCTCTACCTGTGATGCAGGAAATCCTCTTTTATATGCTGCTGTCCATATTGCAGTTACTGCCGTGGAAAGTATTGAAAGGAAAGATTAGATTTATATTACCATGTCCTAGGTGTCTCGGTACAATGGCCAGTATCTAGTGAAACAGATACCTTATGGTATGCTCTGAAGGCTGTAGTCGAAGAGAGTACAAGATAGATTGAGAGAAGGTAGAATGAAAACACCTCACCATTCGTTCTTTGTAGTGACCGGTAATGTGCCTACCATCCCAGTTTGTCAGCTTGGGTATGGTAGTGTGTAGCGGGCTATTTAACAGAAAGGGGTGGGTGGCTTCCTGGCTCCTGTATGTGGAACGCAGGAAGCCAACGTGGAACGAAGTGGCACATGTGCAGTTGTGCTTATTTGATCTACGGTTCTCTGGCCAGTGAGGCAAAGTGAATTGAGTGAAGAGAACATCAGACATGATCAGAAGATTTGTGGGGAGATTGGAAAAACATAATGAGACATTTGGAATGTCAATTAGAGCATTATAATCACAAAATTCATAATTATTTATAGCAATTGGACATGGTAACATAGCATTAATCTTAATAGACCTCAATATTACTGATAGAAATGCAATATGTAGAATAAAGGGAAAAATATATACAGTGGATTTTCTGATTTTGACTGCAAAATAAATACTGTGCACTAAGTGGGGGAAGTAGCAAAGTTTGTGCAATATGAAATAATATATACACACGTATGTGACATGGAATATAGACGCAGGCAAGATAGACCTCTTTAAACTGTGAAAAAATCAATTAATGAAATTATAAAGAGACCGTTAGTACTGTTGAACTTATTCTCTGTTGAGCACAAAAGGTGCTAATGTTTGTAGAGTGTGAATCCAGAACAATTAATGTTCCTTCATTCTGGCAATACGATTACGCCCTCTCTTGTTTAACCCCTTCATGACCCAGCCTATTTTGACCCTAAAGACCTTGCTATTTTTTGCAATTTTGACCAGTGTCCCTTTATGAGGGTATATCTTTGGAACGCTTCAACAGATCCGAGCGATTCTGAGTTTCTTTTTTCGTGACATATTGGGCTTCATGATAGTAGTAAATTTAGGCCGATAATTTTTGCATTTATTTTTGAAAAAAATCAAAATTTTCACATTTTTAATTTTTATTCTGTTAAACCAGAGTTATGTGACACAAAATAGTTAATAAATAACATTTCCCACATGTCTACTTTACATCAGCACAATTTTGGAAAAAAAAAATATTTTCGTTAGGAAGCTGTAAGGGTTCAAAATTCATCAGCAATTTCTAATTTTTCCAGCAAAATTTACAAAACCATTTTTTTTAGTGACCACATCACATATGAAGTCCCTTTGAGGGGCCTACATGACGGAAAACAACCAAAAATTACACATTCCTAAAACTGCACCCCTCAAGCTACTCAAAACCACATGCAAGAAGATTATTAACCCTTCAGGTGCTTCACAGGAACTAAAGCAAAGTGGAATGAAAAAATGGACATTTTAATTCTTCCAACAAAAATGTTTTTTAGCCTCAATTCTTTCATTTTCACATGGGCAACAGGATAAAATGGATACTAAAATTTGTTGGGTAATTTCTCCTGAGTACACAGATACCTCATATGTGGTCATAAACCATTGTTTGGGCGCATTGCAGGGCTCAAAAGGGAAGCAGCGCAATTTTACTTTTGAAACTAATTTTCCATTCAAAAAGCCAAATGGCGCTCTTTCTCTTCTGAGCCCTGCTGTGTGCCCAAACAGTGGTTTATGACCACATATGAGGTATCAGTGTACTCAGGAGAAATTGCCCAATAACTATTAGGATGCATTTTATCCTGTTGCCCATGTGAAAATAAAAACATTGAGGCTAAAAGAAAATGTTTGTGAAAAAAAAAAGTACTTTTTCATTTTTACGGATCATTTTGTGAAACACCTGGGGGTTCAAAGTGCTCACTATGCATCTAGATATGTTCCTTGGGGGGTATAGTTTCTAAAATAGGGTCACTTGTGGGGGAGCTCCAATGTATAGGCACACAGGGGCTCTCCAAACGCGACATGGTGTCCGCTAAGAATTTGAGCTAATTTTCCATTCAAATTGTTAGTAGACACCATGTCGCGTTTGGAGAGCCTCTGTGTGCCTAAACATTGGAGCTCCCCCACAAGTGACCACATTTTGGAAACTAGACCCCCTAAGGAACTTACCTAGATGCATAGTGAGCACTTTGAACCCCCAGGTGCTTCACAAATTGATCCGTGAAAATGAAAAAGTACTTTTTTTCCACAAAAATTTTCTTTTTTAATTTTTACGGATTAATTTGTGAAGCACCTGGGGGTTCAAAGTGCTCACGACCCATCTAGATAAGATCTTGGGGGTTCTAGTTTCCAAAATGGGGTCACTTGTGGGGGAGCTCCAATATTTAGGCACACAGGGACTCTCCAAATGCAACATGGTGTCCGCTAACAATTTGAGCTAATTTTCCATTCAAATTGTTAGCGGACACGATGTCAAATTTGGAGAGTACCTGTGTGCCTAAATATTGGAGCTCCCCTGCAAGTGACAACATTTTAGAAACTAGACCCCCCAAGGAACTTATCTAGATGCATAGTGAGCACTTTGAACCAACTGACCGCTCTTAGGCTTAGTTGGTGGTTGATACTCGTATAAAGACTATTGACATCAAAGCAAACCAATATGCATTCTGGTGACAGGGTACCCAATTGTTTTAAACATTTGAGCAAATCTGTAGTGTCCTTTAAGTACGCTTGTGTTTTTGGTACTAGAGGAGATAATATTTTATGCAGAGTGATGGCTATCAGTAATAACAAAGAGTCCGTGGACGTTACAGTGGGTCTGCCGGGTGGTTGCCTCAGGTCCTTGTGTGTCTACAACTTAGGAATTTCGAGGAGGTATTAGAGGATAGAATTAATAAGAAATGCAAGGCTATAATGAGCAACAATACACACCCGCTCTCTGAACTGTTTGCGAAGCAGAAGAGCACATTCAGCAAGCGTCTAATCCAACTAATGTGTAAAAAGGAAAGATACAGAAAATCGTTTGTCCCGACAGCTGTGGGGATGTTTACCCGCATCTGCTGTCCATATAGACTTATTTTGTAAAGTGTGTAACGTTCTTGATCTTTGTTCTGCTGCTGTAATACTGTAATTTCCTCCGGGATCAATAAAGTTTATCTTATCTTATCTTATCTTGGGTTGTGAATAAAAGACTAATGTTAGAGGGGGAGCATTTTCCAAGTAAGTAGCTAACTTGGTATCAATATTGCCTGCTCTCAAGGTTGTTTGAATGCATGTGTCAATCAATTGTGAGATACAGGGTGCAGGGTCATGGGGAACCGGGGTGTAAGTGTCCCTATCCTCAAGTTGCCTCCTGATTTCCTCAATGTAATATGACCAGTCAAAGTTCACTATAGCTCCCCCTTCGTCGGCAGGTTTTATGATTATATCCTTATTGTTTCTAAGGCTTTTAATGGCTTACGTCTCTGTAGAGTTTAGATTGTGTTAAAGCTTGCAGATCTCCTGATTTGATCTCTTTAATGGTTTTATTAAAGTCTGTTTTCACTAATGAAAAATAGGTCTCAATGGGGTGATAGGATCGAGGGGGTTGATAAATTCTCAAGGACCGAATATGTAAATTTTGAAGAGAGAAGAGTGTATTGCCAGTAAGGGTAGAGGTGTCCGTATTGGTAGGTTGACTAGAAAAATGGTCTCAAAGTCTCAGCGATTGAAAGAAACAATTAAATTCTTTTTCAAGAGTTAAAGAATCAAAGTATGGTGTGGGACAAAAGCTTAGGCCCTTCTGCAGTACCCTCAACTTAGCAGGTGACAAGATATATTTGGAAATGTAGACAAGATCTGCCTTACCTGTGATTGTCTGGTCATCCCGTGAGGCCTATATGGGTCTCCACTGCCCCCTCCTCATCCTCTTCTGTAGCACAGACATTAGCCTAAAAAAGGTGATGGTGGTTGTTATCCTCCATACTCTCTTCCTGAATTGGGTGAAGAAGGCTAGCCAGGATATCCTCTGTAGTGTGGATAGCGGGACTGTAGATAGGGTTCAACACAGCATCATCTATAAATCTAACCCTTCTTATAGTCCTCCTCATCCCTGGTGAATTTTGACCGACCAATATGACTAATTCTCACTTCACTTCATAGTCAATCTGACTATAAATTTACATGTTATACATATATTTGTATCCTTTACATGAGACACTTTCTTCACCACAGCACAAATCCTGACATCGTCTATTTTTTCCTATAAAATAACTAAGTAACTTTTATGTTATTTTATCTTGATTAGTGTGCTACACTGCATTTTGAGTGTAATGTATCTACAAATAGACTTTCCAAAGCGGAATATTTTATTATTGTTTGTATGATGTAAATACAACTATGCAATTTTGTCCTTTTCTATTAATGTTTATGATTTGTACAGCTTCAGTCACTTTGACAAAGGCGGACATGGCGAAACATTTTTTTTTACGAGTTTCACCAAATAAAATACTTTGTTGCAAAGATACAAAATTATCATCTTTCTTCGTGTGCCAAAGCTTTTCTCGTGAGCTCAACTTTTTCTTCAGAGCACCGAGTTATCCGTGAGCCAGGTTACTGACTTTCTCCTGTATAGTGCAAACAAAGGTGCAATAGGGTCTTATCTCAAAAACTAAGTTATAACAGTGGTGATATTCACTGCTCACCTGACTTGGTTGTGCAACCCACAACCAGTATACACGCTTTCACAGCTGCCGCTGGATCCACACTTCCACGTTCAAGGTAGTAGAGATAGCAAATATCAGAAGGATGGTGTGTCACGCTCCACACTGCTGTATAAGAAAAAGGATTACGAAGGATCTATAAACCGGTGTTTTTATTTACCTCTATGCATTTCGGAGCTGTCCCAACTCCTTCCTCAGGACACACCATACCACTCATACCAAAAGGTATGATGTATTACTGAGGAAGGAGTTGGGACAGCTCCGAAATGCGTAGAGATAAGAAATAAAACACCGGTTTATAGATTCTTTGTGGTCCTTATCCCTATACAGCAGGGCGGATCGTGACACACACTCCTTGTAAAAAAAAGGTTACTGACTTTAGCACTCCATAATAGTGACAGCTTCTCAATGTTCAACATAACAGTGATAGCCATGTGTTTCTTTATTAGTGCCAGACTCTGGAACTCCCTGCCCCAACACGTCAGACACTCTCCTACCCTGAGAAGCTTCAAGTGTCACCTGAAGACTCACGTATTCCGTCAAGCCTACAACCTACCATGAGACCCAGGCGACCGCCCCATACCTGACATTCCCCCATCCTACTGTATCCCCACCCGCCCCTCGTAGACTGCGAGCCCTCATGGACAGGGTCCCTGCCCCTCCTGTACCTGTACGTCCCGATTGCCTAGATTTAGTGTACTTGTTCTTGTCTCCCTTATCCTCATGTAAAGCGCCATGGAACCTAATGGCGCTATATAAATAAATAAATAAAATAATAATAATAATAATTAGTGATTCATTAGAGTGCTCACATTACAGCTGCAGTCAGAATACCACATACCTGATAATAAAAAGCTCTCCATAACAGAGCATATGGATGGGGTACCTAAGAGTGAAGTGTTCGATAGCTTCACAATGGAAAATGCAAAATTATTATCATGATTTGTTTACTAAGCTTGTTTAATTAGGGCCAACTTATTCCGGGCTGCTTTACAGACATTTTCATCACTGTCTCATTGAGACTCATAATCTAAATTTCCTATTAAGCATGTGTTTGGAGCGCAGGAGTATCCAGTGAAAAGTATGCAAACATAAGGAGGCCCTGCAAGATTATTGGAGATGTCCTTGATGTTATTTGATTTATCATGAATCAAATGTCTTATGTATGAGCTACTTTCAATTCTTCTTACTATATTTTGTTTTTACAGACATCATCTATGCAGTGGACTTATGAGATCAAAGGACTTCCTCCAAAAACCTGTCCGCCCACAAATATCTCACCTAAAATATGTTCCAATGGTATTAGAAAACCAGTAACGTATGAAAAACGTAATTTTCTAAGGGAGAACCTTAAACTTACAACAACAGCAGTGTCATCCCCTGTTAAGGGAGGGTCTTTACTGTTTAAAACAAAATAAATTCTTTGGAAATGAAAATATTTTTGTCACTTAAAATATATTTCACAAGCTATATATTTACATGAAAACAATTATAATTGTTAAAGTCTTTTTTGTTTTACCTACTACAATAAATGCTACGTACACCTTGAAATTGTGTCTTTTTAAGTTTCCATTTATTAATAAATGTAAAATTAAGAAACTCTTTATTCATTAGTTCTTACTATTTTTACTGTCGTGGATTCTAAGCAAATTCCATATATTGCTGGCTCTTCTGCTGCTTATAACATCAATTTTACAACATGTTTCTTCGTCATATTAAGGCTTAAGCTATGCGATCTCTTTGCTTCCACCACCTTTCTCCTAGGGCTTTTTCACATCTGTGTTTTGCCTGCGTTTGCCTTCGTTTGCATGTCTATGCATTTTTACTGCTAAAAACGCATTGAAACGCATCCAAAAAACGCACCCATAGATTTGAATGCAAAAAGCATTGCAAACACAATGCAAAATAAATGTCATGCAGCTCAGAACGTTGGATGCGTTTCAATGCGTTTTTAGAAATAAAAATGCATAGAAATGCAAACGCAATCAAACGCAGCACAGCCTTAGATGTGAACTGGGCCTCACTCTTAGAGGTACCAGCAAAGAATTGCAGGTTGTTACAAATAGTAGAATAAACCATATTAGGCTCTGTTAAAATGACATTATGATGCATATGTTGGGGAAACGTGTAATGTGTGAAATGTGTATTATTTTGTGCATTTTTATGATATATAATGTGAATTGTTATGTGATATAGTAGTGCATTATCAGACATTCTCAGGTGAAGATTTTAATTTCTATAATGCTCCTGTCCTGGACCGACTATGATGGTGAACTATGGCCACACATCAGGTATCTACATGAAAATCCTATAGAGCTCAATCCCTTGGCATTTTACTTCCAGAATACCTTTGCACTTTCCACAGTATGGCATATGACAATTCACTTATATGTGGTCATTTAGGGATCTACTTTCCAGAGAACTGAGATTATCTGAATGCTTTACATAGCGTCCCTGATCTCAATCACGTCGCCTGATATTCAGCTTAAAGTGAGTTGAATGTCCTCTGTCACATACAGTGAACGATACCTAATGGAACTCCTCAATAATCAGGGACTAATTTATTTGTCCCTCATACTCAGTTACTCATCACTAGAAATGAGTGAACCTTTTGAAGTCCAGGCTTGGTTCAGTTTGCTGAATGGGCATATGTTCGCCAAATAACTAATAGTGTAGGAAGATAATGTCTGTGCCAAAACACTGAGGCTCCACTGTACAACTGTTCGCCGAACTTCCGAACCCCATTCAAATCAATGGGAGGCAAAATTAAGGGTCTAAAAAACACCTTCAAAGGGGCCCAAAGGCTGCCAAACACAGCTCAAACCATTTTACAGAGGAACCCCACTGTTTTGGCACGGACATTATCTTCCTATATTATTACTTGGCAAGCGTCAGTGTTGCTGTGACCATGCTTCCAGACCCGCTCATGAACCTGAGACATCTTCACGACTTCCCTGAGGTTGCCTCAGGTTGCACAACGGTTATCATGCAGCACGGAATCCCACTGTGTGACCTGAGATAATCTCAGTGGTGTCAGCACTTGTAACACGTGAGAGCCACGATATCAAGATGTAACAGGAATGCTTTCTGTGACCGTGACCTCACCATATAGTTGTAAGGCCCCATAATAATGAAAAAAGCAGCATGGCCGCAACACTTCTGACCTGTCATACTTTGCTGGCCAAAGGATAGACATGACATTTTTAATACAGATTCTCAAAATCTGCATTAAAAATAGCATCAAACAATGCACTGTGGGCACAGGACCTAAGAGGGTCCAGGGAGAGCTGCAGTTGTAAAAGGTCTCAAGGGTTCCTCTTGGTCCCTGGTTATCTCCACACAGACATCTAGGGCAGGGGTGGCCAATTACATTCCTCAAGGTCTGAAAACCGTGCAGGTTTTCAGGATTTCCTTAGCATTGCACAGGTGCTATTTTCATCACCTGCAGAGTTGATGATTCCAGCACCTTGTGGAATGCTAAGGAAGTCATGCAAAATACTGAAAACATGCACAGTTTGCAGCCCTCTCCTAAAGGAGAGTGTGCAGTGTCTTTCCATACCTCAGATTGTGAGGCCAGGGGCATGCAGCTTGTTTGCCAGTCTCTGTAGGGCAGCATCAAAGCACTTCTTTGCAGTAACATTCTAGCATGCAAGGAGTGAAATAAAATAACTTTACTGTAACACACAGACTAACTCTCAAACACCAGCATAACAATATAGATAGTATATAAATATAATAAGCCTCAAACATGGATATTTTCGGGGGGTGAAGAGGCTACTCCTCCAGGGACATTCTCCTCCAAAACCTGCCCACCAGCACACATCATCATAGCCACCACTGGAGAAGAGAATGGATGAATGAGGGAATGACCACCCCCTCTAGGTGAGATGGGACAAACTTGAGCAACACTGACAGACCCTTCAGGATTGATGGCCCCTGTGGGTTTGGAAGCAGTTTGCTGGCTAACCAAGAGAGGACTAGCCTCCATCTGATGCATTATTATCTCCCAGTCAACCTCCTGCTGCCTTTTTTTCAAAGTCAATGGCGGTGGCAAACTGACTAGTGCGTACCGCAAATGACTCCTTGCTGCCCATCACCTTCTTGAAGGTGACCTGCTCTCCACCATAGATTGGATTCTTTTGGGAAGATGGTCATAAATCAGGGTGTATCAGTTGACATAGCACCAATAACCAGTACCTTCTTTGTCTATGAAGCCAAACTCCTTCTGTTAGATGAATACCACCACCTTGCCTTGGGTCCATTGGCCATCAAACTCATTGGCCTTAGGCCCATGCAACCACTCTCGGATGATGGGATCTGTGAGCCGAATCTCCACAGAAGAAAGACAGGATGGGGTGGTTCATGCTATATGGATAGTTGCTTGAATGGGGTAGGGGTCCCCACATCACATTCTCCCAGTCGAAGGCCTCTGGTGGGGATGCTAGCCAAAGCTGCAAAACAGCCTTCTGTCCCTACTACCTCTTCCTCATCCTCCTTGGTGGCCTCCTAATCCTACTCATCATGCTCCTGGATTTGCCAATCCAGCGGCCATGGCATCGCGTGCAGGTGTAATAACAACAATCATGCTGCAAGATCCTCCTGAGCTGAGTGTGACATCTGCTGCCCCCGGATGGCATGGGGAGTGACTCACCTCCTGACTGTGAGCTCCTCAGGTCCTCCTCTGGCATCCAAGCCCAATCCTATATCCTGAGCTCACTGCATATGAGGCCCAATACAGATATCGCTGTGAAGCTCCAGATGATATGTGTCCTGTTAGGGCTTCTCTAGTTCTGCTGGTGAAGTGTCATCTGCCCCTGGGGTGGTAAGGAAGATGAGATCCTCCAGAGCTGGCATACCTTGTGGTAGATCCATGATTATCTTCAGTTTATAGAAAAAAGAGATGGTACTCACTGGTTTCTTTTGCTCGCTCTAATCCACTATATGTGGGTTATATCTTGTGCAGGGAGGGGATGTTGGAGGCAGACCCACTCCCTGCACAAAATGTAACCCACATATAGTGGATTAAAGCGAGCAAAAGAACCCGGTGAGTGCCGTCTCTTTTTTCTATAAACTGAAGATTATATTAAACACTTTAAGTCTGAGCAACATCGGTACAGGTGATAAGCCAAGGTGATTAGATGGACAAGACACGGTCCTAAAAGAAGGTTTGGGGCTATAGTTCCAGGTGAAACTCTTTTGTATCCAGATCCATGATTATTATTACTGTCTACAGCACGCACACGGTAGAAAAGTGTAGGACAGAGTAGCTACTTTGTTCTGCACTGCCAAGATGGCACAGGGCTCCGCAGTGACGCCTCTTTGATTTGCCCAGGGAACTGTCTTTTCCAGTGCCAGGACACAATAGCTTACAGGATATTAGTTTTTGTACAATCTTATTCCCTAGCTCTTCAATAACCCCATCCATGGGGTGGGCTGCAGAAGGCATCTGGCTTACATTACAAATCCCATTCCCTATGTCACAGGTAAAACGAGGGCTTGTAGTTGGGTGGAGTGATTTTTGAAGCCTGACATATTTGGAATAGAAATAAGGGAGATAAATACGCTGGTGCCCCTAAGTACACTATCTGTTAACGACTCTGTTTTTGGGATTTAGAAAAAAATGCTAAATTTTGCTACAAAAACAGACCTGAAGCAAAAACGGCTGAGATGTGTGACCCTAGCCAAAATAATAATAACATAAAAAAATAAAAAAAATTAAAAAATTTAAAGTTATCTTAAACATATGTTTAAAAGACATTTTAAGATTCCTAGACTTCACAGCTGCTTCCACATCTGGCACTGTTTCCAAAATTCACCCTGCAAACTCCAGGAAACTAGAAATTCTATAGGTTGAAAGAATATGGTAAACTTGACGGCTGGAAACACTCCCAACCATATGGTTAGGTGTTGTTCTCAGCCAGCAGGTCTTAAAGTGAGTGTTTTAGCCCCAAACAATCAGGGAAAGTTTTAGGTCTATTTTAAATTTCAAACTTTTTTCCTGACTAAAGCCGCATTCTGTGATTTTTTTTTTTTAGTAAATTATTTGTTCGGGTTTTCAGTCATGAACGGAATCTGCAATGTTCGTGATGAATTTGAAACTAATTAACATGTTCAGGGAAAGTTCAATCATTTCTAGTTTTCACTCATGTCATGTTCTCAATAACATAAAGCCTTCCTATTTTTTCAAGGAATTAGTATAATACTTAATGAGACTTTACTTTTACTCACTGACACTCTGACAGAAGTGTATCTAGGTTTCCTGGCACCCGGGGCAAGGACTCAGTTTGGCGATTCAGTTTGGCACCCCTTAAGCGGTGTAAGTAGTTGTCATGTGACCAAACATTCCTATTCAACTTTCACACATACTGTCACATGCTGAAGAGCAGATTTTTCTAATTCTTTCAATGTTTGTTGAAATACAGAGAAGCAGGAAGAAAAGTTATTTATCCCAACAACTGTAAGTATGAAAATCGCATATGAATGGAGTGGTGCCAATGGCAAGAGTGGATGGTCATATGAACACAAGTGTGCAATTTGCATACTGCTGGCCACAATCCAACTACACATGTCCAGCCTCAATTCATTTTAATTGAGCGAGGCCGTGCCTATCTACATTAGTTGACACGAGACTGTACAAAGACTACCATTCAAAAGTTTGGGGTCATCCAGACAATTTTGTGTTTTCCATGAAAGCTCATACTTTTATTTATCAAATGAGTTGCCAAATGAGTAGAAAATATAGTCCAGACATTGACAAGGTTAGAAATAATGATTTTTATTTGAAATAATAATTTTCTTCTTCAAACTTTGCTTTTGTCAAAGAATTCTCCCCTTGCAGCAACTACAGCATTGCAGACCTTTGGCATTCTAGCTGTTAATTTGCTGAGGTAATCTTGAGAAATGTCACCCCATGCTTCCTGAAGCCCCTCCCATAAGTTGGATTGGCTTGATGGGCACTTTTTGCGTACCATACAGTCAAGCTGCTCCCACAAAAGCTCAATGGGGTTTAGATCTGGTGATTGCACTGGCCACTCCATTACAAATAGAATACCAGCTGCCTGCTTCTTCCCTAAATAGTTCATGCATAATTTGGAGGTGTGCTTTGCGTCATTGTCCTGTTGTAGGATGAAATTGGCTCCAATCAAGCGCTGTCCACAGGGTATGACATGGCATTGTAAAATGAAGTGATAGGTTTCCTTATTCAAAATCCCTTTTACCTTGTACAAATCTCCCACTTTACCAGCACCACAGCAACCCCAGACCATTACATGACTTCCACGATGCTTGACAGATAGCAGTAGGCACTCTTCCAGCATCTTTTCAGTTGTTCTGACATAGGAAGCAGGTGGCAGCTGAGAAATAGAAAAGGAGAACAAGAGAGTTACAAGTGAAATATCTCACACCAGGACTCAATCCAGTAACCTTTGGTTGTGTGGTCAGTTTCCCTCTCTATTGTACAACAGTCTAATTTGTCTTTATCCAATTGATGATTGTTACTGTGCCTTTCCTTTCCTTGGTCT
>JARQOC010000002.1:469416505-469487047 GCA_033576535.1 Allobates femoralis | reverse complement strand
GAATGCTTTCTGTGACCGTGACCTCACCATATTGTTGTAAGGCCCCATAATAATGAAAAAAGCAGCATGGCCGCAAAACTTCTGATCTGTCATACTTTGCTGGCCTAAGGATAGACATGACATTTTTCATACAGATTCTCAAAATCTGCATTAAAAATAGCATCAAACAATGCACTGTGGGCACAGGACCTAAGAGGGTCCAGGGAGAGCTGCAGTTGTAAAAGGTCTCAAGGGTTCCTCTTGGTCCCTGGTTATCTCCACACAGACTTCTAGGGCAGGGGTGGCCAATTACATTCCTCAAGGTCTGAAAACCGTGCAGGTTTTCAGGATTTCCTTAGAATTGCACAGGTGCTATTTTCATCACCTGCAGAGTTGATGATTCCAGCACCTTGTGGAATGCTAAGGAAGTCATGCAAAATACTGAAAACATGCACCGTTTGCAGCCCTGTTCTAAAGGAGAGTGTGCAGTGTCTTTCCATACCTCAGATTGTGAGGCCAGGGGCATGCAGCTTGTTTGCCAGTCTCTGTAGGGCAGCATCAAAGCACTTCTTTGCAGTAACATTCTAGCATGCAAGGAGTGAAATAAAAATAACTTTACTGTAACACACAGACTAACTCTCAAACACCAGCATAACAATATAGATAGTATATAAATATAATAAGCCTCAAACATGGATAATTTCGGGGGGTGAAGGGGCTACTCCTCCAGGGACATTCTCCACCAAACCTGCCCACCAGCACACATCATCATAGCCACCACTGGAGAAGAGAATGGATGAATGAGGGCATGACCACCCCCTCTAGGTGAGATGGGACAAACTTGAGCAACACTGACAGACCCTTCAGGATTGATGGCCCCTGTGGGTTTGGAAGGAGTTTGCTGGCTAACCAAGAGAGGACTAGCCTCCATCTGATGCATTATTATCTCCCAGTCAACCTCCTGCTGCCTTTTTCAAAGTCAATGGCGGGGCAAACTGACTAGTGCGTACCGCAAATGACTCCTTGCTGCCCATCACCTTCTTGAAGGTGACCTGCTCTCTACCATAGATTGGATTCTTTTGGGAAGATGGTCATAAATCAGGGTGTATCAGTTGACATAGCACCAATAACCAGTACCTTCTTTGTCTATGAAGCCAAACCCCTTCTGTTGGATGAATACCACCACCTTGCCTTGGGTCCATTGGCCATCAAACTCATTGGCCTTAGGCCCATGCAACCACTCTCGGATGATGGGATCTGTGAGCCGAATCTCCACAGAAGAAAGACAGGATGGGGTGGTTCATGCTATATGGATAGTTGCTTGAAGGGGGTAGGGGTCCCCACATCACATTCTCCCAGTCGAAGGCCTCTGGTGGGGATGCTAGCCAAAGCTGCAAAACAGCCTTCTGTCCCTACTACCTCTTCCTCATCCTCCTTGGTGGCCTAATCCTAATCCTAATCCTACTCATCATGCTCCTGGATTTGCCAATCCAGCAGCAATGGCATTGCGTGCAGGTGTAATAACAACAATCATGCTGCAAGATCCTCCTGAGCTGAGTGTGACATCTGCTGCCCCCGGATGGCATGGGGAGTGACTCACCTCCTGACTGTGAGCTCCTCAGGTCCTCCTCTGGCATCCAAGCCCAATCCTATATCCTGAGCTCACTGCATATGAGGCCCAATACAGATATTGCGGTGAAGCTCCAGATGATATGTGTCCTGTTAGGGCTTCTCTAGTTCTGCTGGTGAAGCGTCATCTGCCCCTGGGGTGGTAAGGAAGATGAGATCCTCCAGAGCTGGCATACCTTGTGGTAAATCCATGATTATCTTCAGTTTATAGAAAAAAGAGATGGTACTCACTGGTTTCTTTTGCTCGCTCTAATCCACTATATGTGGGTTATATCTTGTGCAGGGAGGGGGTGTTGGAGGCAGACCCACTCCCTGCACAAAATGTAACCCACATATAGTGGATTAAAGTGAGCAAAAGAACCCGGTGAGTGCCGTCTCTTTTTTCTATAAACTGAAGATTATATTAAACACTTTAAGTCTGAGCAACACCGGTACAGGTGATAAGCCAAGGTGATTAGATGGACAAGACACGGTCCTAAAAGAAGGTTTGGGGTATAGTTCCAGGTGAAACTCTTTTGTATCCAGATCCATGATTATTATTACTGTCTACAGCATGCACACGGTAGAAAAGTGTAGGACAGAGTAGCTGCTTTGTTCTGCACTGCCAAGATGGCACAGGGCTCCGCAGTGACGCCTCTTTGATTTGCCTAGGGAACTGTCTTTTCCAGTGCCAGGACACAATAGCTTACAGGATATTAGTTTTTGTACAATCTTATTCCCTAGCTCTTCAATAACCCCTCCATGGGGTGGGCTGCAGAAGGCATCTGGCTTACATTACAAATCCCATTCCCTATGTCACAGGTAAAATGAGGGCTTGTAGTTGGGTGGAGTGATTTTTGAAGCCTGACATATTTGGAATAGAAATAAGGGAGATAAATACGCTGGTGCCCCTAAGTACACTATCTGTTAACGGATCTGTTTTTGGGATTTAGAAAAAAAATGCTAAATTTTGCTACAAAAACAGACCTGAAGCAAAAACGGCTGAGATGTGTGACCCTAGCCAAAATAATAATAACATAAAAAAAAAAAAAATTAAGTTATCTTAAACATATGTTTAAAAGACATTTTAAGATTCCTAGACTTCACAGCTGCTTCCACATCTGGCACTGTTTCCAAAATTCACCCTGCAAACTCCAGGAAACTAGAAATTCTATAGGTTGAAAGAATATGGTAAACCTGATGGCTGGAAACACTCCCAACCATATGGTTAGGTGTTGTTCTCAGCCAGCGGGTCTTAAAGTGAGTGTTTTAGCCCCAAACAATCAGGGAAAGTTTTAGGTCTATTTTAAATTTCAAACTTTTTTCCTGAATAAACCCGCATTCTGTGATTTTTTTTTTTAGTAAATTATTTGTTCGGGTTTTCAGTCGTGAACAGAATCTGCAATGTTTGTGATGAATTTGAAACTGATGAACATGTTCAGGGAAAGTTCACTCATTTCTAGTTTTCACTCATGTCATGTTCTCAGTAACATAAAGCCTTCCTATTTTTTCTAGGAATTAGTATAATACTTAATGAGACTTTACTTTTCACTGACACTCTGACAGAAGTGTATCTAGGTTTCCTGGCACTCGGGGCAAGGACTCAGTTTGGCGATTCAGTTTGGCACCCCCTTAAGCGGTGTAAGTAGTTGTCATGTGACCAAACATTCCTATTCAACTTTCACACATACTGTCACATGCTGAAGAGCAGATTTTTCTAATTCTTTCAATGTTTGTTGAAATACAGAGAAGCAGGAAGAAAAGTTATTTATCCCAACAACTGTAAGTATGAAAATCGCATATGAATGGAGTGGTGCCAATGGCAAGAGTGGATGGTCATATGAACACAAGTGTGCAATTTGCATAAGGCTGGCCACAATCCAACTACACATGTCCAGCCTCAATTCATTTTAATTGAGCGAGGCCATGCCTATCTACAGTAGTTGACACGAGACTGTACAAAGACTACCATTCAAAAGTTTGGGGTCATCCAGACAATTTTGTGTTTTCCATGAAAGCTCATACTTTTATTTATCAAATGAGTTGCAAAACGAGTAGAACATATAGTCCAGACATTGACAAGGTTAGAAATAATGATTTTTATTTGAAATAATAATTTTCTTCTTCTTTTGTCAAAGAATTCTCCCCTTGCAGCAACTACAGCATTGCAGACCTTTGGCATTCTAGCTGTTAATTTGCTGAGGTAATCTTGAGAAATGTCACCCCATGCTTCCTGAAGCCCCTCCCACAAGTTGGATTGTCTTGATGGGCACTTTTTGCGTACCATACAGTCAAGCTGATCCCACAAAAGCTCAATGGGGTTGAGATCTGGTGATTGCACTGGCCACTCCATTACAAATAGAATACCAGCTGCCTGCTTCTTCCCTAAATAGTTCATGCATAATTTGGAGGTGTGCTTTGCTTCATTGTCCTGTTGTAGGATGAAATTGGCTCCAATCAAGCGCTGTCCACAGGGTATGACATGGCATTGTAAAATGAAGTGATAGGTTTCCTTATTCAAAATCCCTTTTACCTTGTACAAATCTCCCACTTTACCAGCACCACAGCAACCCCAGACCATTACATGACTTCCACCATGCTTGATAGATGGCATCAGGCACTCTTCCAGCATCTTTTCAGTTGTTCTGACACAGGAAGCAGGTGGCAGCTGAGAAATAGAAAAGGAGAACAAGAGAGTTACAAGTGAAATATCTCACACCAGGACTCAATCCAGTAACCTTTGGTTGTGTGGTCAGTTTCCCTCTCTATTGTACAACAGTCTAATTTGTCTTTACCAATTGATGATTGTTACTGTGCCTTTCCTTTCCTTGGTCTTGCTTTCCATTTTATTTCTGTTCAGGTGTTTTCATTTCCTCATTTTGTTGACTCTATGACATATTGGGAGAGGCTATTTAAACTCACCATGCGAATGCCTTCTCAAGTAGATGGATGTTTGGAGTCCCAGCTCTTCCATCAAGAATTCTCTTGCTGAATTATCTCTATTGCTTTCCCTGAAGTTTTTGTATGTCGCTAGCATTCTTCTTAAAAAGGACCTGTCACCAAACCAGGCATGGTGATCTAATTACAGCACGGCAAGGGGTCCCCCAGCCCTTGAGCCCCCCTGTACCCCAAGTAAATACACTTACAAAACTTACATTGTGCAGCCATAAAGGAGGTGGTTAGAAGCTGCAGCCAAAGGGCAGATTCACACCCCTTGCATGTGTAATCTGCCCGCCACTGCCAATCATTGTCTCCCTCTTCTGCAGCATAATACAGAGTTTTGTTTTTTTTCCCCCACAGAAATGGCTGTTTAGCCCCGCCCCTGCAGTGACGTCACCGCTTATACCCGCCCTGCTCTATGGTTAACATAGAGCAGGGCGGGTATAAGCGGTGATGTCACTGCAGGAGGCGGGCCGGCCGGCCTCCTACTCTGACATCACCACCTTTCCCCGCCCTGCTCTATGTTAACCATAGAGCAGGGCGGGTATAATCGGTGACGTCATCACAGGGGGCGGGGCTAAACGGCCATTTCTGGAAAAAAAAAAACTCTGTTATATGCTGCAGAAGAGGGAGACAATGATTGGCAGCGGTGGACAGATTACACATGCAGGGGGTGTGAATATGCCCTTTGGCTGCAGCCTCTAGCCACCTCCTTTATGGCTGCATGATGTAAGTTTTCTAAGTGTATTTACTCGGGGCACAGGGCGGGTCAAGTGCTGGGGGACCTCTTGCCTGGATGCAGCAGACATGCTGCATCCAGTGCTGTAATTAGATCACCATGCCTGGTTTGGTGACAGGTCCTCTTTAATTTCTTAATCTGTTATGTTTAGGGTTCAGAGGGTTTCTGTCACGTGCTCAGATTGCACTGACTTCGCCGATGCTGCTGTATGTGTTTGCATTTCTTCAGGAGCTGCATGAGGTACGGACGTGAAGATCTTGTGCTCTTCTGCTGGTGATGTAGGTATGGATGAGAAGGTCTTGTGTTTATTTGCTGGTTGATGTGAGGCTAGGTGTGGCTCACCTGGAGTTCCCTCCCCTGGCCTATAAAGGGAACCTGACCCCTAAAAATCAGCCCCCAGCCTATTAATACCTGTCCCTGCACCATCATTAATGTATTCTAGCCATCCCTTTGTATAAAAAATGGGTATTTATAAAGTTTATAAAAGTGATTTTAGTATCTGCTGAACTGCGGCTTCTCAGTGCTTGATAAGTCACACAAGGCATTCCCTGTGGCTTCTCATCGCCGCCTGTAATTCAATTATTCACACCCCGATGGGCGTGCTAATCAATAGTGGTCCTCCTCGTCCTCCTACATGGGCGGTATAATAATAATAATAAAATTTTATTTGTATACACCAACATATTCCGCAGCGCTTTACAGTACAATGGTACGTATAAGAAAAATATACCATACAGAATGGTAGGTAATACAGAATAGTAGTTACATACAATAAACATAGAATCAATGTAGGAAATACAATAAAAAGGCAAAAAATAAAGGTGACCCTGCTCAAAGAAGCTTACAATCTAAGACAGGATGGGAACACAAAGTACAGGGGCTTATAACAATGAATATCTTATGTCTAAATGACTACTGTTAGGGAGAAGGATAGGCCGCCCTGAAGTGGTGTGTTTTTAGGGAGCATCTGAAGCTATGCAAGTTGTGGATGGTCCTTATTCCTTGGGGTTGAGCATTCCAGAGGATTGGTGCAGCTCGAGAGAAGTCTTGGAGTCGGAGATGGGAGGTTCGGATTAATGACGATGTTAGTCTAACGTCGCATTCAGAGCGAAGGGGACGGGTGGGGTGGTAGACAGAGAAGAGAGTAGAGAGGTAGGGAAGTGCCACACCATGAATAGCTTTGTGGGTGATAACAAGCAATTTGAATTGGATTCTATAGTGTACGGGTAGCCAATGCAGTTACTGGCACAGAGCAGAAACATCTGAGTAACGGTTTGCTAGATAGGTGATTCTGGCTGCTGCATTGAGGATAGACTGGAGAGGGGAAAGCTTACTGCGGGGGAGGCCAGCTAATAAAGAATTACAGTAGTCAAGGCGGAAATGAATCAGGGCCACGGTGAGGGTTTTAGTTGTTTCCATGGTGAGGAAAGGGCGAATTCTGGAGATATTTTTCAGGTGCAAGCGACAGGAGCAGGTGAGAGATTGTATATATGGGGTGAAGGAGAGATCAGTGTCCAATATAACACCCAGACAGCGAGCCTGCTGACTGGGCGTTATCGTGGTGCCGCACATTGAGAGAGCGATGTCAGGTTTAGGGAGGTTGGCAGAGGGTGGGAGCAGAAGAAGTTCAGTTTTGGAAAGGTTGAGTTTCAGATAGAGAGCGGACATGATATTGGATACTGCGGTTAGACAGTCATTGGTGTATTAAGCAGGAGTAAAGTCAGAGGAGGAAGTGTATAGTTGTGTGTCATCAGCAGAAAGATGGTACTGGAAGCCAAATCTGCTGATGGTCTGTCCAATCGGGGCTGTGTAGAGAGAGAAGAGAAGAGGTCCAAGGACTGAACCCTGAGGGACCCCAATAGTGAGGGGAAGAGGGGAGGAAGTGGAGCCAGAGAATGATACACTGAAAGAGCGGTCAGAAAGATAGGAAGAGAACCAGGAGAGAGCCATGTCCTTGATGCCAATGGAGTGCAGCATAGAGAGTAGGACATGGTGGTCAACAGTGTCAAAAGCTGCAGAGAGGTCAAGAAGGATAAGCAAAGAGTGGTCACCATTATGTTTTGCTGCCAGAAGGTCATTGGTCACTTTGATAAGGGCAGTTTCTGTAGAGTGTAAGGGGCGGAAGCCAGACTGCAATGGATCTAAAAGAGAGTGAGTGGCGAGGTAATGGGTGAGGCGGGTGTAGACCAAGCGCTCAAGGAGTTTTGAGATGAAGGGGAGATTGGAGACAGGTCTGTAGTTATTTGTGCAGGATGGGTCAAGGGACGTTTTCTTTAGTAGTGGAGTAATAATAGAGTGTTTGAAGGAGGGGGGGAAGATGCCAGTAGAGAGGAAGAGATTGTGGTTAAGTGAGTGGTTAAGTGAGTGGTATAGCCGGTATGACAAAGATATGGATATAATACATTAATAATGGTGCAGGGACAGGTATTAATAGGCTGGGGGCTGATTTTTAGGGGTCAGGTTCCCTTTAAGTAGCCTTCCCTTTCCTCTGTTAGATGCCGTTGATAGAGTTATTTACTCTTGGTCACTGAGCTGTGAAGACGCCTTGCCGATCAGCTGAAGTCTCTTCTGGAGTTCTCATTGCCTTGAGAGTAGCTATAATTCCTAAACCATGGGTGGAGGTAGGGGCCCTCAGCCTAGGGCTAATTAGGAGCTTAGGAAACAGGGTAGCGGCTCGGACCTCCTCGCCATCAAAGGTACCTCTGAGAACAGGTCGAGCCAGGGACCCCAGCATCAAGGTCAGACTAGGCTCCTCTGACCCCCTTTGCCCTTCACACCATCCAGTTACCTGATTATCTCACTTCCTAAGCATGACAGTTTCCATGAATTCTGTTAATCTTTTGGGTTATTTCTGTTTTACGCGAGTTTCCCTATATGACAGTGTGAACACATTATTAGCCTCATGTCTCACTCTTTGCTTGTATGCACTTCCTTTATTATTTTGTGTTACACTTTTTTGCGGGTGCAATTAAGGACATTCAAGGTCAGCTAATATTGAGTGGGGGGCGCCATTGCATAATCTTAAGGTGCCAAACTCCACCACCAAACATGAACAAATCGGGATCAGATTTGGGGCTTCTCCTAGTTTGAATAGAGACCTGTGGATTACAGGTTTAGCATCTCTTCTGATTTGTTCATCCTCTTGTGAGTGGTAGGGCTCAGTCATAACAGTAGCTTTCTAATCACTTAAGGGACATATGTGTTGTAAATTGTTGTAAATATATTTTATTTCATTTTCTCCTGAAGGTTAGATGCATTATTTGTTTTTGTAAATGTGCTGAATTTCCTATGGTGTCCCTAATTGTGTGAACCACCTAAACATCACGTTACAGTTACTTTCCTTTGGACCCACCACTAACCATAATAGCTAATATGCGAGTATGAAAACAATAACAGTTTGAAATATTTCAGTAATTTGAAATGTCCTTACAGGTCCAGCAGCTGCTGATTGCCGTCCAATCTCAAGTACTTCATGGTAGATGGCTGAACACAGCAGGCTTTACTTTTGTTTTGTGACAAGTGTACATATGTAAAAAAAATCCACTGTAAGCTTCAAATAATTTAACAAAATCAAATAAAAACAACCTTTTGGAAACAGCTTCATGAAACCAGTGTACTCAACGTTTCCCACCGTGCAGCTATTTCTTAAGATTATAATCAGAGGGTAATTGTGGAGTGAGCAAACATGAATGTTCTTTATGAGCCACAGATAGATCTATTCCACACATTCTTCAAAGTAGAATTTGATATACTTTGATTTTATAAAGTCTACGATGATTGTAGATTATAGGGATGAATTACAAGGATAATGGTTTAACATGTCATTTCTAAAACTTTGTGAATGTGACTAAATATTATGTCGTTGCGATCACACAAACTGCTCTTTTTTATATATAAAACTCCAGAAAAATCTTAAAGATTGCTAAAATGGAGCTTATAGTGTCATGAAATATCCTAGAACTGTTAATTATTTTCCTCTAGTTTCTGAAATGCTACTTTCAGTAGTTCTTTACACTATAAGTTTTAAAAGTATTATGACATTTATGTCTCCAGCCCTAAGTTTAGATCTAGAGGACATACAGCGAACTCACTGGCGGTATAGTTTCCTAATCATCTGATCGAAATTCCTGTCACCAGACTTGAATTTCTGTCTAAAGCAGTAGCACACAGCCAATGGCAGCAGACCACGTGACCAATGATGTCACTACTGCCAATACTTTGCTGAGATTTTTAGAGCTGCAGTGCTCATAAGGAGACCAGAGTACTGGTGGAACTAAGGAGAGGTGATTACTTATGTATTTTTTAAATCAGTGAGTATGGTAGCCTAAGGACTATGGGGTGCATTAAATTATAATGGGGCTGAATTTATAGCAATTGGAGGGCTAGGGGGGCTGCAGTATAATATATGGAGGACTATGGGGAATACATTATAATAATTGGAGGACTATGAAGTGAACTATAAAAATTGGAGGACTATGGGGGTGTACTATAATAATTGGAAGGCTATTGGGGTGCATTACAATACAAAGAGGACTAGGTGGAGTGCATTATAATAATTGGAGGACTATGGGGGGCACTGTAATAGAGGACTATGGGGGTACACTATAATTGGAGGACTATATGGGTGCATTATAATAGAGGGTGGTCCATTTACAGTGTTGGCCAAAAGTATTGACACCCTGAGATTCTGTCAGATAATACTCAGTTTCTTCCTGAAAATGATTGCAATCGCAAAGTCTTTGCTTTTATTGTTTTCATTTAATTTGTCTTCAATGAAAAAAACACAAAAAGAATTGTCCTAAAGCCAAATTGGATATAATTCCATACCAAACATAAAAAAGTGGGTGGACAAAAGTATTGGAACTGTTAGAAAAATCATGTGATGCTTCTCTAATTTGTGTAATTAACAGCACCTGTAACTTACCTGTGGCACCTAACATGTGTTGTCAATAACTAAATCACACTTGCAGCCAGTTCAGATGGATTAAAGTTGACTCAACCTCTGTCCTGTGTCCTTGTGTGTACCACATTGAGCATGGAGAAAAGAAAAAAGACCAAAGAACTGTCTGAGGACTTGAGAAACTAAATTGTGAGGAAGCATGAGCAATCTCAAGGCTACAAGTCTATCTCCAAAGACCTGAATGTTCCTGTGTCTACCGTGCGCAGTGTCATCAAGAAGTTTAAAGCCCATTGCACTGTGGTTAACTTCCCTAGATGTGGATGGAAAAGAAAATCTGACGAGAGATTTCAACGCAAGATTGTGCGGATGGCGGATAAAGAACCTCGACTAACATCCAAACAAGTTCAAGCTGCCCTGCAGTCCGAGGGTACAACAGTGTCAACCCGTACTATCTGTCGGCATCTGAATGAAAAGGGACTGTATGGTAGGATACCCAGGAAGTCCCCACTTCTTACCCCGAGACATAAAAAGCCAGGCTGGAGTTTGCCAAAACTTACCTGAGAAAGCCTAAAACGTTTTGGAAGAATGTTCTCTCTTTTTGGGCAAAGTCATCAACATAGAGTTTACAGGAGAAAAAAAGAGGCATTTAAAGAAAAGAACACAGTCCCTACAGTCAAATATGGCGGAGGTTCCCTGATGCTTTGGGGTTGCTTTGCTGCCTCTGGCACTGGACTGCTTGACTGTGTGCATGGCATTGTGAAGTCTGAAGACTACCAACACATTTTGCAGCATAATGTAGGGCCCAGTGTGAGAAAGCTGGGTCTCCCTCAGAGGTCATGGGTCTTCCAGCAGGACAATGACCCAAAACACGTTTCAAAAATCACTAGAAAATGGTTTGAGAGAAAGCACTGGAGACTTCTAAGGTGGCCAGCAATGAGTCCAGACCTGAATCCCATAGAACACCTGTGGAGAGATCTAAAAATGGCAGTTTGGAGAAGGCACCCTTCAAATATCAGGGACCTTGAGCAGTTTGCCAAAGAAGAATGGTCTAAAATTCCAGCAGAGCATTGTAAGAAACTCATTGATGGTTACCGGAAGCGGTTGATCGCAGTTATTTTAGCTAAAGGTTGTGCAACCAAGTATTAGGCTGAGGGTGCCAATACTTTTGTCTGGCCCATTTTTGGAGTTTTGTGTGAAATGTTTTGCTCTTTGCTTCATTCTCTTTTGTGTTTTTTCATTGAAGACAAACTAAATGAAGATAAGAATACCAAATAATTTGTGATTGCAATCATTTTCAGGAAGAAACTGAGTATTATCTGACAGAATTGCAGGGGTGTCAATACTTTTGGCCAACACTGTATATGGATGCACCTAATTAAAATGGGAATGGTTGGTGATATCAACTTCCTGTTTGTGGCACATTAGTATATGGGAGGGGGAAATCTTTTCCAGATAGGTAGTGACGATGGTGGCTATTTTGAAGTCGGCCATTTTGGATCGAACTTTATTTCTTTCAATAGGAAGAGGGTCATGTTACACATCAAACTTATTGATGAAGAATGGCCCCACTATCATTGTACCCCATATACCACACTATATCATCAAATTTTGGGTTCCAACAGTCTTGGAGGGATCTATCCATTGTGGGTTAGTGTCTGACCAATAGCGGTGGTTTTGTTTGTTAACTTCACCATTCACAAAAAAGTTTGCCTCATCACTCATCTGAAGGCAATTTTCTATGCTGTGAAGATACGAGATGTGCAGCATCTTAAATAACAGATACTGGAAGCCTGTGCTAGCATTTCTTCTGTGATGCTGCTATCAGTGTGTCAAGAGTGGGAGAAGAGGGTTGCATTGGCAATCCAACACAATGGGCAGCACTTTGAACACATTTTATAAGTGGTCATATTTATAAGTTTATGACCACTTATAAAATATGTTCAAAGTGGTGCCCATTGTGTTGGATTGTCAATGCAACCCTCTTTTGAAGTTGGCCATTTTGGGCCCAACTTTATTTTTTTCATTGTTTGAAACACTGGAGCTCACACATCCACCTCGGGTATTTATTATCCTTTTTGACTAGCTGCTAGAAAGCCTCAGGTGCTATTCGTGCTTAATACACCTTAGTGACCTTATAGTAAAACAAAAAGAGGGGGGATGGGCTCAGCTCTTAGTCTAATTTAAACAACACTCCAGTTGCTGTTAAACCTTTCTTAGGGAAGTTGATTCAAAATTATTCAGATTTATTTAAAACAATTACTTAAAATCAACAGTGAACAATATGCTTAATTCATATGCTAAAATATGGTATAAGTATACTTGTTCCTCTTCAAGTGACAGAGCTGGTTGTAGCTGTGCTCTCTCCATATATATTAAACTGAGTTAGGGTGTTGTCTTTTATTTTTTATTTAGGCTTGTTATCAATCTTACCACTTTATTGCACTATCAGGGTCCATTGGATTATTCTCTACTATTGCTCTGGAGCTGAATTTATCTAAACTTGTTAAAATTGAATTATATTAAAATAAATATAAATAGATCCCTATGAATTGCCCTACTTCACCTTATTGGATATATATTCCCTCTACCTTATTTATAGGTCTTTTCAGAAGTGTCTGTTGGTAGTTGTAGTATCTTCCTTCTAGGTACTCCTCCTTTTATGTTGTCTATAATATAAATTAATTTATTATAATTTGTGCAATAAGTGTAATTTATGGATTTCTAATATTCCAATATATACCTCTATATAAATATATCTGTATGCTTGCACAGCTGTGATATGCTGCTTAGTCCTATTTGTGGTCTCTCCAGGAGTGTATAATGGTGGTTGTAGTTCCTTCCTTCGAGGGACTCCTCTTTTTGTGCTGTCTATAATATAAATTGATTTATTAAAATATGTACGTTAAATATGTAAATAGTGGGTTTCTAGTATATATCTTTATATGTTCCACGTGTAAGAGAAAATACCGGGCACTGCTTCAATTCCTGGGACAGCAGGTTCTGCTCTAATCACCACCAAGTACCCTTTATGCTGCTGGGGTGCACGCCATATAAGAGTATGAACAGTTCATGTGAAGAAAAAAGCAGGCGGCACTCACCATTTGAGCAGCGATGTCTCCTTTATTTCAAAGTGTCAAGAGGGTATGGAGGATGGCGGACTCCACACCCTCTTCCCGCACATCGTCATGGATGAATTATGTCTATTCACACTTTGAAATAAAGGAGACATCGCTGCTCAAATGGTGAGTGCCGCCTGCTTTTTTCTTCACATTAACCTTTATATGTTTGTCAGTGTACATGCACTGATATGATATTCTACTTCTAGTTGGTCTCAGGGTTCCCAGTGGTATTAATAACCTGCAATATTCAGAGATGACAATCTGTCTTGTAATCACAACAATCTAGTATGGAGGTATAGGAACTGCGTTGTTACCTTACGGTGCTGTTCCACTTTTCACCACCTTACTCCTTTCACGGATGTTGTCTGGTTAAAGTTCAGGCACCCACCGCCTGGGGGAACGCCAGCACAATGCGCCTTGGCCAGCGGTCGCACAGTGCTTCGTTCATTGTCAGGGAGTTGTATCTCTCAAATAGGCTGGTATCATTTTAACGACAGGTTGGATACCAGCCTATTTGAGAGATACAACTCACACTTTGCAGATCCTTGAAAGTGTGAAATGGAAAAAGGAATACATAATAGGGACTCTTGATATTAAATCTCTATATACGGTGATTGAGCATAAGAAGGGCTGCATGGCAACTAAACACTTTCTGGAAAAGTTGAGTGGACTGGATCATAGACAAAGGGAATTCATCATCAAGAGTATTAATTTCATATTACATCATCATTTCTTCAAGTACAATAGACAATACTACCAGCAGACATGGGGGACCGCAATGGGGACACAGTTCGCGCCAGGGTATGCTAATTTATATGTAGCAAAATGGGAAGATGAGACGATATATGGGGAAGGAAGATTCAGGAAGAACATCTGGTTATGGCAGCGATTCATAGATGACATTCTTTTCATATGGGAAGGAAAAGAACTGACCTGAATACCTTTCTTGAAGAAATTAATGATAACCAATATGGCTTAGAATTTTCAGGCTCAACAAGTAGGACAGAAATCAATTTTCTTGATCTAAAAATATTCATTGAGAATGAGATCTACACAAAGACGTACAAAAAACAAATGGATAGTAACAGCTATATTGATTATCACAGCTGCCATTTACCAAAATAGCTAGAAAATGTTCCGAAGAGTGGTGAACGGAATATCACGATAATCATCAAAATTTTAAAAGGATATTACAGAGACATTGGCACGTCATCAAAAGTGACAAATTGATAGGAGATCTCTTACCAGAAATCCCAAGAATAGTGTTTAAAAGGGCGACTACCCTAAAGGAAATGGTAGTTCCAAGTTTCAGAGCCTTTTAGAAGAGATCAATGGGGTCAGCAGAAAAACATGAGGGATTCAGATATTGTAGACACTGCACGGAATATACTATACTATATACTATAATCTTGTATCTTCACAGCATAGACAATTGCCTTCAGATGAGTTATGAGGCAAACTTTTTTGTGAATGGTGAAGTTAACAAACAAAACCATCACCATTGGTCTGACATTAACCCACAGTGGATAAATCCCTCCAAGACTGTTGGAACCCAAAATTTGATGATATGGTGTGGTATATGGGGTACAATGATAGTGGGGCCATTCTTCATCAATAGAAACCTCAATGCCACTGGATATCTGAATCATGTAGCAATTTCAGATATCCAGTGGTATTGAGGTTTCCATTGATGAAGAATGGCCCCACTATCTTTGTACCCCATACAAACACCATTCTTTTTCTTATGAAATTCTCAATAAGTTTGATGTGTAACATGATCCTCTTCCCATTGAAAGAAATAAAGTTGGATCCAAAATGGCCAACTTCAAAATGGCCGCTATGGTCACCACCCATCTGGAAAGGTTTACCACCTCCCATATACTAATGTGCGACTAACAGGAAGTTGATATCACCAACCGTTCCCATTTTATTTAGGTGCATCCATATAAATGGCCCACCCTGTAGTTTGAGGACTATGGACGTGCTCTATAATAATTGGAGGACTGTGGGATTGCATTATAATAATTGGATGGCTATAGGGAGTGCATTATAATGGAGGGCTATGAGGAGAACATTATAGTATTTGATGGACTATAGAGGGTGCATTATAATAATTAGAGGAAAATGGGTCTAGATTATAATAAATGCAGGAATTTGGTGGCTTCATTATAATAATTGTAATAGTAATATGGGTGCATAATAATAATTGGAGGACTATGGAGGGTGCATTATAATACATGGAGGAATATATATATTCCAAATATGCATTATAATATATTCAGGACATTAGGAAGCGTATTTTAATATGTGCATTACTATAGGGGTTACATTATACTACATAGAGGACTATTGTGGGCCCATTTTACTATTTGAAGGGCTATGCGGGGTCCATTATAATATTTGGAGATCCTTCTTGTCTGTTTCCTGAATTTAGCAGGGCTTTCTTAGTACGATGCCTACATGTGTAACTCATACCACAGTTATTAATTAATTTTTAACCTTCAAATGCTAGGCCAAGCCCTTCTCCAGTCCCTGTGCCATGCTTGCAATCTGTGCCGTTAAACAATTTTTATTCTGGGTTAATTGATACCACATTTGTAGTGTCTGAACCTAAATCTTTGAAATGTGGAGACTCTTCTTGGGGGTCTCCTTTTTTTCTGTTTTCTGAATTTAGAAGGGCTCTCTGATTATGAGCATACATGTGTCACTCATACACCTGGTACTAATGAATGTTTAACCTTCAAATGCTGAGCCAGTTCTTGTTCCAGACCCTGTGCCATGCATGCAGGCTGCATCATTATACAATTTTTATTCTGGGTTGATTGATACCAATTTGGTGGTAACTTGCACTGATTTTTTGGAATGTGGAAACTCTGCTTGGGGTCTCTTTCTTGTCTGTTTTCTGAATTTAGCACAGCTCTCAAAGCACAATACATACACTTGTCACTCATCCTCCTGTTACTAATGAATGTTTAACCTTCAAATGCTGGGCCAGTTCTTGTTCCAGACCCTGTGCCATGCATGCAGGCTGCATCATTATACAATTTTTATTCTGCGTCAATTGATGACACCATATGGTACCTGGCCCTAATTTTTTGAAATGTGGAGACTCTTCTTGAAGTATACATCTTGTCTGTATCCTAAATTTAGCAGGGCTCTCTGAGCACCATGTCTACGCATGTCACTAATCTCCCTGTTCCTGATTAATGTTAAATCTTCGAATACTGGGCTAGACCTTGTCCCATGTATCCATAATGCACCATAATGAAAATGTTAACTGGGAATAGATAGCACTTTTCCTGCTGTCTACTCCTAATTTGAGCTGGCTTTGACAGCTATTGGAACCCTTTTAAGGTCTTTTCTATTCACTTGATATTGCCTCCTATTGAGGTGATTGGGGTACAAACGTTTGGCAAACAGTTTGCCAATCTATTCACCATACATGTGCCAATTCAACAAACCAAACCCAAACTTTAAAACTGTCACTCATTTCTAATCATGACAACCTTAGGTTCTCATGGCAATTATTGACACCGTGATCACATGGGAGAGGGAGCCGACTCCATCTCCGAGCTTCCTACATACTGTAATCGCTATTGATAGTAGAAATTAGTGGATTAAACTGCCAGGAACCACACATGGACAATCACTGGCTGTGAAAGTCGGAGCTGTATGTTACGCCAAACTCCCAGCGACAATCCCACATGGACAGCTCTTTAGACACGTGATCACAATGACCTAAATGTACATTACATATAATGAACCTCTTTCCAATCATGCAGTTAACTTATGCCAAAGGTTGTGAACGGGTTATCCATTGCATAATCTTTGTGGAGAAAAAAAAATTCTATGCTGAAAACACACTTCTTTATTCTGCTTTTCATAACCTACATTCTTTAATAGATATATATTTTCTAGTCTGGACACTGGACTTCAGTATCAGTGACATAGCTCCATGAGGTACTTAAGCATGTTTTGCAGAAAGAATTTTAATAAGAAGAAAGATATATGTGTAGACAAGTGTGCCTGATGCTATGGAAGGTAACTCTCTTGAGTAATTTTGCTGTTAACTGCATTAAATCTAAGACTGGGGAAATTCTCGCAGGATATCTATAAGCTTAGTATAAAACTGTACGTATCTGCCAGAGTCACAGATCATTAAACTCAAATCCTAGTGTCTTTGTATGAATGATGCTACAGTAGTTCACCAATCAAAGAAGGAGCTGGGAATTATTGCAAAGAGTGTCATAGAAATGTTATCTGTACTGAGATTTTAAAGAAGTAAAATGTGAAAGCTAGAAGATGACACTCAATAAGATGGATTATGTTTTAGCAACATTTTGCAGATTACTTTTGCACAGACACACAGTAAAAAAAATTAACTCTTACATACTTTATTATAGTCCCCCCTTCATTCCTTACAACTCCCCATGCCAAATAGTTATCATTAAGCACCATGCTGAAATACTTTATTACAGTACATTTCAGTTGAAGTAGCTGCGGCAGTTTGTCTTACCCTATCCTTTTACCCCTGCTTTCCCTCTAAACTAAAGACATCTGTCTTTCCCGCATTAAAGGCACAGTGCTGTGTTTGTGCATGGAGAAAGTTGAGATGACTATTGTTGATGAGGATTCTACTGGATGTCCGGTGTGAATTTTGCATTAAAAATCTTATCTTCATGAAGCGAGCAACAACAAAAATATTTTGTCACAATGATGGTATGCTGTGGACTTAATACAGTGCCTTGTGAAAGTATTCGGCCCCCTTGAACTTTTCAACCTTTAGCCACATTTCAGGCTTCAAACATAACAATATAAATTCAAATTTTTTTGTGAAGAATCAACAAGTGGGACACAATTGTAAAGTGGAACAAAATTTATTGCATATTTTAAACTTTTTAACAAATAAAAAACTGAAAAGTGAGGCGTGCAATAATATTCGGCCCCTTTACTTTCAGTGCTGCAAACTCACTCCAGAAGTTCAGTGAGGATCTCTGAATGATCCAATGTTGTCCTAAATGACTGGTAAAGATAAATAGAATCAAACTGTGTGTAATCAAGTCTTCGTATAAATGCACCTGCTCTGTGATATTCTAAGGGTTCTGTTTCAAGTTCAGGCAGCATCATGAAGACCAAGGAACACACCAGGCAGGTCCGATATACTGTTGTGGCGAAATTTAAAGCCAGATTTGAATACAAAGAGATTTCCCAAGTTTTAAATATCTCAAGGAGCACTGTACAAGTGATCATATTGAAATGGAAGTATCAGACCACTGCAAATCTTTCAAGACCGTTCCTCTAAACTTTCATCTTGAACAAGGAGAAGACTGATTAGAGATGCAGCCAAAAGGCCCATGATCACTCTGGATGAACTGCAGAGATCGACAGCTGAGGTGGGAGAGTCTGTCCATAGGACAACAATCAGTCGTACACAGCACATATCTGGCCTTTATGGAAGAGTGGCAAGAAGAAAGCCATTTCTCAAAGATATCCATAAAAAGTCTTGTTTGACGTTTGCCACAAGCCACCTGGGAGACACACCAAACATGTGGAATAAGGTGCTCTGGTCAGATGAAACCAAAATCAAACTTTTTGGGCACAATGCAAAACGATATGTTTGGCGTAAAAGCAACACAGCTCAGCACCCTCAAAACACCATCTCCACTGTCAAACATGGTGGTGGCAGCATCATAGTTTGGGCCTGCTTTTCTTCAGGAGAGACAGGGAAGATGGTTAAAATTGATTGGAAGATGGACAAAGCCAAATACAGGACCATTCTGGAAGAAAACCTGTTGAAGTCTTCAAAAGACCTGAGACTGGGACGGAGATTTATCTTCCAACAAGACAATGATCCCAAACATAAAGCAAAATCTACAATGGAATGGTTCAAAAATAAACGTATCCAGGTGTTAGAATGGCCAAGTCAAAGTCCAGACCTGAATCCAATCGAGAATCTGTGGAAAGAGCTGAAAACTGCTGTTCACAAATGCTCTCCATCCAACCTCACTGAGCTCCAGCTGTTTTGCAAGGAAGAATGGGCAAGAATTTCAGTCTCTCGATGTGCAAAACTGATAGAGACATACCCCAAGCGGCTTGCTGCTGTAATCGCAACAAAAGGTAGTGCTACAAACTGTTAACTCAAAGGGGCTGAAAAGTATTGCAAGCCCCATATTTCAGTTTTTTATTTGTTAAAAAAGTTTAAAATATTGAATAAATTTCATTCCACTTCATGATTGTGTCCCATTGTTGTTGATTCTTCACAAAAAAATTAGAATTTATATCTATATTTGAAGTCTGAAATGTGGCAAAAGGTTGAAAATTTCAAGGAGGCCGAATTCTTTCACAAGGCACTGTATATGAAAAGGGAAAGGGGAAGGCACTTCAGGTAAAATGGAAATCTGAGGGCTCGCAAAACACACCTGGAAAATACATAACAGGGAGAGATGAAAGGGGTGTGCCGTAGAAGTGATACAACCTTATACTTTTTCAATAAGATGTAATTTTATGAAACATAATGTCAAAAACAGACAGAAGAGTACACAGGGTTAAAAACAATTAAAACAGCATACGTAGCCTTAGGCTAGGGTCACATGAACATTAAAGGGGGTTGCATTAAAAACATAGGTTTTGGCAGGGTAAATGTAGGGCTACCACCATGGTAACGCCGCGTTAATGCTGCCAATGCTTACCTATGGTGATGCGGCCGCTAGCGCGTCTCAAATGCTGACATCTGAGTGAAATATTGCACTTTTTTCTAAGGCGAGAAAAGACGTTGTTGAAAACATCTTTTCTTGCATTAGGAAAAATTTCACTCATATGCCGGCGTTTGAGCCGCGCTAGGGGCTGTGTCACCATAGCTAAACATTGGCAGGTTTAGCGCAGTGCTGCCATGGCAGTAGCACTGAGTTTACCCTGCCAAAGCATATGTTTTAACGCAAACCCTGTTTAACATTAATTTGACCCTAGCCTTATAGCTTTTTCACAATAAAGATATATCAAGAAAACACCTTCAAGAAACACAAGGTGATCAGAGCAGTCAGGAAATTAGTTCAAGGACAATAGTAAACAAACACAAAGTTTAGGACTCCTGGGTAAACTTATACAGAGTCAGCAATGATTGTTCTCTCAGAGAAAATGAACCCCGGAACAAAAAATACATGCATGTGAAATGATAAATAAATAAATAAATCCTATCTGTCCCAAATAGGGGTTACTGTAAGTCATATATACACGAGGATAAATGGAGGACTTTTTGCCCCTAAAGCAACCCTGCTATCAAGGAAACAAATATTAGAGTATAATTCAATCACAGAAGAGCAAACTTGATGAGGTGATGAAGCTTGCATATACAATAGCAAGCTACAAAGGTCAAGGCATAAATAGCAAACAAGTTGCAAACAGATTTGAGTTTTTATTGTGCCCTAATTTAAAAGAGAGAAGAAAGCTGAAAAGTATATATATATATTTAGCAAGATACACCCTATAAACGTAGGAAAGTAGTTTGAGAAAGATCCCTATAGGAACATGGGATCGGCCATAATCATACACACCAATGTGAGTCACATCAGCCCAAATTACATAGAACAAATGGTCATATGTGTAGTGACCCAGACCAGACTGTATATGTACCTTTAAGTAACCATGGACTGTGAGTAGCTTTTGTACACTGCAACTCACTCCTTAGTTATCCCTCTACTATTATATTATTTAAATGAATCTAAAACTCACTAATCTCATATATTCCTTCAGCTGTTCTACTAAATCACTTTTCATTTGTTGTGTTCCACCATCTGCTGGTGAAATGCATATTTTATGTTAACTTTATAATGTAAAATATCACAGGAGAATTGAGCCTCGTTTTATTGGCCAGTGACCCTGTCACTAGGATCAATAGGAGGAGCAACCTCCAGTCTCTGTCTAGACAGGACAGAGATCTGGAAAGTCCCCCAAAGAAGTCTGGTGCAAGATGTTACACAGGGCATACCTCATATGAGGGATCTCTTCACCTTCTCCAGGCTCCATGCCTAGGAGGATTCATCCTTCTGTCTCTCTTAAGATTTTCAGCTAGACCTAAGGTATAAGATATCCTTTTGGCTTCTACAGCCAAGATGCTCACATCGCCGTGGAGCTGTCACACATAGCGATTTTGCGGGCGGTCTCCGGCGATCCTGCGTTCCGGAAATTGCCTGGCACAGACCGGAAGCAATTTCCCTTTTCCACATCGCCGCATCACACGCCACCACCTCATCAGCGATGTGGACAGAGACTGTGAGTACGCCCGAGGAGACAAGCGTGCCAGAGTGTTTCTCACCACGCCCCTACCACTTCAATTGGCCAACACAACTGCATTACCATTGGTCAGCCTTGTCAGGACATCTGCCCACTACATGACGCTCCTACTTTGCCTTTCAACACACTTGTGAAGGAGAAGAACATGAGTCTGGTGAAGAACGCAAAGATCATCAAATATGGCGCCTTGGCCATGGCCAGCCAATAGGAACACAGGAGCGGCCACCAATCGCAGCACACAGGGCACGCCAAACACAACACTCAGGCACGCCTCTGGAATTACTTCCAGATGGTCTGAGCTCACTTTCTACATTGCTATTGCTCTGTCACACGCCATGATGCACAGAAATTGCCTGGTGGTTATCGCCTGATTTCACTGCAGTGCAGGGTGATCAGGCGACGCTCCACCGGCGATTTGTCACCATTAAATTGCCCTGTCTCACGCCACTACGCACAGGCGATGTGGTTTCCACTTTGCCAAATTATGGAATTGCCAACTAAATGGCTGGCGATATTGCCGCATGTGATGATACATTTAGAGAATAAATGGAGGACTTTTTGCCCCTAAAGCAACCCCGCTCTTCATAGAAACAGATATTATTTGGGGTATAATTCAGTCACAGAAGAGCATGCAAACTTGATGAGGTGATGAAACTTGCATATATCATGGCAAGCTACAAAGGTCAAGGCCCAATTTAATGAGCGAAGGCAGCTGAAAAGTGTATATATATATATATATATATATATATATATACAGTATATCAAGATACACCTTATAAATGTAGAGAGTAGTCTGAGAAAGAAAATGAGATCTACCATAATCATACACAGGGGTGTGAGTCACATCAGTCCTAAGTGCCTAGATCAAATGGTCATATGTATAAGTCAAACCTAGCCTGATTACTATGTCAGTATAGTTATTCTAATATTCCCTAGAAATAGCATCAGCATGGTGTTGGATACACCCGATCAGCCAAAGGAAGTAGAGTCATGCGGGAAGGGGGGGAGGCCGATCCCGGGTCGGTCCCAGTTCTTCTGTGGATAGTTGTAGAATTTTCACCATGGATCCTTTGAAAAGAGTGAACGCTGCACCCAAACCCACATCATGTAATCCATACTGCTGTTGTTGCAGATTTGTTTGTTTGGCTAAGTTTGCATTTAGGTTATATGCATTGTTTTGAACCCAGAAGGTCCGACAGGAAAACATTGGCTTTTTATCACTAAATCATCTTGTTTTACTTTTCTCCATCATTTGCACCTTTTTCTCATTTCAAATATAATATGCAAGATATAATAAAGAAAAATATTTTTAGTGTTTATCCAATTTATATCATATTGCATTTTTTTTTTATCTTTCTTTGTACCGAAAAATATAGTTGACCACTTTACAAATTTTATCATCCAGAAATTGAGACAACATAATTATTTCTTCCTTTTTTCTCAATGGGAAGCAAATTGAAACATTTAGCAATATGTTTTAATTAGTAAAAAGCATTTATTTTTTCATGGATTTGGTTGGAAAAATTTTTGGTCCTCTAGACCAGAGGTCCCCAACTCCAATCCTCAAGGCCCACCAACGGTCCAGGTTTTCATTATTTCCTTAGAAATTTGACAGTTGGTAATTCAATCTCCTGCACAGGTGGTGATTCCAACTGTCAAATGCCAAGGAAATCCTGAAAACATGCACTGTTGGTGGGCCTTGAGGCCTGGAGTTGGGGACCTCTGCTCTAGACATAATCTCTACATCTCCCCACAGAGTTGAATCTAAGGGGATGGGCCTATTTAAAACAAGTTAAAAAACAAACACATGGTTTATTTTTAGTGAACAGATACACAGACTTAAATGGATGCATTCCATACAATCAAGATATGCAGTACATCTAAATTTAGGCAGGCGTAATGGGATGTACTGTACAGATATAGCACACAAAATTAAAGGGATTGCTTACTTTTAAAGACCATCATTTTTTTCACTTAAATGCATGTATTTGGGGCTAAAAATCATTTTTCAGTTCGGATTCAATAAAAATATTGCATAATTTGAATTTGACTGGTTTTCTGTTTGTGTGCACATTCAACTTTATTGTGTGGTGCCAAAAAAGCTGAAAACAGGTCAGAAGAAGATAAAACCATCAGGACTACTGAATCCTGATGTTGAATCCTGAATATTCACTTCTCCCCATGCTCATTATGGGTTTAGTGAATTTTCATTTTCATTTTTATAGCCGGCACATATGATTGGCAAGTCACTAGAAACCGGTGCCATTTTATTGAAGAAGGTACACAGTGTGACTCTACAGCCTATATTCAATTAAATTGCTCTGGCAGAGGCACATGCATAAGTCAAGATTTCTGTTAAGCTAGGGTCACATTACCGTTATAGTGGGCTTACGTTAAAAACGTAGAATTTGGCAGCATAAACGCGGTGCTAACGCCATGTTAGTGCCGCGTTAACGCTGCCAATGTTACCCTATGGTGATGCGGCCCGTAGCACGGCTCCAACAAGGCCATCTGAGTGAAATCTTGCATTATTTCCTAATGCGAGAAAATACATTGCTGAAAGCGTCTTTTCTTGCGTTAGGAAATAACGCAAGATTTCACTCAGATGTCGGCGTTTGAGCCGCGATACGGCCACGTCTCCATGAGTAAACATTGGCAGCACTGACACCGCGTTACCATGGCAGTAACAAGGCGTCAGGGCTGCCAAAACCTATCTTTTTTGCGCGACTTCCCTGAGCGCACCTCAAAATGTTAATGTAACCCTAGCCTTAATGAAGAGATCATTGAGATGAAATCTTAGTCTGCACATGCACTACATCTGGCGCCATTTTATTGAAGACCATCCGCAGAATCACACTGCACAAGTGCTGCCCACTGCAATCATTGCAGGGACAGGGAATTTCAAAAAGAAGAAGCAGGTAGAGAAGACCCCACCCAAAAATCTCAGCCTAAAGCACAAGGAAAGCATGGATGACTTGATCATGAGGAACATTATTCAGCAACCAAAACTGGGATTCCTTCACTGCCGCTATGGATTTAATAAGCATTGCAGCACCATTATGGCCATGCATTTACTTTATACTTCTAAATCCTCCTGCCACATTCTCTTTAAAGTATACATCCAATTCATACGTCATTTACAAATTTTCAGAAAAGTTTGCAGCATGTGTATTTAATCTCACAGCTTTCATTTTTGAGAGAAATCAAATCTGAAGAGCTCCACCACAGGTGTCGTGTTCATCCTTCCTTTAAGACAGCTCAGCAGTTTGAATCTGAAAAGATATGTACATGTGGCTGTCAAGAATTCATTACTGAGAAATTTAAACAAGAGGAAATTTGTGCTAGAACACCAAGACTGAGCATCTGACATGCAGAAGGCAGTGTACCTGCCGAAAAAATGAAAGACTTAAACCATGTCTACAACCATCAATGTATAGAGAAAAATCATCTCAGTTGTTTCTTTGTATCTAGCTTTCATGCAATAATTCTATCATCTATAAAATATTAATAACATGATGCTCAGATTTGTTTCTCTAAATCTTTCCTTCTTTAAAATGCCTTTTATAATTGTTCATAGCTTTCGGTGACTCCATATTCTTTTACATTATCCAGGAATCGTCTACGCTCACTTCTTCAGTTCGACACTCTAAAGCATGCCCTTGCAAATTAATTCTAATAATAACATTTATAAGGTCAAAGCTGGGCGGGAGATAGAATATTAATGGTTCACAGTGGTCATTTTATGATAGCTGATAGTGTGGGGAGTTTTGTATTTCTCAAGTAATTCATTTGCTTCCTATGGTCATTATGTTTGCCCTGGAAAATCTGTTTAGTCAGCGTCCCTCCAAGACTCAAGTTGTATACCAAGTTCCAATGCATAAGGAGCACTTATTGTACTTTGGCTAGTTTTTAATTGACTTTACCCTCAATGCTCATTTGTCTTCTTCAGTTCTTCAAACCAATGAATATTAATATGTCTCAGGAGGGAAATGGCTTTCAGGAAAATGCTGCGGGCTAATATAAGAATCCTGAGATTTATTAGGTAGTCTGAGCAAGTTAATATTTTGTACTTCAACTCTTCAAATCAAAAGTTTTCTATTACTAGTGTATATGCTTTATTTTTTGCATAACATTGTGTTTGCTTTCAGTATTTTAACTAAACATTTTTAGTATTGCAGTAAATAGTATTACCGTACTTTATATCTGAAAAATCTTGTACTGAAAAATTACTGAATTTGCATTGTCAAGTAGAAATGAGCAGATCAATTTCCTAAAATGCATGGTTAAGCGAGAAGTTGCAAACATTGATGTTTGATTCTCCTCAACGAAAAAACAAAACCTTGCCTAGCACCATTGCTAAGCAGGCTAATGTTGTTTTGCATAGCGTCACTCACTTCCTCGCACGGACCTGCAGTTGTGACACCTATAGAATTAGTATACCTTGTTTATTGCTGGTCAGTCAGAGTTAGATGTTCTTTCCTTATTCCACAAACAGCAATCAGATCCCTGGATCTGATCTGATCACAGAATCTAGAGACATAAACTGTAATAGTACATTTTCCAAGGAAGTCATCCAGATCCTCCTTAAGGTACCGTCACACGGGGCAACATCTCCGGCCACATCGCCGGCAACTCCTGGGAGTACGCACATTTTTGGCCGCTCTCCAACATCGCTGATGAGCTGTCAGATGAGGAGACAACGCCGGCAACTCATCAGCGATGTTGCTAGCAACTATTGCTGCCAGGGCTAAACTCAAACCTGGCAGCAATCCTTAACATGGGAGTCTATGAAGGAAGTTGCCGGCAACATCGCTGTTGCGATGTCAGACCAGGCGATGCATGCAGATCGCCTGAGCAACATCGTCAGGTTTCAGGACATTGTCCTGAAACCTGGCAATGTTGCTGAAGCAACTATCGCCGTTAATATCACCCTGTTATACAGGGCAACTCTCCAGCGATGTCGCCACAACTTGGCCATGCCCCTCAGTTGCCGGCGATGTGGCCGGAGATGTTGCCCCGTGTAACGGGGCCTTTAAACTTTTGTAGTGATTCAACCAATACAACATCATGTGGCAGAGAGTTCCATAGTCTCACTGGTATTATAGTAAATAATCCGCATGTGTGATTATGATTAAACCTTTCCTTTATACATAGAGGATGCCCCATTGTCATTGTTGCAGACTTTGATGTTAAAGAAAATAATTAGAAACGTCTTTGTACTGTCCTCTCATATGTTTGTACATTGTCCCTAAGCCTTTATTTTTCCAAATTGATTTACCCCAAATATAATAACTTCTCTTGGTACTGCAGTTCCCCCATTAGCTTAATAGCATTGGTTGCTCTTCTTTCCACCAGTTCTAGTTTACATTTGTCCAAAGGAGCCCAATATTTTACACCATATTATAAGTATTTACAGTTAAACAGGAAGGTAATGATTTGAATGTTACGGAGTCTCACAACAAGTAATAAGCTTAATGGTTCAAACGAAAATCACAAGAGAAACCTGATTGTCTTGAACATAAGTAGACAGATTTAATAGGTAAGAGCTGTTTCTTCAGCATACAGCATTTTCTATCCTGTAAAAAAAATGGACACCATAACAAAAAACAGAAAAATCCCACAATAGGCAATATGGTCCTTTTCCTGTATGCAATCATTATGTGATGGTTACATACTCCACATTGTTTCTATTTATGTCTACCTAACATGGAACAAAGAAATGGAATTAAGGAAATAAAAGATTGCACAGAAACAGAAAAAATCACCATAACTGAATGTTGAATGTTTAGGCAATGAAAGAGAAACATATATGTGTTTATATATATATATAAGAATTCAGGAGATGAAATCCTGGGCACTATACCCTTAACTGGAGTGGAGTTGAAAGTGGGGTCGGAGCTCCTAATCACTGTTGCACGCACTCAGGGATGAGACAATTCAAAATCTTATAAAAAGAGATGCGAGGCGGCACTCACCGATTTGACAAGGACCCGTCGAAGCGGCACTGTCCGCGAAACGGCAGGCCGTCGTCCGCCGTCTCTCAGCACCCCCTCCCCTGCCACATGTAACTTGAGGATAACTCTTCAATAAAGAAGAAGATCATAAAACTGGTGAATACCGCCTCGCATCTCTTTTTATAATATATATATATATACAATAAAGTAAACCTTTTGAGCAGTGACGCCTTCTGGGTGCAGGGCAGCTTGGCTTTCTTCACAGCCTTTCTATACATACGTGTCAAAAAATTTTACTGCAGCACTCCTTGGTGTTTTAAGTTCAGTAGTCCTTTATTTCTGGTTTCAGATGGACCAATGGACAGGAAATGGCCACGTATCAGGCACACACGCCCTTTGTCAAGCAATCACATGCTCTACTCTTCAGCCTTTTATACAGTCTACTTAATTACATAAATTATGATATCAATCCTCCCATGTTATGAAATTACAATAAAATAGTGATTTACATTACTTGTGTCATTGTATAATTCACTTTGTGTCTATATGTGTTTTAAAATGTTACTATTTTCCACCTTTTCTGTCTCTCCTGATCTTTTGGAGCTTTATAAATCTTTTTAACAGTGAACTTCAAAACATCTGTTGTGATTAATTAATATAATTTATGCTAAAGAGCAAATCATCTACTCACAGTGCATCGTCATTGCTCCTATACCTCGTGCTGTGTGTCAGCGTTGAGGAAGTACATACTGCGCCTGTGCCAGTCTTAGGGCCCTTTCACATCAGCGTTTTTTTCAAATCGTGGCAGATGCGGTGAAAAAAACGCATCTGCCGCGATTACCGCATACCGGCTGCACTTGCGGCACGGTTGCGGTAAACGCCATACAAGGTATAGGCGGACTTGCGGCAGGTGCGGCAAGTGCGGTTTTGGCACTTGCGGCAGGTGCGGCCGCGAAAAAAAACGCGGCTGACAGCATTTTTTTTTGCGGCCGCACCTGCCGCAAGTGCCAAAACCGCACTTGCCGCACCTGCCGCAAGTCCGCCTATACCTTGTATAGCGTTTACCGCAACCGCGCCGCAACCGTGCCGCAAATGCAGCCGGTATGCGGTAATCGCGGCAGATGCGTTTTTTTCACCGCATCTGCCGCGATTTGAAAAAAACGCTGATGTGAAAGGGCCCTTAGGGTACTTTCACATCAGCGTTTTTTTTAAATAGCGGCAGATGCGGTGAAAAAACCGCATCTGCCGCGATTACCACATACCGGCTGCACTTGCGGCAGAGTTGCCGCAAACCCCATACAATGTATATGCGGGCTTGCGGCAGGTGCAGCAAGTGCGGTTTTGGCACTTGCGGCAGGTGCGGCCGCGAAAAAAACGCGGCTGACTGGGTTTTTTTTTTTTGCGGCCGCACCTGCTGCAAGCCCGCATACACATTGTATGGGGCTTGCCGCAACTGTGCCGCAAGTGTGCCGCAAGTGCAGCGGTTATGCGGTAATCGCGGCAGATGCGTTTTTTTCACCGCATCTGCCGCGATTTAAAAAAAACGCTGATGTGAAAGTACCCTTAGCTAGCATTTACCATGGCTACAGGTCCGCAGCATCATCTCGCGATGACTGTGAGAATCCCGCGCATGCGCGGTGGCTCCCTCATCTTATGTTAATACTGCGCCTGCGTCCGCCGCAACCCTAGGGTGTCATAGCAACGGATCGCAGCGCTACTTAAATAAGCTCTTTAGTGTCACCACATCTACGTAGTTACTATTACGCCACCTCAGCTTCATGAAAAGTTTATTTTACACCTAGTTTATTTGTTCACTCTGTACAAATCAGATTTTGGTATAGAGTGTTTTAATAGATGTGCCCTCCGCTCCATTCTCTCATTTTAACCCCTCACATGTCTTTAACCCTTACTCAGGGCCAAAGCATAGTGAGACCTCTGCTGGAGGCTCCTGGCTGTAGACCAAGATCCCCACCATGGCGGCCATAAAGGGTATGTTTCCATTCATACCACGGGGCACATAAACACATACTACAGTGTTTCTGCCAAAAAACAAAATTTTATTTAATGAATTTAATTTACATATGAAACTGGTGGCTAATGTGTATAATATAGGGCAATGGTTTTGCACTTAGAGTAACATCAATTTCATAAACTTAAAAAAAAACTTAAAAAAAAGCTCAAAAATAAACACTAATAAATCGTGCTTGGAGTTCACTGTATCAGATGTTCATATATATGTTTTCTTTACTTTACTTCCTATTTGAGAGACAGAAGAAAGAAGAAAATTACATACGTGTACATTTTTACAGTGCAATCATAGTTCATGAATTTCGTGAAAGTATGTGATTAAAATTATACACCATATAGAACTACAAAGTAGAATCATGTACAGGGATACATTTTTCTCATATGTAGTATACCTTATTACAACAAAATTTTTAATTAATAATCGACATTTAGGCCGAATGGTCTCAATGTATTTGACTCTTTTATCCATTTTAGCTCTTTTACTTTTAGTAATTTTTCTCTGTCGCCTCCTCTACGTATGTTTGGCACTGCATCTATTATCCTCCATTTTAAATCACTTTCCTCATGTTTCATCTTCATCCAATGTTTAGATACAGGCAATCCTTTTATTTGCTGATGAATGCTATATCTATGCTGGGTAAGACGAGTCTTCAACTCTAAGGTGGTCTCCCCCACGTAATACAACTTGCAGGGGCATTCAAGTAAATATATTACATGATTAAACGAACATGTTACAAATTGTTTAATATCGTATCTTACCCCAGTGGCATGATGTATAAAATGGTCTCCTTTTAACATTTGCTGGCATGCTAAACATCCTGTACATGGATAGCAGCCAACCTTTTTTCCGGTTATAGTAATTTGTGATGATTTTTTTGCGCTTCCTATATCTGCTCTTATTAATTGTTTTTTCAATGTATTTCCCTTTCTGCAATTGCAATTAAAGGGGACAATTTAAATTCTTGCACTTCTGGATGAGCATTGGTTAATCCTATCCAATGTTTTCTGATTATTTTCTCTATTTCAATAGATTCCTCACCATATTCCATTATTAGTGAAATTCTATTTATGGCCCTTTCTTTTTGGACTTTTGGGTCTTTTTCATTTACCTTTTTCTTCTGTTGCAATAAAATATTTTTGGGTATCCTCTTTGTTCAAATTTGGCTATTAATTCATCAATAGCCCTTTCTTTTTCCACTTCTTCACTGACTATTCTGTGAACCCTAGTCATTTGTCCTAGGGGTATCGCTTTTTTAGTCTGAAATGGATGGTTGCTTTTAAAATGCAACAGCTTGTTACGGTCAGTTTTTTTGACATGTAATTTAGTTACCAGCTTATTATTTTTTATTTAAATATTTACATCTAAAAATTGTATCTCTTTCTGTGAATGCACTTTTGTAAATTTTATAGTTTGGTCAACCCCATTTAAAATAACATGAAATTCCTCCTACACATTTAAGGGACCTCTCCAAATCAAAAACGTGTCGTCAATATACCGACTCCATTTTATAACATTTTTATAATATTCGTATAAATATATTCTTCCTCTATTACTGTCATCATTAAATTTGTGTAGGAACACACCATGTGCGCACCCATGGCGGTCCCAACCTGTTGTTTGTAATAAGTGTCTTCAAACAAGAAATAGTTTTCTCTTAAACAGATTTCTAATAAATTAATTATCAACTCTTTGCATTCAGCTGTAAAATTGGTTGTGTTCAATTTTTTCTTTACCGCTGTAATTCCTATACCGTGTTGGATTGAAGTGTACAGGGCCGTTACATCAAACGACACTAATATGTCATTCTTTTGTGGTTCCAGATCCACTATTTTTTCTAAAAAATGTCTTGTGTCCTTTACATATGATTGATAAAAAAGAGGAGGGGGAACAAGAGGCGCAATAGTGCCCTATCACTAGTGACACTGATGTCAAGGTGATATATAGGGGTTCCACTCACCTATGTCAGTTGTGAGACCCACAACTGGTTTGAAGACATGTAGTAATATCCTGATGGCTGATGCTGGACTTCCACCGTCCACTCACTCGTGGAGACACATCAAGAAGTTGCTGGGAAAAAGGGTGTTAAACAGTCCGCGCTGCCAGATCAAGTCGAATCTCCAAAGAAAACGTGTGTAGATGATGTTCAAACAACTACTCCTTTATTCTCTCCGACGCGTTTCGGTGCCCTCCTGGCACCTTCCTCAGGGATCTAAAACGTTCTAAAAAAATCCCTACATTGTTGAAAACCGAGTCTATCCCGGCGACGATGGGTCACCCTGGGGGTTGTTCTATTGACTTGTGAATTTTTGGGACTAAATAAAGAACCGGCGTTTTGGGATATTTGACTATCAAATAGTCAAATGTATCCTGGTCAATAGTGCCACCTTTTACTGCCTTTCCCAATAAATTTTTTAACATATTCTGAATATCAAACTTCGGATCCTTACTTAGTTTTTTGTAAACATTAGTGTCATTTAACTGTCTTTTAGCTTCTTGTACATAATGGGAACGGTCCATGATGACGACCGCACCACCCTTGTCAGCGGGTTTGATGACCAGGTCGTCATCATGGACCAATTGCTTCAATGCCGCATATTCCTGTGTTGTTATATTTGTTTTTTTTAACTGTTTAGGAGTATTTAGTTTTAATTCTTCTATTTCTCTTTTAACAGATGTAATAAACGTCTCTATGGCTGGGCTTAATTCTTTTGGGGTGAAATCACTCTTTTTACTTAAATTTAAATCTTTTAGTGCTATTTCACTTTCTCTAATTTTTAAACCACTGTTTTTTTTACTAAACCAATTTTTTAGTTTCATATTTCTAAAAAATCTAAATATGTCTACATCAACATTGAACCAGTTCACATGGCTAGATACTTTATAATTGAACCCTTTATCTAATAATTCATTTTGTGCGACAGTAAGGTTTTTGTTAGAAATATTCACCACTAAGCTGGGTCTCTCTTTTTGGGCTGTTTCTGTTCTGGCGCTTGTTTCTTTGTTTTCTTGACTCTATTCCAGTGGCTCCCTCCTCTTCTTCCCCTGTTGGATTGCTTTTGTCTGTTGAAAAAGCAAGGTTTATATACAGAAATAGATTTACACTTGCTAAGACTCTTATGTCCATAACAACCTTTTTTATCCCATTTAGATTGTTTAGTGTTTTGCCAACTGTAAATAAAACCATTCTTATAATATTCCATGTCCCTTGCCCACTTCTGTCGTTTTATTTCCTCCAGATCCTTTTTCATTTTTTCCAATTTTGTGTGTACTGTCTCTTTAAAGTTTGTGAACTCCTCTGGTTTTAACAAACTTTTGATTTCTGTCTCCATTTCTGTATTTTCTTGTAATGTTTTCGCCACCTCTTCTTGTAAGAACTCCATGTTTACCAACATGATATCCATGGCATATTTGTCTGAAACTGTTTTAAATTTTTTCACAGTATTGCAAATTGTCCATAAATAATGTGGGTCGTATGGTTGATCTTAATCCCCTAGGAACATGTCTATTTTTATAGTATTGTCCTAGCATGACCAAATTCATTTCCATTGAAACCACTTTCTTTCCGCCATTCTCATATTTTCTTTTTACGGTAAGTTGCTTATGGAAGGTATACTTTAAAAATTAACTTGATCTTCTATGCCCTGTAATATTCTCTCTTCATCCTCAATGGTGTATAGATTCCCTCCTGTCTCCATGTCAAGTTACTGGCTTGCAAATCTCAAAACAAATAATATAATAAAGTAAATCTGAAGCCAGAAATAAAGGACTACTGAACTTAAAACACCAAGGAGTGCTGCAGTAAAATTTTTTACACATATATATATGTACATATATATATATATATATATATATATATATATATATATATATATATATATATATATATGTTTATATATATGAACCCTCTACAATACACATTGTAATGCTGTTTATTCCTTTATTTTAGTATGCACCTCACTGTTATTATCACGCGTGTTCCTTTCTAACATCGTTTGTCATCAGTTGGATTAAAAATTTTACATTGCAGAAATGTTTGAGCTGTTTTATGCATGTACAAGAATTTGTGAACATTTTAACAGAATTTAGCAAAATCGGTCTCAATAACCTCAATCTTTGAAATCACTAATTGTCAAACTGTTTTAGCATTTGCAGTCAAGATGCCGACATGTAAGAATTCTTACTAATATCTAACACCTTTAAATCACTTTTCTTCACTCTCAGTGTCTTTATCTGAAGCATTTTGATGCTAAGGAAACCTTTGTACCTGCACAAAATATGAAGAAAATAACTTAGGTAAGTTGAAATTTGTCCTACCGTATGCAGCTTCACAAGATACAAAACTGTTAGGAACTTGTTTACTTCATAGTATATCTTGTTTATTTCTAAAGCCCCTTATTTTGGTGAAGAGTTCAGATTTTCTGTTCAGAAATAATTATTTGAGGTTACATGGAGCAGTGCTCTTGTAAAACTCCCCGTACACATTGCAATTTGCTGTTCTGTACCTCTTTGTCCTGTACAAATTCATGGTTTGTTACTTTCGGAAAACAAAACTGAAGGATATATATAGATAGATAGATAGATAGATAGATAGATAGATAGATAGATAATTCACCAAGAAAAAGAAGGTAAAATGTTGTTTTCTATTGGGTTTATGATGTTGACATTGGAAGCTTTTTGCAATGATTCAATACATGGGTAGATCAATTTTCTTTTACAGTGATATCAACCTTTAAAATTGTTGGTGGGGTTCTGACCCTGCAGAACTTCAGCATCTGTATTAAATGTAGAGAACATCTATATTAAGATGTCACTCAGAAGTCTTTTTTTTGTATACATGAAAACCATTTTTTTTTTATCAGAGTATTAGGTCAAGATCCAGTGGTGCAACTTGAAGTTTTTGGGCTCCATAGAAAAATCTGTAGCAGGGACCCCAAATATCATGTCTTAAAGAGCCTTTTTATATAGGCCAAAGTCATCCTTTGAACCTTCCTAGGATCCAGGGTTTTATTGCGATTGCAACCACTGTATTTACTGTAATTATGCTGGTGATCTGATTATCCTTTTTTTAATCAATGAGTTATTTTTAATCTGACGTATGGGGATCTGTTTTTTTTTTTTTTTTTTAACCATATGTATGGGTTCTGTTCTTTTTTTAATCTTCAAGGAAATACAAGCGCCTCTTAAATATTAGATGCTAAGAATGTCCAGTATTCGCAAGACATGTAGATGATATGTGAACTCTAATAAATCAATTTATTACAACATTTACACCAGAACACATAAATGCCTTGGAAAAGTCACAAACATTTGCCATAAATATGTTGTGACTTTTCAAGCAATTTTTCCTAGTTCCAAAAAAGTTGGCAGAGCAGGGGTGCGACGGCAGCGTACAACCTCTGTTCTTTAAACTCATGATGCACAATGGTGTTCCTTACACTACAAAACTTACTCCTGTCTGCTACTTGATTAAGATTTGTGGCAAGGCGCACATGGAGGTACATTCCACTTTTTAGAAACACTAAATTCATTAAGGGTACCTTTACACACAGTGATATATTGCTTGCAATTCACTGGTTGCAGTGAAATCATGGACACATTGTTCCACTTGTACACGGCAACAAAATGGAACAATGTGTCCATGATTTCACTGCAACCAGTGAATTACAAGCAATATATCTCTGTGTGTAAAGGTACCCTAAGAGGTAAGCGACTCTTAATCAGTCAGGATTATATAAATTCAGGACGTGTTCTCAAGACCAGCATGAATCAAGGCCTATTTCTTTTTATCACGTCAAATCCCATGACAGACAATATGATCAGTGATAACAAAAAGTCTCAATTAAATGTCACCTGCTTAACCCAAGAGGAAGTACGGTATCGTCTAAAAATCACTAAAATTGACAAATCACCGGGCCCGGATGGGATACATCCCAGAGTGCTGCAGGAATTAAGTACTGTCATAGATAGACCATTATTTTTAATATTTAAAGATTCCATAATAACAGGGTCTGTACCACAGGACTGGCGTATAGCAAATGTGGTGCCAATATTCAAAAAGGGGACAAAAACTGAACTTGGAAATTATAGGCCAGTAAGCTTAACCTCTACTGTGGGTAAAATCCTAGAGGGTTTTCTAAGAGATGCTATACTGGAGTATCTGAACAAAAATAACCTCATGACCCATTATCAACATGGTTTTACGAGGGACCGTTCCTGTCAAACTAATCTGATAAGCTTCTATGAAGAAGTAAGTTCTGGACTGGACCAAGGAAATGCAGTGGATGTTGTGTATATGGACTTTTCAAAAGCTTTTGATACGGTGCCAAACAAAAGGTTGATACATAAAATGAGGGCAATGGGGATAGGGGAAAATATGTGTAAGTGGGTTAAGAACTGGCTTAGTGATAGGAAACAAAGGGTGGTTATTAATGGAACACACTCAGAATGGGTCACAGTTAACAGTGGGGTACCACAGGGGTCAGTGTTGGGCCCGCTTCTATTTAATATATTTATTAATGACCTTGTAGAGGGCATACAGAGTAGAATCTCAATATTTGCAGATGACACTAAACTCTGCAGGGTAATCAATACAGACGAGGACAATTTTATATTACAGGAGGATTTATGTAAACTAGAAGCTTGGGCTGCTAAATGGCAAATGCGCTTTAATGGGGATAAATGTAAAGTCATGCACTTGGGCAGAGGAAACAAAAGGTATAATTATGTGCTTAATTGTAAAACACTGGGCAAAACTGTCACTGAAAAAGACCTGGGTGTATGGGTAGATGACAAACTCACATTTAGTGGCCAGTGTCAGGTAGCTACTGCAAAGGCAAATAAAATAATGGGATGCATTAAAAGAGGCATAGATGCTCATGAGGAGAACATAATTTTACCTCTATACAAGTCACTAGTGCGACCACACTTAGAATACTGTGTACAATTCTGGTCTCCGGTGTATAAGAAAGACATAGCTGAACTAGAGCGGGTCCAGAGAAGAGCGACAAAAGTCATTAGAGGACTAAGGGGTCTGCAATACCAAGACAGGTTATTAAACTTGGGGTTATTTAGCTTGGAAAAACGAAGGCTTAGGGGGTGATCTTATATTAATGTATAAATATATGAGGGGACAGTACAGAGACCTTTCTAATGATCTCTTTACTCTTAGGCCTGAGACTGGGACAAGGGGGCATCCTCTACGTCTGGAGGAAAGAAGGTTTAATCATAATCACAGACGCGGATTCTTTACTGTAAGAGCAGTGAGACTATGGAACTCTCTGCCACATGCTGTTGTAATGAGTGACTCACTACTAACATTTAAGAAGGGCCTGGATGCCTTTCTTGAAAACTATAATATTACCAGTTATACATACTAGATTCTTTGATAGGGCGTTGATCCAGGGAATTAGTCTGATTGCCATATCTGGAGTCAGGAAGGAATTTTTTCCCCCAATGTGGAGCTTAGTGTTGCCACATGGGTTTTTTTTTGCCCTCCTCTGGATCAACATGTTAGGCTATGGGTTGAACTAGATGGACTTAAAGTCTTCCTTCAACCTTAAAAACTATGTTACTATGTTACTATGTTATATCCCACATGAAGTGAAAACTTCTGTTACTGGAAAGCCTACTCCAGTCTTTTTGTTTGCCAACAGCACAGCGATATGAGTTGTGGATGAGGCCCAAAAAGAGCTTTTGCTAAAGTTCATGAGAAGCATAGCATCAGGTGGGGTCTCCCCCTATTCTTCCATCTCAATATCACACACAGTACAGCCTTCAGAGGTACTGCCCCAATTATCCATGTCTCATCCTATGTCACAACTCTCCAACCGCATAACATATTGCGGGGAAACACAAATGTGCGATTCTGCAGAGATGTTCACACATTCTCTTCCATAGGCATCAGAGTCTGCTCCAAAGATTCACATACTCTAGAGGAAGAAAGCATCTGCACAGGTGTCGAAAATATTTTGGACTTGGATCCGGAGATGGACAATATAGTGTCCCAGCAAAATGCAGACCCACTTCACCAGACGTTAACCCTTGGGGATGGAGGTGTTGATGATGATGAGACTCAGATACCTGAGGTTTGGATGGAAATTTGTGGTCAGTAATAGGAGCCCTGGGGCACATACACCAAGGAGGAAATTATATGGTTAACAAACCTCTTTATTATTTGAGCCACAACGCGTTTCAACAGTGGTCCACTGTCTTCATCAGGTGGGTTTGCAGTTTAATGGTAATGATGATGGTAATGATGACACATTAAATATAATTAGGGACCAATCAGGGGTTGACTAATGATGACATAATTTAACCCTAAAGTACCCTGATACCATAATGAGAGACAATGGAAAATTGGCATTCTATGATATTACTTTAACCCCATAATACCCTGGTCCGCTTTTAGAAACTCCTTTCTGGTAAAAGCATAAAATACAATGAACATTAAAATACAGAACATTCCAATAATAATCATCTCTTAAAATGACAACGACAAAATATCCATATACTATAATCTTAAAAGACTATAACAATATAATATAAAAAAATTTTGAGGATAACCCCCATACCTATACTAATCTTCCCCAGTAGATCACCGAGTACTTCTCAATGGGCGCTGCCAGATTTTTCTCTCAGATACACAAGGAGCACCCGCACTCTACTGTGCATTCAGGGCAGGAAGAGGAGGAGAGTAACTCTCAGGGCAAGGGGTGGGACAACATAGAGGATGATTATGAGGTTTGAGATCCAACTTGAAATCACCCCAGAGTCTCTGTTAATGTTGCAACACTCCAACCAGATATCACCACACCTCCATACTGTGCTACCAGGGCCCACCGCTAACAGCCACTAATAAAATTAAAATGCTTTGGAGATGTGAGTCACACAGCTGAAGAGTTGTGGACAGTTATGCAGGCCAAGTTTTAGCAATAACTGTCTCCATAAAACCTGAACCAAAGGGGCTGTATGCAATAATGGTGTGAACCTGGTGGCGGCCCTATGCTGGTACAAACTCACAAACATGCCTTGCATGGCTCACATCCGCAACCTGGTTGTTCAGCAATTCCTTTGCCACTCTCCTGGCCTGGATGAGCTGCTGCACAGGGCACAGTCGCTGTGTGCTTACTTCCACCGTTCTCACCCCATGGCTCACCGCCTAGCATCGCCACAGAGGTGTTTCAGACAACCAATTATCCACTTGATATGTGATGTGCTGACAGGGTGGAATTCCACTCTGCACATGTTCCAGCAACTGTGGCAGCAGCAACAAACCCTGGCACAGTATGTAATGACATGTGCAGTGATTAAAAGCAAACCAAATGCAGTGTAAATGATGCTTCCAGAGTGGGTACAGATCAAGGACCTCTGCCCCCTTCTGCATATTATTGAAATGGCTACTAAGATGGCCTTCAAAAATAGAGGAGAGGTCTGAGCTTGCCAGTCACGCCTTGGAAATGTTGTCATGCCCGGCAGCCAGCATTCTTTCAGAACATGTCTTCAACACCGCTGAAGGTGTCCTGACAGATAAGCCCATGAGCCTGTCCCCTGAAAGTGTAGACTGCCTAACTTTCTTCAAGATGAACAAGTTTTCCATCCTAGTGGCAGACAGGGCAGACTAGACTATTTGGTACTTTTCAGTGTGCTGCATTGAACTCTCCATTATACAATTTTTATTCTGGGTCAATTGATACCACTTTGGAGGTATTTGGCCTAATTTTTTTTTAAATATGGAGACTCTTCTTGGGGTCTCCTTCTTGTCTGTTTCCTGAATTTAGCAGGGCTCTCTGAGCATGATGCCTACACAGGTCACTCATCTACCATTTACTAATCAATTTTTAACCTTCAAATGCTAGGCCAGGCCCTGTTCCAGACCTTGTGCTATGAAGGAAGGCTGTACCATTACACAATTTTTATTCTGGGTAAATTGATGCCACTTTTAAGGTGTCTGGATCTAGTGTTTTGAAATGTGGACATCCTTCTTGGGGTATCTCTGTTGTGTGTTTTTCTAATTTAGCAGGGCTCTCTGAGCAGTAGTAATCCATGAAGCTAATACGTGTGCACGTAAGTGTGGCAGAATATAAAATTTATTTGAGCGGTGGCATAGGTATAAGAGCCACCTGCCCAATAGGTCTATACATGTCACTGACCCACCTGTCTAAATCTTTCAGTAGTAGTCCATAAAGCTAATACTTGTGCCACCTGAGTGTGGCAGAGCATACAATTTATTGGAGTGGTTGCATGAGAAATGAGGGCCCCCTGCCCACTAAGCCTACACATGTCACTGACCACCCGACTTATTCTTTTGGTAGTAGTCCGTGAAACTCATACTCGTGCCACCTGGGTGTTGCGGAGCATAACATTTATTGAAACAGTTGCATGAGGTATGAGGGCCCCATGCCCAATAGATGTACAATTTAAATATATGCTTTAGCAATTTCAGAATAACTAGTAACATTCCTAAGTTTTTCAATAGCGTAGAAATTAGAGCCGCACTCACCATTAGTAGATCTTGCGAACTTTTATTCTCAATTCAGTCCATACATATGAACATCAGCAGGGGAGGTGGTGCGGGGACGGAGGACGACGGCCTGCCGTTTCGCGGTCGTGTACCGCTTCGACGGGTCCTCTATGTTGCATGAGGTATGAGGGCCCCATGCCCAATAGATGTACAATTTAAATATATGCTTTAGCAATTTCAGAATAACTAGTAACATTCCTAAGTTTTTATTCTCTATCGTTTTTTAACGGAATAAGATGATATCATGAAATATAGCTGTAGCAAATAAAAATGTTATTTCATTTGAGTCTTGACTTTTATTTTTAAAACAAATGACCAAATTGTATCTCATTTCTTACACACATCTCAGTTTGGTGTTAATGGAATGTTAATTGCTTTTTAAATAACTCTGAATAAATGTATTGATCCATAAAAGCCATGTAAAATGAGTTCAATTCATCTCCTGTCTAGGCTGCATTCACAAGGATGAACTAAACAGAGACAAATTCAAATAGAACCTGTCATGTTGAAAATGGTAACTGATGTGCAGGATACAGAGAAAAAGGAGATGATGAGATTAATATAAAATTTGTGAGAAAATATCAATATAGCTTTTATTTTATTTATTGAAATTCATGGACAGATAAAAAAAGAAAAGGAAGGATCCCTGCATTTAATCCGAAAACTAAATAACCTGTAGCTGCTAGATGTATACAAGACCCTGTCCATGGTCAGAAAGTATAACGCTTAAATAATAATAATAATAATAATAGTAACATCGCTTCCTAAATTTAGTAAGAGCAAATAGTGAGTCCATGCATTTGTGGCACTTCCAGGGAAAGATATAGACTCCGGTGCATAGTAGCTGTGTTAATTATGACGTCCATAATGGCAAACAAGCACAATGAAAAAAGGCTGCATGTCATCCAATGCAGACAGAATGCTTGGTGTGCCAACTGCAGTGGCCCTGCGGAGCCTGCGGAGAAAAGTATACACAGGTTATCTAAGTAACGTGTGACATCACACACACGTGGTAAGTGCAGGAGCAGGAAGCTCCCGATGCACTAGCACTGGTAAACCTGACCCGTTTCCTGAAATTGCGAGTCCCTTCATCAGAAGTGGTGGTGTTTCATGCCCTTAGAGGTCTTATATAGACCTCGATCTTTAACTCTGGGAAACCTGGATGATTTCGCACTGCCATTTTTGGCATCCATTTGAATTCAGCCTAAACTGGGTGCACCCACATCAGTTTTTGGCTTTCAATGGGGACAGAGACACTTACGAGTGCATCCAGTTGTTTCTATTTCCCCCTGTTCCGGATGTCACCAGATTTTTTACTAAGACCAAAACCACATTTCGTTGCAGGTTTAGTCTTTGTGACAAAACCCCTGTACACCTAGATCAGGGGCACTTTGGTGGTTTTACAATGGAGCTCAATGTAACCCGGATCCATGGGACTCCAGATCCTGCTGGATCCAGACCTCGGATCTGGGTTTTAGAACTGCGCCTACCCAGAAAACAGTTGTAAATGACATGCCCCTAGGGCATGACATTTGTCCCTGGATTCGGTGGAAAAAGGTAATCACCCGGAAGCAGCTGTCTGCTCCGGTACTGGTATTATCACTGATCCGGGAGCCTGGATCAGTGATAATACCGATGCAGGTGCATCAGTTTGTCACTTGTGGGGGGATCCAGGCTTTGCCTGCATCCCCATGGATTAGGAAAAATAACAGTGTCAAACCAGCCTAATCTAACATCTACATACCATCAGCAAAATGTAAGCCACAAAAATGTTTTGTCAGAACATGAAACGCAAATGATTTTTGGAACACATGACATTCATAAATGCACAGTCTCAAATAATTAACAGTAGTATTGCTGTTTTTGGCAATTTAGAAATGAAACCAAATGAGATTTAACATGCAAACATTAAAAAAGTATAATACATTATGTTATTTTCATAAAATGCATTTCACATACGGTATGTCAAAAACTGGCTATGTACAAATCTATTTAGTTTAGCTGTAGTACGCTTACAAGTTGGCATCATTTATGCATGTGGTATACCACAGAAGGCTAAAAATGTGAGAAGACTCCCTGCTGATGAGATTACACTTCTTCTGCAACAACCATGTTTATCTAATGTAATGTTGTATCCCATAGAGTAAAGAAAACACCATCTGTGCTATGAACAAATAAAATAATGATAATACAATTTCTGCTAGTAAGACAACGCAGAAGCTTCTGTCCTTAGACACTTGCAACTTATTTTGATCCTCTGGATCAAATGATTATTTTACGGAACAGTAGTTAGGGCTTGATATAAATTCACAAGTGTGGGTATACGCCGGCTATAGAGCACTCCTAACAAACTTACAATTGATTACTTTTTATGACTTTGCTGCAGATCACAGTAATTCCTAGAGACTTTAATTTTGTACAATTGCTTTCAGACATCTATTGAAATGCACTTCAAAATGATTGAAACCTTATGGTTGCAGGAAAAAATTGCACATGGAATCAAATCAATAGTTATTTAGGTTGGAAGTGTTAGGCAGCAGGAGCTACAGATGGCACAATATAGCCGACATCTATTTTTACGATCTTAGCACTAATTTCTCTCACTAATAAAACCTAATTAATCTGGTAAACCCTCACTGAGAATTTTTATTTGTTCTTTGACTCTCAAACAGAAACATCAGTGGTTTGATTTTTATCAAATATTAATTTGTCTGAATTTTTACTTGACTGTTTAATTACTAATGCCAGGCAAGTAAAGATATAAGACTAATAAAAACAATTGACTGGAATAGTAAAAACTTTTTAGTACTTATTTATATCCTCCAATGAACTAATGTGAATATTAGTTTATTTGGTACATTCAAAATTTTGCTGTTATAGTTCATGGCTACCATGTCACATTGGCAGAGCCCCTGAGGTGCAAGAACAGCAGAAACCCCAGTAAGTGATGTAATTTTATAGACTGCATCCCTCAATAAATTCAACTAGGAATGCAGTGATCATATTGACACCAAAAATTTAGTTTTTGCCCCAGAGTTTATATTTTCACATCTGAAAATTGGTAAAAATGGCAGCTAAATTTTTCACACAATATCTGCTGAACATGGCAATACATCAAATATGGCTATACAGTACAGCTCAGCCACGTGGCGAGACAAAGGAGGGAGGAAGCATGTTGACTCTTGGAGTATAATAGTTTGTCATACAGTAGTTTGCAGACTCAATATACCAAGCCTGTAAGTGGTAGAAGAGAAAAATTCCCTTAAAGTGACCCCATTTTGGAAATTACACCCCTCTAGGGATTGATCAACAAGTATAACAATGATTTTAGCTCCCAGGATGTGTTCCAGAAACAAGAGAAAATTGAAAATCTTCCATTGTAGTGTTCAGCACATTGTAGTGCCCATAGACTATGCTCAGCTTGTGCTTCTGGATATTCACACCCTGTAATTAAGCAGTCTCTCCTCTCTACAGAAATGCCAAAGATGTGGAAGCTAATGTTTTTTAGAAACACTGTAGGGCTCAGAAGGGAGGCAGATGTTTGGATTTGGGAGTGCAGGTGTTGCTGGCCTTTTTTTTGAGTGGTGAGGGGCCATAGCATTTTTTCAGAGCCTACGTGCTACCAGTAACATGAAAACCCCTATAATTCCATTAACGGATGATGGACCTGAGTGTGAACTTGTTTTAATTGGTAGAGTTTATTTTGTTTGCCTTTCTCTGGATCAACATGTAAAGCCTAGTTTACATAGTGCATTTTTGCTGCGGACTTGCCTTGGTTTTATGTAAATATTACAGACAAAATTCTGAAATCTACTAAAAAACATTATATATATATATATATATATATATATAACTTCCCTAAATCCAGGCAGCACTCCAAAATTTCATCCAAGATGACAGCTTTAATGTAGCCCCATGTGGTGCAACGTTTCAACCTATATCAGGTCTTTTTCAAGCATAGTGTTCAGTGCACAATAGTATACCATATAGAGGGTGCATACATAATTGATAGCTGATATAAAAATATAAATAAGTTCCACAGTGACACATATACAATTGCATACATTTAAGTGATTTGAGTGCAAATTCATACTGCAAGTGCTCAGCATATCCATTCCATCTTCCAGTGCACTATACAGTATAATCATCATTAATTATTCATCATTGATTCATAGCATACATCTGTGTAAATATTAAAAACCTTTAGTGCCTTAAGGAGGTGATTGGTCGTCCCGTAGTGCAGGTACACGCCGGCGCCATTATCATTGCCTCCACGCTGTTACACAGCGTCTTCCGCATCACAGTGCGCATGCTCGGACATCCGGGTCTTACAGTGCATGCGTGGCAATCGCGTCAACGCTGACAATGCAATCATGTGATTAGCAAGAGGCCAGTGCCGCCATCTTAATTTCTGGCACTGTATATTACAGTGCAGATATTCTTGCCCACTTCACACTAAAGTATGCTCAAATTACTGGGGGTTTACAATGGGCCCCTCATATACATCGAGGAGTGTAAAAAACACTCCTCCCATGCTACGCAAGTGAAGCACAATTCTGGAACAGAACCGATCTGACCCTCATTACAGGGACAGAATCAGTCCGTTAGCATCAGCCCGTAATAAGACTAGTGGTATAAGCACCAGCTCATTGCAAGTAACGCCAGACCAGAACGCCTCACTGACAATCATGCTATCATTTACACTAGGTCCTTATTACCCCTGAGAGTAATGTAGTGATAAACCACAGACAATTATATATATGCAAAAAATTGGGCAAATTTTATTTAATATAAAGAATTTTAGAGGCAGCATTTTCCAAAGATACGTGTCCCAAAATAACATTTCGACCAACCTTTCCTCCTGTGAACAAAAATAGATAAAAATAAGTAAAAATATAACAATAAGTTATATAACTTGTTACATAAATTTTTAAAATATTGGTATCAACAATATATCAAAAAATATTTTTCTTTCTTTCACACTGTTTTAGGTATAGGTTCTAATTAAAATAGGATTATGTGTAGAGTTAATAACCTATATCATTTTGTCTAATAGTTTTCACCAACATTTCATAAAACAGAATTAATCTTGAAATCTGCATTCAGGCCATTAGGCCTTAGGGTATTTAACAAATAAATCCATTTAAGCTCTTTCTCTTTAAAATGGCCTCCCTGTTGCCTCCCCTTCTCAGGGGAGGTACATGATCAATTATCCTGAATTTAATTTCTGTATCTTTATGGCCTTTTTCCACACAATGTTTTGGTACTGGAAGGTCCAATCGTTTTTTTCTTATTGAACACTTATGTTGGCTGAATCATGTTTTAAAGTTCCACGTCGTATCTCCCACATAGTAGAGACGACACGGGCACTCAAGTAGATATATGATATATTCTGAGTCACACGTTAGAAAAAAATTAATCTTAAACACTCTTTGGGACTGATTGTCTGTAAAGCATGATCCTTTCAACATTGAGGTACAGTTGATGCAATTCAAACATGGGTAACACCATTTCCTCCCCACTCCTGTGAGTGACATTTGTCTACTTCTACTCAAGGGTCCCAAATCTGATCTTACAATCTTATCTTTTATATTCCTGGCCCGGCGATAGGAGAAGGGAGGGGGCTCGGTGAATTCTTCAATATTTGACATCCCCTTAGATAACACTTGCCAGTGCTTCCAAATAATCCTAGCAATAGCGCCACTCTCTTGACTGTATCCAGAGACAAATGATATTCTCTTATTTTCATTTTTTGCTCTTGGCACAAATAAATCCTCATGTCTTACTGTTTTCAATTTCCTTTGTTGTTCATCTAAAATACGTTTCGGATATCCTCTATTTCTGAATTTCTTAGAGATCTCTTTCAGGGTTATTTCCAAATGATCATCATTACTCTCCATCCTTTTGGCTCGTAAAAACTGACCAAAAGGTATAGCTTCAACTGTTGTCCTTGGATGTTGACTGGAATATAATAATAGATTGTTTTTATCTGTTTATTTTACATATATGCTGGTTGTCAAAGTTTCTTCCTCCCTTTCCATCATAACATCTAGAAACTGTAATTTAGTCATAGAATAATATAGAGTAAACTTGATGGTATCGTTCATTTCATTAAGGAAGTTTGAAAACTCTTTCAACTTTTCCTCAGTACTTGTCCAAATGAGGAAGATGTCGTCTATGTAACGCCACCACCCCAATACATTGCGGAAGTGGTGGGAAACATAGACGACATCCTCCTCTAATACCCCCATAGCAATATTCGCATATGCAGGGGCCCCATGGCCGTACCACGGCATTGCTCATAGAAGTTATTGCCAAACAGGAAGTAGTTTCTCCTAAGAACCAAATTAAACAGATCAATAACAAGGGATCTAGCCTCATCTGAAATATTGACTCCTTCCAGTTTCTTTTTTACACACTGAATACCATATTCATGTTCTATGGAAGTGTAAAGGCTAACCACATCCAAAGAAGCCAGAAAACAATCACCATCAAGTTTTACCGTTGATATTTTAGTCAAAAAATCTGTGGTATCGCGTACGTAAGAATTGAATTTCATGGCTATTGGATTAAGGATTTTATCAAGGAAAATCCCTATGTGGTTCAGCACAGATTCCGTGCCGGCCACAATAGGGCGTCCCGGAGGGTTGTCTAAAGATTTATGTATCTTTGGCAATATGTAGATTATTGGTGAAATAGGGAAGTCCACCATTAAAAAGTCAAAGATATTTTGATCAATTAATTTCTTAATCATTGCCTGTTCCAAAATTACCTTCAATTCCCGCTGGATATTATATTTGGGATCACCTGACAGTCTTTTGTATATTTTTTCATCAAAAACCTGTTTAGTCAATTCTTTTACATATGAGTCCCTATCCATTATGACGACTGCGCCGCCCTTGTTGGCACTCTTCATTACTATGTCATCATTATGGATTAGGGTTCTCAAAGCTTCAGCCTCATTACTTGTTATGTTTGGTTTTCTAAAATCACTTTTCATCTCATCCTTCAGTTTTTCAACATCTCTGTTTACTCCTTCCATGAATGCCACAACATGGCTAGAACAGTTAGGTGGCATAAACTTGCTTTTTTTAATACAAATTCAAATCTCTACCATTAAATTCACTTTGACTCCCAGCATCTATAGGTGTTTGACTATTATAGAACCACTCGCGTAATTTAATCCGTCTAAAAAAACGGTTCAAGTCTATCATTAACTCAAACCAGTCAACATGTGTAACAGGACAGAAATTTAACCCCTTATTCAAGAGATTCATTTCAGAATTAGTGAGTACCTTTTTGGAAATATTAGCAGGTTAAAGGATGCGTGTGATCCATGGATGTTTATATGATGGATCACCTGCAGTGTGTAAGAACCCGGTCGGGCTGGTGCCTGTATTCCCGGGGTAGCGTGGAGCTGGGGAAGTAAAGCCAGGCGGCTGGTTCCGCCATTGGGACCCACAGGGCACGTTGATATATATATAGTAACTTATGTACGGTTAATTGTATATGGAACATGTAGATAGGCCGCAGGCCGTAGCCACCACGGGAGCAGTTGATAGAGCTTCAATGGGGACAGAGAGATGGTTACAGGTTCCGGGTAACTATATGATATGTGCAATATATGTGTTATGTAATGTTCTATGTAAATATATGGTGTATTTATGTATAGTGTTTATAATCAATGTGCAATGGCTCAAACATGCTACTGGGTTATGTTATTTATATGTGAAAAATAAACGGGTAGACATTGGTTAAATTATAAACACGTGTTTTGTCATTATGCAAGCGGGTTCCCCGGGTGCTACCTCACAATATATATTATGTTAGATATCATTTAGTCATCTATACTCACACTTTAATAATATTATGAAAACCTTGATATATATATATTATTAGATATCTGCAGTAAAGATTGGACCCTATGAAGATGTGCTTGCCAGATTGGTTGTCTCTCCCACCTGCCCAGTTAATCTCCTTGGAGCTGACCTACTTGCCAGACTATGAGCAAATATCCAATTCATCTCTACGGGTCTCCAGTTGATCCTACACAACCCGCGCACATATGATATTCTTCAAGATGTAGATATGTGTATGCTCCAAACCGTGCCTCTGCTTCTTTTTGAACTATTGATGGGATATGGAGTAGTAGATCACTAGATCACATTGTTTCCCAAATACCTGATCACTTCTGGTTAAAAGGACCAGATGATGTTTGGTGCCTCAGGGTACCCCCTGTCTCTGTGAGACTGAAGGAAGGAGCACAATTACCCCAAGTGCCCCAGTACCCTTTCAAGACAGTACAAGAATCTTCTCTAAAGGAACAGATCATGGCCCCATTAAAGAATGGTGCCCTTGTCAGATGCATTTCTCCCTGAAACACACCTTTGTTACCAGTAAAGAAAAAACCAGTGAAAGGTTAGCCGGACAAATTCAGACATGTACATGATCTCAGAACCATTAATGAAGTAAGTGTTGGAATCTCCAGTGTTCCCAAACCCACACACACAACCTCCTTTCTGGAGTACCCCAGATGCCACACACTTTATCATCATTAACATTGCAAATGCCTTTTTCAACGTACCGCTCCACGAAGGCAGTCATTTCTCTTTCCAAGGTGCCCAATTCACTTGGACAGTAATGCCACAGGGAGCTCAAAATTCTCAAAATTAATTCACTCAGGCCTTGTCAGCATGTCTCCAACCATGGAGAGATTCACATTCAGACTCTACACTGCTACAGTATGTTGATGACCTTCTTCTCTGCACCCCAACCTTTGAGGATTGTGAGAGTCTATCTCTTGATCTCCTTCTACATCTTGCAGCACAGAATTGTAAAGTCTCCAAGGAGACTGGTGCCACCAGAAGGTTGTCTTTTTAGGCCATTGTCTATCTCAGGGCCTCAGACATTTAACAGAGGAAAGGAAACAAGCCATTGTGGATATACCTTTTCCTAAAGGGTATAAACAACTCCAAGCCTTCCTAGGCATCGTTACGTACTGTAGACAATGGATCCCAGATGCTTCAAGACTCATGCAACCACTCTATGATGCCCTAAGAGAAGGTAATCCTACCGACTATACTCATAGTACACCCAGCCAGATGTATGACTCCTTTTGAGAAGCTTAAAAAAGCTATAATATCTACCCCAGCCTTTGGCATATCTGTTTATACCAAGCCCTTCTACCTTTTTGTACACAAAGTCAAGGGACATGCCTCTGGAGTCCTCATCCAGAAACATGGAGACAGAATGAGACTCGTTGCCTATTACTCAGCAAGACTTGATCCTGTTGCCAGAGCCGCCCCTTCATGTCTCAGAGCTGTCCAGGTGGCACACTTGCTTCTTGACAAGACAGCTGATGTAATCCTTGGACATGAAACCCATGTTATGGCTCCTCATGACCTCAAAGCTATCCTTGCTTGGACACAGCCAAGATTTCTAACTGCGCAAAGACATGTCCATCTTGAGTGTTCCCTTTTGCTTGTTGAGATCATCACCCTCCACAGATGTACAGTACTCAACCATGCCTCTCTGCTCCCTCTTTCCAGGGATGGTTGATGTGGACAATCCTCCTCCCGCTAACCTCAGGCCTAGTGATGGGCGAATCCTAAACTACTCGGAATCGCTTGACTCTAGCGAGTCCGAGCACAGGACTCGCTACTCGTTGCGAGTCTAGCGAGTCCAATGTTAATGAATGGGGAAGCGAGTAATAGCGAGTAGTGTGAGATTTACAAATCGCAGATGTGTCTCGGAAGCTTCAGCCTGAAGCAATCCTAGTTTTGTCATTTATTTGCATTGGACTCGTTTACTTTGCAACTGTAATCGCTGGGAAACTCGCACAGATAAGAGTCCTGTCTTCTCTGTGTGCTGGCTGCCAGCTCCAGGGTCCTAGAGCCCGCCTGCTGCCTGATGTAGCAGAGCTGAGATTGTTCTCAGTCTGCTCATTCCCTGTGTACAGACATGAATGTCTGTGCACAGAGATGATGTAGCAGAGCTGAGATTGTTCTCAGTCTGCTCATTCCCTGTGCATATACATCTATATCTATGCACAGGGGATGTAGCAGAGAGGACATCGCGTTTTGGACTGCGTCGGACGGAAGAGGATTTTTTTAATTAAAGATGGAGTCCCTAATGGCTTTTTTTTTTATTTCTAATAAAAATTTTTCTTTGTGTTGTGTTTTTTTTAAAACAATTTAATAGAAATTCATGGCGGCCATGTCTAATATTGGCGTGACCGCCATAAATTTCGGGCTTAGGGCCAGCTGATAATACAAAGCTGGCCCCAACCTCTTTATTACCCAGCGTGCCACCGCTACCAGGGCCGCTGGAAGAGCGGGGTTCAGCGCCAGAGGATGGCGCTTCAATGAACGCGCCATCTTCTGGGGCGGCTGCGGGCTGCAATTTGCAGCGGGGGGTGCCCAGAAAGCTTGGGCATCCCTGCGCTGCGGATTCCAGCCCCCAGCTGCTTAGCTGTACCTGGCTAGACATAGAAATTGCGCGGAGCCCCACACATTTTTTTTAAATTATTTCATGAAATTCTGAGATTCTGACTCTGACTCTGAGACTCTGACTCTGAGACTCTGAAATTCATGAAATAATAAAAGAAAAATGCGTGGGGCTCCGCGCAATTTCTATGTCTAGCCAGGTACAGCTAAGCAGCTGGGGGCTGGAATCCGCAGCGCAGGGATGCCCAAGCTTTCTGGGCACCCCCCGCTGTAAATTGCAGCCCGCAGCCGCCCCAGAAGATGGCGCGTTCATTGAAGCGCCATCCTCTGGCGCTGAACCCCGCTCTTCCAGCGGCCCTGGTGGCGGTAGCACGCTGGGTAATAAAGGGGTTAATACCAGCTTTGTTATACAAGCTGGTATTAAGCCCGAGATTCTTAATGTCAGGCCACGTTTGACCCAGCCACTAAGAATCTCCAATAAAGGGTTAAAAAAACACAACACAGAGAAAATGTTTTATTTGAAATAAAAAAAAAAGCCATTAGGGACTCCATCTTTAATTAAAAAAATCCTCTTCCGTCCAACGTAGTCCAAAACGCGATGTCCTCTCTGCTACATCCCCTGTGCATAGATAGATGTCTATACACAGGGAATGAGCAGACTGAGAACAATCTCAGCACTGCTACATCATGTCTGTGAGCAGGCGGGCTCTAGGACCCTGGAGCTGCACAGAGCAGACAGCTGGACTCGGCTCGCAATGTAACAGCAGTTACTTTGCGAGATTCCCTGCTATCACTGGCACAGTAGCCGAGTCTAATGCTAGACAATGACAATCCTAGTTTTGTCAGCGTTTCTGACAAAACTAGGATTGATATTGATTTGCATTGGACTCGTGCGAGTAATCACTGGGAAACTCGCAGAGTACCGAGTCCTGCGAGTCCCTCACTACTCGCCGAGTAACGAGTCCTAGCGAGTAGATTCGCCCATCCCTACTCAGGCCCCATGATTTTGACCCAGATGGCCCGAACATAGAAGATCTTCTTGAGCATGATTGCATTGAACAGATGATGTTAGAATCACAATATAATTTGAAGATCCAAAAAGAACTCCACCCCAATCCAGATCTCCAGATGTGGACGGATGACTCCAGGTTTGCTGATGAAGCAGGAAGGTACTACACAGGCTACGCAGTAGTCACGATGGACCAGCCTGTCTCAGAAGGCCCATTGCCCCCATCCATGTCATCCCAGGAGGCGGAGTTAGTTGTACTCATAGAGGCTTGCAAGGCAGGGGAGGGCAAGGAGATCAATATCTATACAGATTCAAGATATTCTATTGGTGTGGTGCATGACTTCAGTTAGGTATGGAAGAACAGAGGATTTCTCACAGCCACCGGGACCCCCATCAAACATGCAGATCTTGTAAAAGACCTTTTGGAGGCATTGAAGTTGCCAGAAGAAGTAGCTGTAATCCAACTCTGAGCACATGGATGCTTGGACACATTCGAAACCCTGGGTAATCATTATGCAGATGAAGCAGCCAAGGACTCAGCCTTCCAGTGGCACCCAGGAAAAAGACAACAGAAGTGGCACAGCAGGGTCAGCAAATCCCAGCCCAAACAATGGTCATGACAAGAAGTCAGAGACAAACCCAAGATCAGAATGAGAGTGACCAGATAACACCACCATGGACCTTACTAGGAAAACACCAGAGAGAGGCTAGACCAGAAGAAAAAGAAGAGTGGAAGAAATCAGGAGCCAAGCAGGACAAGTATGGCCTATGGATGCTAGATCCAAGAGCATGCCTTCCATGAACACTATACCCAGCAGCAATCTCATAGACCCATGGAGCCACACACCTGGGAAAAAAATTAGATGTTCTAAAAGATAAACAAACTATATTTGGCACCTGGAATATCAGCACCTATCTTGTGATACACAAAGGCCTGCTTGATCTGTGCATTTTGCAATCCAGGAAAAACAGAAAAGACTCCACCAAAACATCTGGCAAAACCACTATACCCATCTCAGAGAATCCAAGTTGACCATATTCATATGCCCAAAGTAAGAAAATATCATTCTATCCTGGTAATAGTGGATATGTTTTCAGTCTGGCCTGAGGCCTACTTAGTGTAGTGTAGTGGAGAAGGAGTCCAAGGTGGAGGAACGGCTTTACGGAGACACCGAGGGACTGGGTCGACAGACAGGGTACCAGCCCTTTTTACATTTTCCCCTTTTTATTTGCGGTTCCTCCAGGGTCATGGAACTGGTCCACAGCCACTACCGTGACAATCCCCACTGTGAACAGACTACAGGGACCGGTCCCGAGTAACCCACAGTCCTGCTTTATTACTATTTCTTACACCACTCACCTTATGGGAATAAGTGATTAGGCAGCTTTGTTCTTCAGGTGAGTATAATTACAATGATTCTAGATCAATGTTTTTTTTAGGTTTTACTACTATTGCATAAAAAAAATGCTTTTTTTGATGGCATTAGTTTTTTTTTTATTTTTCTGTCAGCAGTCATGGGAGGGTTTGTTTTTTTGAGATGAGTCTGAGTATTTATTGGTACCATTTTGGGCCTCATTATTTTTTTGATCATATACTATTTTGTTTTTGTAAGGCAGAGTCAAGAAGAAACAGTAATTCAAGATTTTTTTGTATCGTAAAAATGATAATGGAACTTTATTTTTCATGTCAGTACAAATACATCGATACCACATTTATATAGTTGTATTTATGCTTTGCCACTTTTACACCATAAATACAATTTTATTAAAAAAAAATGTTCTTGCATTGCATAGCTTTATGATTTTTTGCTGACAGAGCTTTTTGGTAGCTTGTTTTTTTTTTTGGCACATGATTACTTTTTAAATATATTTTTGGTTTTACATAAGTATACACATTTATTGGTATAATATTTTTTTCTTTTTTTTGCTGTTTATTTTCTAACAATTTTTAAACTTTTTTTTTTAAGACATTTTAACTTTTTTTTTTAAATTACTGAGTCCCTATATTAGACATTAACTTTTAATACTCTGATTATTATTGTTATTATTTATTTATATAGTGACATTAGGTTCCATGGCGCTTTACATGATAAGAGGGTAGACGAGGACAAGTACAATATACCGTATATACTCGTGTATAAGCCGACCCGTCTATAAGCCGACCCCCCTACTTTTGCCCCCAAAACCTGGGAAAACCTATTGACTCGTGTATAAGCCGAGGGTGGACCCCAGCACAGGTATACAGCCCCCAGCAGTGTGGTATACAGCAGCCCCAGAGGTATATACAGCAGCCCCAGTGGTAGTATACAGCAGCAGCCCCAGTGGTATATACAGCAGCCCCAGTGGTTAGTATACAGCAGCCCCAGAGGTGTATACAGCAGCCCCAGTGGTAGTATACAGCAGCCCCAGAGGTATATACAGCCCCAGTGGTAGTATACAGCAGCCCCAGTGGTAATATACAGCAGCCCCAGTGGTAGTATACAGCAGCCCCAGTGGTAGTATACAGCAGCCCCAGAGGTATTTACAGCCCCAGTGGTACTATACAGCAGCCCCAGTGGTAGTATACAGCAGCCCCAGTGGTAGTATACAGCAGCCCCAGTGGTAGTATACAGCAGCCCCAGAGGTATATACAGCCCCAGTGGTACTATACAGCAGCCCCAGTGGTAGTATACAGCAGCCCCAGTGGTAGTATACAGCAGCCCCAGTGGTAGTATACAGCAGCCCCAGAGGTATATACAGCCCCAGTGGTATTATACAGCAGCCCCAGTGGTATATACAGTGGTATTATACAGCAGCCCCAGAGGTATACAGCAGCCCCAGTGGTACTATACAGCAGCCCCAGTGGTAGTATACAGCAGCCCCAGTGGTAGTATACAGCAGCCCCAGAGGTAGTATACAGCAGCCCCAGAGGTATATACAGCCCCAGAGGTATATACAGCAGCCCTAGTGGTGTATACAGCAGCCCCAGAGGTATATACAGCAGCCCTTAGGTAGTATACAGCAGCCCCAGTGGTGTATACAGCAGCAGCAGCCCCAGGGGTGTATACAGCAGCAGCCCCAAAGCTGTGTACAGCAGCAGCCCCAGGGCTGTATACAGCAGCAGCCCCGGAGGTATACAGGCCCCCCCATCAAGCTCCAGGGCCCCCCCTTGCACGGCAGCCTGTAAAGTAAAATCATACTTATCAGTGTCCTGTCGCGCTGTCCCGCCGCTTGCCGACACACGATCCCAGGCTTCAATCCGCGTCTTCCGTCTTCCGGCTTCCTGTGGTCGCGGGCAATGACGTCATTGCCCGCGACCACAGGAAGGCGGAAGACGCGGAATGAAGCCCGGGATCGTGATGTCGGCAAGCGGCGGGACAGCGCGACAGGACACTGATAAGTATGATTTTACTTTACAGGCTGCCGCGCAAGGGGGGGGGCCTTGGAGCTTGATGGGGGGCCTGTATACCTTCGGGGCTGCTGCTGTACTCGCGTATAAGCCGAGGGGGGACTTTTCAGCCCAAATTTTGGGCTGAAAAACTCGGCTTATACGCGAGTATATACGGTATACGTGTAGTACGGACAAACAGGAACAGGAGGGGATGGGACCCTGTCCACGAGGGCTCACAGTCACAGATTACTCGCATTGTCTAAAAGGCTTGCCATGGCTCAATTGGAGGTCATCATTACATCATCATGATGACCTCAGAATGCCATTGCAATGATCAGACCTCATGATCTCATTGTGGAGGCCCCAATCGCTTGAGAAAGGAGTGTTTTCTCTCTCCCACCCAACTAAAAGCGGTGATTTCAATTAATCACACTCTTTAGGTGATTAAACAGCCAGGGAAGGTGTGGAATCTGTTCCTAGCTGTGAAAGCAGAAGCTTGGCTTTAACTTACACTGAGCTCCCAGTGGCGATCGTGCAGGCACAGCTCCTGAATCCCGCACAATCACCCTGACATACCCATACATCATTGGTCAGGAAGATTATACCAAATATGACATATTAAATTAAATTCCATACGACCCCATAATACATAGGTGGTGAGATCTAACCATGAAATATCCACAAAACTGGTTATTATATAAAGGACAAGGAGAGGAAAATGTGCACAAATATTTATTGCCACAAATCAACTGGCTTCAGAATGTAGCCAATAGGCGGAAAGTGCTGGAGCAAGTTCAATAAAGCAATGGTAGTAAATACATCCATAACATCTTAAGGTACCTTTACACACCGCTACAGAAGGTCAGAAACAACCAGGTGTCTCACGCGACAGAAGGTAATATGGGAGGACCTGGTGCAGCAGGGACAATACATAGGCGTGCCAGAGTTGTGGATTACGAGACGCTCGTACGATGATTGGACAAAGCAGTAGTATCATGATTGGCCAGCCAGCGCAGGAAGGCTGGCTAATACATGACGCTATAGCAAATGTGTAGTGTGACTGGTCAGCTACTTAAATATGCCGCCCTATGCAGCGACAACCAATCGCAACGCAGGAGCTTCCACCAATGATCGCTGAAGGGGGGGCGGTTTCCCGGAGGCTGTGTCACGCTCCAGGGAGTTAGCTAGGTGGCAAAAAAACCTTAACGTACCATATTTAGATGCCGCTACCATCGGGTTGAAATCAACCTGTTTTAGAGCACTGCTCTGAAACAGGTGCCGAAAGTGACGGGTAGCAACAAGCTAGTTTACACGCTGCTACCTCTGGTTGATTTGACGGTGCAAAATACATTTGTCTCCGTAACCCGGTTGTTTTCTACCTTCTGTAGCGGCGTGTAAAGGTACCATTACAGTACACAGTAATAAATATCACAGTGGAGGATTGCATAACAAAAACCAAGACAATGGGAAGTTACAATTACAGAGGGCTCAGGTGAAATGCAGCAACATTAATAAATAAAGTGCAAGTGCAGCCATACAATGACCTGAGTCATATAAATAACCCAAAGCAAGGTCTAAGGTTGAAGCCCAGAGGCAACCCCATAAAACCCTGTGTACGGAGTAACCATATTAGCAGCGCTGGAAGAAACAAGCCCCTGCAGTAGAGGATCCCCCGGGTCCGGACCCCAATGTACGTTTTGTTTTTTATAACTTCATCAGGGGGGTGATGAGTCTCAACCCTCCCCAGGCTTTTATATTGTACCAGCATCTTTTATCACTGATATTCGCCACCTGCATCTGTGTCCGGCTATTTCCGGTCCACTCCGCCTCCACTGGAAGTGCACCAGCGTCACCGCTATGACGCGCACATCCGGGGGCCTCGACGCGTTGCCGTGGCTCCCGGGCATGCGTACATGCGGTTGGAGACGCTGCACCCACCGGAGGAGAAACTCCGCGCTCTGTGGCCAAAAACTTATCCTCTGCTGCCAGTTTATTTGTGGCAATAAATATTTGTGCACACTTTCCTCTCCTTGTCCTTTATATAATAACTAACCATGACATCTGGCTATGTTAAATGTCATGAAAGTGTTAAAAAAATTAGCTCTGTGATTGACAATGTCATCTAGTTAACATCTTGACACATGTATGTAATCTTTAAATGGCCAATTGAAGGTGAGAATTGCTGTGCAAAAAGTTTGCACGTTCAGTGTTTTGAAGCCAGGATACTGGCTTGGAAACCTAACATCCATTGACAACATGCAAGGCAGCTATGTGACAGTTAGAAGTACAGGTAGATGCCATAATGTCAGGGATAATAGTCTTGTTCTGAGAAATCCCAAAAAATGTATTTTTTAATAATTTGTTATGCTTTTTACCTTATTTTTTAGACCCTTTGGAAGACTTTAACTTTTAATCATCCATACTTTATACTGCAAATTACTGTATTGCAGCATTCAATTAAAATATATACCATGGGAACTTGCACTTCAAAGGATTGCGTTGAGTTTGTAATCCATGTTGAGCCCAGCTGGCCTCAGAGTATCCAGTTTTTTATCCACTGTAATTCTTTTCTTTTAATATTTTTATTCTGCTCCCCCCTCTCCTCAACTGGGGGACCATATCAATGATCCTACCTTTTAAATCCTTTTCCTCATGTTTTGTTTCAACTCAGTGCTTCAGGACAGGTACATTGAGTTGTTTCTTCTGAATACTATACCTGTGCTGGCTGATTCTCCTTTTAAATTCTAGTGTAGTCTCACCTACATAATATTATCCGCACGGGCATTCTAATAAATAGATCATGTGGTCTGATGCGCAGGTCACAAAGTAATTTATTTTATACTGCACTCCTGTTTTAATATGTGTCAAACTATCTCCTTTAATTATCTGAGAGCATGTCACGCAACCCACACACGGAAAACATCCTCTCCATTTATTTCCCGTTAGGGTTGCTTGTATATCTACTTTGGCGCTGCCAATGTCGGCCTTCGTCAACTTCTTTTTAAGGCTTGTACCTTTCCTGTACGTGATGTATAGGGCATTTTTAAATTCCTCCACCTCCGGATGCGTGTTACCTAACACCGGCCAATGCTTTTTTATGATCTTTTTGATCTATTCTGTTTCTTCCCTGTACGTCATCACTAACGGAATCCTTTTATTCTCATTTTTGGTGATGGATTGCCCTCTGCTTGACTAACCTTCTTTTTTTGTACTACTAACATCTTTCTTGGGTAACCTCTTTTCTCATTTTTTTTTTAATAGCTCATCCACTGCCACTTCCTTTTTTTCTTCATTACTCACTATTCTTTGGACTCGTTTTAACTGTCCTATGGGTATTTCTCTCTTTACCTTGTTGTGGGTGATGACTTTGGTAATGCAACAGCTTGTTTTTAGCTGTTTTTAATCTTCCCATCCACCAAATGTACATTAATGTCCAAGAACTGTAACTCTGTTCTGGACTGTACCACTCTAAATTTTATAGTGGGATCAACATTATTGATGTACGTGTGAAACTTAATTAACTCTCTTTCAGTGCCCCTTCAGAGGAAGAACACTGTCTATGTATCGGCACTACTGTACCACTCTCCCAAAGTGGTCTGACACATAGACGTGGTCTTCCTTCAGCACTGTCATCACAACATTTGCATATGCGCACGCCATGTGAACACCCATGGCGGTTCCCATTAGCTGTTTATAATACCTATCTTCAAACATGAAATAATTTTCTTTGAGACAAATTTCCAACAATGCAATGATAAACTCTCTACATTCCGGAGTATACTCAGCAAAGCTCTACTTTTTCCTGACTGCTGCTATTCCTCTCTGATGTTGAATCGAGGTATATAATGCTGTCTCGTCAAAGGACACTAAAATGTCACTCTTTTGAGGTTTTAATTGTCTTAGTTTATCTAAAAAATGCCCTGTATCTCTCACATATGATTCAACTCCTCTAGATATTGACGCCATGACTATCCAAAAAAAATGCCAACGTTATTGAATACAGAGTCTATTCCAGCCACTATGGGCCTTCCTGGGGGTAGTATCAAGGATTTATGAATTTTTTGTTTTTGGATATTTTACTATTAAATAGTCATATAAATCCTGATTGATCAATCCACCCATTTTGGCTTCATGTAGTACCTTTTTGAACAGACTCTGTTTTTCAAATTTAGGGTCCTTATTCAATTCCTCATATATCTCTACTTCCTGTAGCTGCCGTCTCGCTTTCTGCATATATTGTACCTTGCCCATGATGACCACTGTGCCCCTTATCGGCAGGCTTAATTACGAGGTCGCCGTCATGAGCTAACTCTTTCATTGCCTTGTACTCCTTCCTCTGTTGTTACATTTGGATGCTCAAACTTCTCTGATGATTTTAGTCTTAATTCCTCTATTTCTCTCTTTACCGCCCCTACAAAGGATTCAATTGCTGGCCCTGTGTCCCTGGGGTGAAAAGTCACTTTTTTTTATACAGATTGAGGTCTCTCAAATTTATTTCACTATCTCTTATACTTGGTTGCATTACCTTATTACAAAACCACTTTTTAGCTTAATACCTCTACAGAACGTATGTAAATCCTTATCTATATCAAATCAGTCCACAAGTCCTGTAACATTGAAATTTAAACCTTTTTCCAGCAAGCTCATTTGTGGATCAGTTAGAGGTTTACTTGAAATGTTCACCACTAGACTTGGTCCTTGTGTTTCGGTTGTCTTTGGTTGAGTGTTTTCGTCTTTTCTTTGTTCTTTTTTCTTGTTGTGGCGGCGCCCTCCTCTTCGTCCTCTGTTGGTCTGTTTTTGTCTAATAGGATTAGAATCACACAGGTTTCACACAATTATATGTTAGTCTCTTAAGTCTATATTGACCTCTTTTGTCCCAATTTGTTACGTTGTTACTCTGCCAACTGTATACTGCACCAGATCTTCAGCATCTCTAACCCATTTTTTCCGTTTCGTTTCTTCCAACTCTCATTTCATCTTTTCTACTTTAGAGCTCACAACCACTTTAAATTTGATATACCGTATATACTCATGTATAAGCCGAGTTTTTCAGCCCAAAATTTGGGCTGAAAAGTCCCCCCCTCGGCTTATACACGGGTCTATACGGTAGACCCGTGTGGTGGGGGCTGTGGGGCCGGGGCTGTGGAGGCTGGAGGAGGCGGGGGGAGGCTGCTGTATGAGCGGCCCCATCACGTGGGGCCGCTCATTATATATGCACTGCTTCCCCCTGTCAATCAGCGCAGGGGGAAGCAGTTCATATATTCCCCCCAAAAGCTGGCACTCACCCCCCTTGTAAGGCCCCCCCCATCGCTGCTTATCCATTACCATTCCGGTGTTCTGATCCGCGCCGCTCCTCGGTGCTTCTTCATGCTCCGTCCTCGCTGGCTGCATCCGGGGATCTCCGGCTGTCGCAGCGATATGACGTCATCGCGCGACGGCCGGAGAATGGAGATCCCGGATGCAGTCAGCGAGGACGGAGCATGAAGAAGCAGCGAGGAGCAGCGCGGATCAGAACACCGGAATGGTAATGTATAAGCAGCGGGGGGGGAAGCCTTACAAGGGGGCCGAGTGCCAGCATTTGGGGGCTGTTAGTACCCCCAGGGGGCTGCTGGGTACCCCCTGGGGGCTGCTTGGTACCCCCAGGGGGCTGTTGGTACCCCCAGGGGGCTGCTGGGTACCCCCTGGGGGCTGTTGGTACCCCCTGGGGGCTGTTGGTACCCCCAGGGGGCTGCTGGGTACCCCCTGGGGGCTGCTGGGTACCCCAGGGGGCTGTTGGTACCCCCAGGGGGCTGCTGGGTACCCCCTGGGGGCTGTTAGTACCCCCTGGGGGCTGTTGGTACCCCCAGGGGACTGCTGGGTACCCCCTGGGGGCTGTTAGTACCCCCTGGGGGCTGTTGGTACCCCCTGGGGGCTGCTGGGTACCCCCTGGGGCTGTTGGTACCCCAGGGGGCTGTTGGTACCCACAGGGGGCTGCTGGGTACCCCCTGGGGGCTTTTGGTACCCCAGGGGGCTGTTGGTACCTCCAGGGGGCTGCTGGGTACCCCCTGGGGGCTGTTGGTACCCCCAGGGGGCTGCTGGGTACCCCCTGGGGGCTGCTGGGTACCCCAGGGGGCTGTTGGTACCCCCAGGGGGCTGCTGGGTACCCCCTGGGGGCTGTTAGTACCCCCTGGGGGCTGTTGGTACCCCCAGGGGACTGCTGGGTACCCCCTGGGGGCTGTTAGTACCCCCTAGGGGCTGTTGGTACCCCCTGGGGGCTGTTGGTACCCCCTGGGGGCTGCTGGGTACCCCCTGGGGCTGTTGGTACCCCAGGGGGCTGTTGGTACCCACAGGGGGCTGCTGGGTACCCCTGGGGGCTTTTGGTACCCCAGGGGGCTGTTGGTACCTCCAGGGGGCTGCTGGGTACCCCCTGGGGGCTGTTGGTACTCCAGGGGGCTGTTGGTACCCCCAGGGGGCTGTTGGTACCCCCAGGGGGCTGCTGGGTACCCCCTGGGGGCCGCTGGGTACCCCCTGGGGGCCGCTGTATAACCCCTGGGGGGTGCTGTATAACCCCTGGGGGCTGCTGTATATACTGCTGAGGCCTGTATACCACTGGGGCTGCTGTATATACCACTGGGGCTGCTGTATATACCACTGGGGCTGCTGTATATACCACTGGGCTGCTGTATATACCACTGGGGCTGCTGTATATACCACTGGGGCTGCTGTATATACCACTGGGGCTTCTGTATATACCACTGGGGCTGCTGTATATACTGGTGGGGTCTGTATATACCACTGAGGAGGCTGCTGTATACCACTGGGGTTGCTGTATATACTACTGGGGCTGCCTGTATACTACCACTGGGGCTGCATATACTACTGGGGCTGCCTGTATACTACCACTGGGGCTGTATATACTACTGGGGCTGCTGCTGTATACAGCACTGGGGCTGCTGCTGTATACGACCACTGGGGCTGCTGTATACTACCACTGGGGAGGCCTGTATACCACTGGGGGGGGCCTGTATACCACACTGCTGGGGGCTGTATACCTCTGCTGAGGTCCACCCTCGGCTTATACACGAGTCAATAGGTTTTTCCAGATTTTTGGGGCAAAAGTAGGGGGTCGGCTTATACACGGGTCGGCTTATACACGAGTATATACGGTAATCTTGTTTTTTTTAACAAACTTTTGATCTCACTGTCCATTTCACTGTTCTCTTGACCTGTTTTCCCTATTTCTCCTTGCAGATACTCCATAATAATTAACATAACATCAAAAGCGTGCTTGTTAGACACCTACAGGTGCAATATAACAGCAAAAAAAAAAAAACGTTCAAACCGAATAGCGATGAGGTCTGGGGGACTGTAAAAATGCAGAGATGGCTGAGAACATGTTCAGACTGCATGGGAAGAGTATACAGACATGATGTACACTGTCTGTATTCTGTTCTGCCATACAGCTGTGACAGAACCTAGTGTAGATAGATAGATAGATAGATAGATAGATAGATAGATAGATAGATAGATAGCTAGATAGATAGATAGATAGATAGATAGATAGATAGATAGATAGATAGAACAGTTATTATGTAATTCACTTATATATAATGTCTGTATCCATGTTGTTCCTTTATCATGCACCCATAGTGTCATATAGAAAAGGGAAGAATATGAAAGATCTCCTAGTAAGATCAGACATTGGTACAATGAAGAGTTCAAAACAAACTACATTAACAGGAGGAAGAAGAACGGGAAGCTATCCTTGTGTTAACTGTATAAATTGCCCCTGATGTTAAAGAGAAATAAATTTAGTCATCCTAGAACAGGCATGGAATATGAGATTAAACAATTTTTAACTTGTAGTTCTGATCATGTAATTTACCTCCTATGGTACCTTTTACACGCCGCCACTGAGGGCAGCAACAGGCAGGCACCGCACGTGCACACGCGCGTTTTCAACGGTTCCTAACGGTACCTAATGCCGCATATACACGCCGCCACAAGGTGCTCCACAGAAGGTATTTTCGTTCCCTGGAAGTGCCGACGGGTGCCGCAGGTTACCTTCTGTGGAGCACCTTCCCTGATTTACACGCCGCCACCACAAGGGAATCTGGGCGTACATATTGTGCACCGTAACTGCATAGGCGTGACAGAGTTGTGTATTACGAGACGCTCGTACGGTGATTGGACAATGCAATAACATCATGATTGGGCAGCCAGCGCAGAGAGGCTGGCTAATACATGACGCTATTGCAAATGTGTATTGTGACTGGTCAGCTCGTTAAATATGCCGCTCTGTGCAGGGACAGCCAATGGGTAAACAGTAGCCCCCACCAATGATAGCTGATGGGGCGTGGTATACATGACGCTGTGGCACGCCCCAGGGCACTCAAATACCATGCCTGTGCCCCGATTACATAGGGATTATACCTTCTTGTTTTTGAGCACGGCTGAAACACAGGTATCCAAAGACACAGGAAGGAACTTCTTGAATTACACGCCACCACTTTGCGGTGTTTTGAAGGCAAAAGGAACAATTGTGTCCGATACCTGGCGGTTTCTACCTTTTGGTGGCGGCGTGTAAAGGTACCATTAGAGTGTCCATGAAAATTATGGTACATTGGAGAAACAACCCTTGAGTTTAAAGTAAGGCTAAATCAACATCGCTATAGCATACAAAATTTTTTTTTAAATCTATCCATATCAAAGCATTTTACGGAAGCAAAACATAGAGAGAAAGACCTGAGATTTAAAGTAATAGATCCTGTTCCAGCATTAAGAAGAGGTGGAGACAGAGTAAAATTGTTGAAAACTAAAGAACTACAATGGATCCACAGATTACAGACTTTAAAACCAGAGGGTTTAAATGTAGATTTTAAATTACAAACAGCCCTTTAAGGGTTAGTTTTCATCTGATACTATGTATTTTAGTCACTAAAATGCACTATGCACAAGTATGATGTTGTTGCTTTTTGCTATTGATTATATCAGTTTTTTTCCATACAGATATTACGGTTGTGAAGATATACAGAAATGAAACAATTGCACATGAGGTGTCTGCACGTTCAACACAAAAATCTGAAATTCATGATCACCCAAAAAGAAAAGGAAAAGAGAATTATATATGACAGTGAATATTTTTCCTCAAAAATAAAATAATTTTATAAGCACTAATTAATTTATGAACAATTAACAAGTATATTAATGCACTAAATATTACACTTTATTGATAAAAGTAAATTCATCACACAATGCTATACTATCTTATAATGTAATTTTATGAACACTATTAAATAAAATTCACATGCAGAAAAATAAAAAAATTATATATATATATATATATATATATATATACGGTATATACCGTATATACTCGTGTATAAGCCGACCCGTGTATAAGCCGACCCCCCTACTTTTGCCCCCAAAACCTGGGAAAATCTATTGACTCGTGTATAAGCCGAGGGTGGACCCCAGCACAGGTATACAGCCCCCAGCAGTGGTATACAGGCCCCAGCAGTATTATATACAGCAGCCCCCAGTGGTATATACAGCAGCTCCCAGTGGTATATACAGCAGCCACAGTGGTATATACAGCAGCCCCATTGGTATATACAGCAGCCCCCAGTGGTATATACAGCAGCCCCAGTGGTATTGCAGCCCCTATATACAGCAGCCCCAGTGGTATTGCAGCCCCAGTGGTGTATACAGCAGCCCCTATATACAGCAGCCCCAGTAGTATTGCAGCCCCAGTGGTATTGCAGCCCCTATATACAGCAGCCCCACACAAATGCTGGCACACGTCCCCCCCTGTTGTAAGGCCCTCCCTGCTGATTATTTACCATCCCTGGTCTTCAGCAGCACCTCCGCGCCGGTCCTCTGTGCTCCGGTCCACCTTGGTCCCGTCCTCTGTGCTGCCATCCACGGCTGCATCCGGGGTCCCCGCGCGTCGCAGAAGCGATGACGTCATCGCTTCTGCGACCCGGCCGGTCACATGATACAGCCGGGGAACGGAGCACAGAGGACGGGACCACGGAGGACCGGAGCACAGAGGACCGGCGCGGAGGTGCTGCTGAAGACCAGGGATGGTAAGTATTCAGCAGGGGGGGCCTTACAACAGGGGGGGCTTATACACGAGTATATATATATTATTTTCCGTTATATACTTTTCTATCAAGAACCTATGGGTTTACAGTAAAGAAATGGTATTGATATACACCTAGAATATCTGGATCTAAATCAGCTCAAAATCCCTTGGAAACCTTTGGGCAGGTAGTGAGAAGGGAGTGAGAGATCTCCTATACCACTGTACTGACAAGGGAGTGATTTAAACACAGAAATGGGTATCACTTTAGATATGGGACATAAAAGAGTATGATAGATCAGAAAAGTAGTGGTGTATTTCTGGATATACATATATATAAAAATATAAAATGGTATCTTACAAACAAAGTGTAACCCATACGTGTATATATAAAAATACAAGAACATTATAAGATACACAAGGATACAAATAATTTTCAAAGGTATTTAAGCCGTATTTTAAGCACTGTCACTTTAAGAAAATTACATATATTTTTTCAAGATCAAATTTTTGCACAAAATCTTCTTAATTAGGTTAATAATGTGAATTATAAGCACTCATAACACTAATCGCTAGGTTTTTATCTTAATAAGATGGTTTTTATATAAAATAAAGAGAGAGGAAAAGTAAATTAATTGAGAGCACCGCCGGGCTCAAAATAACTAACGCGTGGGAGTCCTATGATGGCGTCAGACTCACTTCCTGTAAACAAATGTAACTAAAGAAGCTAAAAACCTAGCGCAGGCGAGGCGCAATAGAATAATAAGAACGTGGTCATGGCGGCGATCAGCATGGAACACGTTGAACATGAGGTAATCATGATAATATATAGTTTTAAAGATAATTAACTAAGAATTAAGCAGACACCTGGGTGATAATTGATATACTTCATATATCTATATGCAGTAAAAGAACTATAGTTAATGTAAGGTAACCGCTGTTTCTATATATATAAAACAGTCATAGCACACTAAGTTAATAAGGTGGAGGATGAAATACACTGTAATATTATGCTTGTAACTGAATAATGAGAATTGATGAAAGAGGATGTATAAAAAACCCAGCATTAGCCATATGTGACTGCTGGATGAAGGTCACAGGTTGACCGAAACGTTGCCAAAACTTGCCTGAAGGCCAATAAAGCCTTAAGAAACATCCTGAAAAAGAGTGTTGCAGTTCCTTTTTTTCTATATATGGTCTGTATATTGGTGGTTGATCCCCACCTGAGACTGATGTTAGCATCTAGCTCTGCTGTTTAAAGCGCTGCTCTAAATGTTTTTTATATAGATGGATAGATAACCAGAAAAGGTTTTCCTGCAGCACTCAACTACTACCAATAATGCACACATACTAACAAGCGGTATATGAGGAACAAATTTAAAAACTTACATTTTTAAAAAAAAACTCAATATTCTTGTTTTTCTATTTTCTGAGGTTCTTGGTACATACATTGGCCAATGTCTGTTTGCTCATCAACCATGACACGGTGACCTCAGGTCTGATGAGTCCTACGTTGATATCCCTGTCCTCCTTGTCCTCCCTGTCCCACTTCTAAGTGGGTGGACGCCATCTCAACCTCAGACCACCTGTGGGCGATGAGGTTGCTATGTGCAGACATGCAGACTCATATACCGCTTGTTAGTATGTGTGCTTTATTGGTAGTGGCTGAGTGCTGCAGGAAAACTTTTTCTGGTTGTTTGATCCAGCGTCCCTGTTGGCACCATGCATAGATAGATAGATAGATAGATAGATAGATAGATAGATAGATAGAAAAGTTATTATGTAATTCACTTATATATAATGTCTGTATCAATCTTGTACCATTATCATGCACTATATTTATGCACTTATTTTTGTATTATTTTTGTATATGTATTCTGATATGCTGCTGGTGTGAATGAGTGATGGGGAAGTCTTTTATGCAATAACCTTTTAAATCAATGGCACAAAACTAAATGGCACTCTCCCACCTCCTAGAATACCTTAAATACGGCCCCTTGGTCTTCATCAAATTGGCCGCCGCACTCCTGAAACTGCAGACACACTGCCTGCATTGCTGTTAATGTGGAGTGGGTGATGGTGTTAGTGCGAGTGAGCAGGCTCGATGATGTTACTAAGGCGATCATGTGACTTGCACTGACTCCTCCCCTTCCCTCAGCAATGCGATGGTGATCCAGTAAGTGTATGGCAGCCACAGCTGTTTTACGTTTGCCCGGGCAAAACTAGTTATAAAAGGCGGCTAAAACACACCCAAGCCACACCCCTCAAAAAAGCATCCGAGCAAAACGTGCGTTAGGGTCGCCACGAACTAGGGCAGTGATACTGGGTACGGAATTAACAGCTACACTTCACAATCTTATGGGTGAGTCTGATGGATGAATGGTTGCTAACCCTGGAATTTCTCTGTGACTATTTTGCCATTAATATGTGCATCTGAAATAGCTGAGACTTAAGGCCCAGTCACACATAACGATATCGTTAGAGAGATCATTGTAACTGTGACGTTACAACGATCTCTCCAGCGATGTCGTTATGTGTGACACTTAGGAGCGATCAGGTCCCTGCTGTGAGGTCGCTGATCGCTGCAAAGTGTTCTGGGTTATTTTTTGATTGTTGGTTTCCCGCTGGTCAGCATGCATCGCTGTGTGTGACAGCAAGAAACTAGCGATCAGCGACCTCACTGGCTAGTAACCACGATAAACACCGGGTATCTATGATAAACAGCGGGTATCCAGGCAGCGCGCACTGCCTGGATAACCGGTGTTTATCATAGTTACCAGCGTCCTCCCTGCTTACAGGCAGCGATAAGCAGGGAGAACACTGGTAACTATGATAAACACCGGGTTTTCAGGCAGCGCTAAGCAGGGAGGACGCTGACATCGCCTTCAGCAATGTGGGAGCTGGCTCCCATGGCCCTGATTGCTGGGGAGATCTGCCTGTTTGACAGCTCCCTAGCGACCAGGTAACGACCCTCCAGTGATCCCGGCAGGTCGTTATCGCTGTCGGGATCGCTAGAGCGGTCGTTATGTGTGACAGGACCTTTAGCCCAGTCTCCTGTTATTACCCTGGTGTGGCATATCTTTGGAATCTCCTCATCATTTATTTCCTATATGTGTCATTTACCTGTATGTGTGCTTTTAATCAATAAAGTTTGATAGATTTGATAGAACAGGTAGATTGGGCTTATCAGACTCCTTTTGCTGCTCCAGGCCGCTCAGTCTGGTGCTGAATCACTTCCTGGGCCACCTATTAAGCTGCTTGCATATTCACTGCATTAACAGACAAACATCTAATCACAGACACTCATACTCTGTGAGAGCCTCTGTAATTGATGGTTGCAGTCAGAGTGCATTTCCACAATCTGGACAGTAATTGTGCTTGGTTGCCATCCACAGTAGTGTATGGCAATCAACCTGCCGTCATATGGTGTTAAATAAAAAAATAATTAAAAAAGAATGCATGGGGCTTCGCAGTATTTTTTAATCTAGCCTGATGAAAGCAGACAGCTGGGAGCTGCCACCCTCAGCTTCATATTTTTACCTTGGCTGTCAAAAAAAATTTGTGGGCTCCGCCCTATTTTCATTTGCCAGCTAATGACTCCTGTGTCTGACATGACAAATCTTTTCTGAACCTTTGCTGTACGGCTAGGGTCACACATGTCAATCAGTTTTTTCCACTGGTTTCAATAACAAATACAATTTTTTTTTGGCTGTTTTTGAGCCTCCTGTGCAGCTATGCATTTTTTGGAATTTGCCAGTATTTGCCAAAAAATGCTAGCAAAAACAGATCCATTTTTTTACTGCACCAAAAAAATGGATATGTTTTCCCATAGGGCTCAATGTTAAAACAATGGATCAGTTTTTTTACTGCACCCAAAAACGTTGCTTGCAGCGTTTTTTGGGATCCAGTAAAAAAACAAATAGCTTTTGTTAACAATGCAGTCACACTTGATCCCAGGATCCGTTTTTAGCATCAGTTTTTGGAAATAAAGTTAAAAAAACTGATGCCAATAACGGATCCAGGGCTTATGTGTGACCCTAGCCTTAGATTTTGAAGGGGTTTATTACTTAATAATTATGGTAATACGTAAAAGATAAAAGCACTCCCATATGAGTGTGATGGTTGAGCGCCTCCACACAACCTTAGTATAGTGTATGGCTCAAAGGACCTTCGGGCACCGGCTCCACTCTGACACAGCTCGTGCCGGCTTTCTGACCAGCTTCTGGCTTGCTCTGATTGGATGGAATGCGGTCACGTGACTCATGAGTCACTGGTCACAGGGTCTGACATCACCACAGGTCCTATCAGTCCAGGGACGCTTGGCTAGGATTATCCGTGCCTCTCCGCAACTCCAGTTTCCCAAAATCCCGAAGGGTGGGTTTTACAGAAATTTGAAAAAAGGGGGGGAAAGGCTAAGAGCGCGGGGGGGCCAAATAAAGGGGGGTTCTTTGGGGGTTTTAAAAGGGGTTTTTTTTACCCCAAATTTCGGGGTTTTACCAAAGGTTGTTGGGCTTCCCAGGTGGAAATTTAACCTGGGTATTTAAAATGGGTTTAACCCCTTTGGGTTTAAAATTTGGGGGCCCCCCAGGTCTTAGCCAGTAAACCCCTTTTTTTCCTTTTAAATTTTGGTGTCTGTTCCCGAGAAAATGGCGCTTTAAAAAAGTGACATTATTTTAAAAAAAGCCCTAAAAAAAAATGTCAAAAGCTAAGCTCAAAAAACTATAGGGTGTAAGTTTTTAAACCCATAAAAGGAAAAAAAATTTACAGTATAGGAGAAAAGGAGCCAAAGGGGTTTGGGCCGCGCTAGACCACAGGGAAAACCGAGGTGCAAAACAAAACCCTTTTTTTCACTCAAGCCCAAAAACCCTTTAAAGGCCACCTGGGGCCCCTTCATCAGGGCAGTGTGCTTTTTGGCATTACAGGCAATTTTAAATTAATGCCCCCGATGAAGTGGCCAAAAGGGGGCCCTTTTAAACGCGTTGGCTTGGTGTAAAAAAAGGGTTTGGGGTTGGGGGATCCCGGCCCTTTTGGGGCTTGCCGGGAACAAAAACCCCGGGCCCTTTCTCCTTTACGGGTTTTTCTGCCCCCCCGGGTTTGCAGCGGCCAAAAACTTTCTTTTTTTGTGACTCTCACAAAAACCCTACCGGTGAGTGGATTTACCTTTTGTTAAAAACCCCGTGGGTCCCCCATTTACCGCCCTTTTTTTTCACTCCCCCTCTCTCTAATTTTTTGCAGGAAAAATTTTTTTGAGGTTTTTAAAATGATCCTTTCCTATTTAAAAATATCCTTATTTAAATTTTTATTAATTTTGGGTTTATGAAGAAAATAAAACAGTTCAAACTGATCAGTTTTTTTGAGGGAAAGGGAGATTTTTAGGGGTGGAGAGGAGAGCCCCTAAATGTTCCCAAACGGGGTTTAGGCTTGTAAAATCTTAAGCTGTTTTTTTAAACTCATGAGGAAATGCGCGGTGGAACCCTGAAGGAAAAAGGAGAAATAATAAAAATCAAGTGAAACTTCATTGTTCTTTGGGTTTTTTAAGGGGAACGCGATTTTATCAGCATTTTCTCCCCCTTTCAAGA
>JARQOC010000002.1:469394030-469416405 GCA_033576535.1 Allobates femoralis | reverse complement strand
GCCTCTCCGCAGTTCCAGTAACAACACACCCAGAAGGGTGGTTGTACAGAATTAAGAAAAGAAAGTGTTACTGGCTAAGAGCGCTGGGGGCACAAATAAGGAGATTACTTATGGGTTAACACGTTTATTTACCACAATGCGTTTCCACAACGTATTGTTGTCTTCCTCAGGTGGATCCACCTGATATATAAACATGTTAACCCATAAGTAATCTCATTATTTGTGCCCCCCAGCGCTCTTAGCCAGTAACCCTTTCTTTCCTTTATAATTATGGTGTCTATTCCAGAGAACTGGCGCATAAAAAATGTGACATTATTCAAAAATGCATAAAAAAATCTGTCAAAAGCTAAGCTCAGAAACTATAGGGCTGTAAGTTTTTTCATTCTATAATAGGAAAAATATTTGAGAGTTTTTAAAGTGATCCTATCATCATAAAAATATCCTTATAATCTAAGACAATTAATATGGGTTTATGAAGAACTAATCAGTTCAAACTGATCAGTTTTTATGAGAAGGTAGATTTCAGACTGGGGAGGATGAGCACATAAATGTTCCCTATCTGTGTTTAGACTTGTAAGCCTCTAAGCTGTTTTTAATCTCCTGAGGAAGTGCGCGGTGGCACATGAAGCGCATAGAGAAATAATAAAGTCAAGTGATACTTCATTGTTCATGGTTTTTGAAGGCAACACGATTTTATCAGCGTTTTCTCCTCCTTTCAGGAGTCCCTTGATGGTCTTGGTGGTTTGCGGCAGCCTAACATACTTTGCATAGCAGTTGTGGCTTTCACAATGAAGTTCATGGAGGGTCTGGACACCTTTCTTATAAAAAATATAATAATACAAGTTAAGAAAGCTAGATTTTGGACTTGGGGCAATAATTAAGAAAGTAGTCTAACTGCAATATAATGAGTGGGGAAGTAATTTTTCCCCCAATGGGTGGAAATTAATATTCGTATCATGCGGTTTTTGTCTTATTTTGGATCATCATGTTAGGACTGGTTTCTTTTTCAACCTTAAAACATAGTATATGTTTTGTGAAGTTAGTTGGCGCAAGCAGAGATAGGTAAATGTATTTGAGTGGAATTGAATTCTTCTCAAACTGTACAAAATTCTGCATTCTGGAGAATATTTTTTTTTTTTTATTTCCTCCATCAAATTCAACAAAATGGTGGATATATGAGCTTTCTAAACAGAAGAGGGCTAACAAAAGGTTAAGTGCCAACCAAAAAAACCCATACCTCACCACTCACCTCTATGGCTTCCTGCCACTGCTATTGTCCATGTCCTATGTATGGCTAGGGTCAAATCTGCATCTGACCTGAGCCTGCTGGATGCGCTGAAAACGTACAAATGTTTACGCTCAGCACATAGCGTTACCATCATGTAACACTATGCGCCACCTGTGTATAGTATCCCTATGGCAACTGGAATGATCACGCACCCGCCGACTCCACTCACAGTTCCTAGATATACACTTATGATGAGCGCACAGGAAACGCAGTTTGCAGTGTTTTTCTGTGCTCTCATCAAAAGCACATATCCGGCGTAAGTGGAGCCAGCGGCTGTGCGATCATTCCGGTTGCCATAGGGATACTATATGCCGGTAACGCTAAGTGCTGAGCCTGAAAATATCTAAGTTTTCAGCGCATCCAGCAGGCTCAGGGCAGACGCAGGTCTGACCCTAGCCTATCTTTGTTGCTGTTGCCTCTAAGCCATTGGTTCTAACCATGAACAGGCCCTGGAGTTCACTCTGTATGCTCCAGATCCCAAACACTGCTGGAAGCCCTAGCCTAGGTGGATACAGGTCTCGAGGTTTGAAGCAATGAGTGTGCAGAGGCCCAGATAGTGGTCAAGACAGGTAAATCGTAAGTTGTGTATAAGTATTTCTTTTAATTATTACATCTTATTATGCTCTGGGGTCATTTAGTTGATGATTGGCAGTCACTTTACATCGTCAGATTGTTAGGTAGTAGGGGTTAATTTCTACAAATTGTCCACTGCCAATAACTCTTAAGGCCCTGTTACATGCTGCGATGCGGCAGTGATCCGACCAACGATGTGGATCGCTGCCACATCGTGAACTGATCACTAGTGAGCTGTCACACAGGCAGACTCACCAGCAACTAGTGGACACGCAACATCGTGGAAAAGAATAAAATATTCTTTCCACGATGTCTAGCTCCCGCTGCCAGGCTGTGGTAAGTGGGAGAAGGCTGGTAACCATGGTAAACAGTGGTTATCTAGGCAGCGCACAGCACCTTGTTACCCGATATATATAACTGGTAACCAGCCTTCCCGCTTACAGGCTGATATCCAAGGTACACAGCGGGTAACTAGGGACAGCCTGTCTAGATATCTGCTATTTACCATGGTTACCAGCCTGCTCCGCTTATCGCTGGTCGTTTGGCCCCAGTCACACGCACAGATGCGTGCTGACCAGCGGACGACCAATGACATATTTATGGTCCTGGCCATAAATCTACGATCAACGATTTATCATTGATCGTTAATACGTGTCATACACAACAATGTCGTTTCAATATCGCTGCAACGCCACAAAAACAGTGATGTTGCAATTATATCGTTAGCAATATCATTGTGTGTAACGGGCCCTTTAGTCCTTGCAATGGATTTATCTCTGCATCATGAAAATAATGCACCAGCTACGAAAAAAATATATTTAAAAATAAATTAGCAGAGAATTGTAGACCTAAAATGAAATGATGAAAAAGTACAGATGACCAATCCTCGATATTCCTTTCATAGAATATTTCATTATATTTTTCATGGTATTTTACATCACAGATCAATGTAAATTAACTTGTAGATATTCCAACTGCAATGAACCTGAATCGTGAAAGATGTTCTATGGAATTTTTTGTTTAACCATTACAAAAGTAAAAATATGAATATTATTTGTGCTTATATAATTATAACTAGAACGGAGGCCCAATTGTATCTAATCCGGAGGTTATCCACATGGTACTGGTTATGTGTGTGATCTCAAATCTGGCAAGCGGAGCGATACTGAAAATGTTTTGCTATGCTCGCATGGTGGATGTTAAACCCTGAGCACTACTAAGAATCAGCAGTGTATTAATATGGTGGGTGCTTTAGCTATAATCTGATGATTAGGTTCTAGGCTGTATGTGCGCTTCCAGGTCTGATGTGACTTGTGTCATGTGATAGAGGCGTGGTTGAGGGGTGGTCGAATGCTGTCCTTGCATAATTGTAGTGGACAGGAGGAATGGTCACCACTCCTACCAAAGAAGCCATTCACGCCCACCAATGAAGGCTATCATGCCTACTGAATGTATAGTGTGCTGTCAGGTGGGTGTGACTGTGTTAGTTAGTGGGCGTAGTAGTGTAGCCTATGCAAGGGGTGCATTGACACCCCTGAACAACTGGGTTTTACTCCCAGACCCCCACTACAATTTTGATAAAGTCTACGGCCACATCTCTTCCTAATGTAAAGATCAGGGGTAACAATATGGCCACTGCTACACCCAGCCCGTGGCTGCGCATGGCCGGGTGTATAAAAATGGTGGTTACGTCAGTTACTGTGTATGAGCATGTAATGACTTTCTTTTATAAATCTGGCCAATCAGGAAATACCTGTCAGCATGTGCTGTAGCCAGTGTCCTCTAGGTGGCACTTTTTTTGGGGGCAAACTTACAGACAGACAGACTAATGCTTTTATGTTAGCAGATAGTTATTTAAATAAAATTCCTATAATTTAATTCTGTTAAGAAAAATCCTCTTATTTGGTATTCAACAGCAAAACTCTCATTTTGTTTATTTTTAAGTGTCCTATGCCATTTATGTGACACTTTTCTACAACACAATATGCTTGCAGAGTTTTACTGCTCAGCAGTAGGTTAAAACAAATTCTTGTTAGTCCCTTTATTCTTCCTATGACATAATACAAAGAACAGTTCATAAAATCTCTCAGGACTGCAGTTCTATGCTGAACAATCATAAATCTAGGGTGGTTTAATAATTCTTATTACTGCGCTGCTATATGTATAGCTTGCTCCTGACAGCAATATCTCCTTCTACAAGCATATATCACTAAAATAAGAAATATATGGCAGCTTGACTGGTGAGATACTGGATATAAATGTAAATGACTTTCTATAGAACACAGAATGTTGTGTAGATAAATCTGTGTGACTTATATCATTCTTTCATGACTTAGTGTACAGTAATACAGTGCTCTGCCGTGAACATTTTATATGTAGATCACAAAAAATATTTTCCCATTTTTTAACACAATCAATGTACTCACAGAGACACATATAAAAAATGTATAAAATATTCTACAGTAATATTTAAGAACCAAAACATGCTTAAATAAAATATTATTCAAATGAATTTTTCACTAGCATAAAATCTTAATGCTTAGATTGTCTGCATGTAACATATTGGATAATGCAACTCTTATACTAGAATTCATTAGGTTGATGATAAAAAATATTTTCTATGAATTTAGTGTTTTATCTTTTATGTACAGTGGGGAAAAAAGTATTTAGTCAGCCACCAATTGTGCATTGTCTCCCACTTAAAAAAGATGAGAGAGGCCTGTAATTGACATCACAGGTAGATCTCAACTATGAGAGACAAAATGAGAAAACAAATCCTGAAAATCACATTGTCTTATTTGGAAAGAATTTTTTTTCACATTTTAGTGGAAAATAAGTATTTGGTCAATAACAAAAGTTCATCTCAATACTTTGTTATATATCCTTTGTTGGCAATGGCAGAGGTCAAACGTTTTCTGTAAGTCTTCACAAGGTTGGCACACACTAATGCTGGTATGTTCCCAATTCCCCCATGCAGATCTCCTCTACAGCAGTGATGTTTTGGGGCTGTCACTGAGCAACACAGATTTTCAACTCCCTTCCGAAGGTTTTCTATAGGGTTGAGATCTGGAGACTGGCTAGGCCTCTCCAGGACCTTGAAATGCTTCTTACGAAGCCACTCCTTTGTTGTCCTGGCTGTGTGCTTGGGATCATTGTCCTGTTGAAAGACCCAGGCATGTTTCATCTTCAATGCCCTTGCTTATGGAAGGAGGTTTACACTCAAAATCTCACAATACATGGACCCATTCATTATTTCATGTACACGGATCAGTCGTCCTGGTCCCTTATCAGAGAAACACCCGAAAAGCATGATGTTGCTACCCCCATGCTTCACAGTAAGTATGGTGTTCTTTGGATGCAACTCATAATTCTTTCTCTCCAAACACTACGAGTTGTGTTTCTACCAAACAGTTCTCCTTTGTTTTTATCTGACCGTATGAAATTCTCCCAATTCTCTTCTGGATCATCCAAGTGCTCTCTATCAAACTTCAGATGGACGCAGACATGTAACGGCTTAAGCAGGAGGACACATCTGGTACTGCAAGATCTGAGTCCCTGGCGGTGTAGTGTGTTACTGATGGTAGCCTGTGTTACGTTGGTCTCAGCTCTCTGCAGGTAATTAACTAGGCCCCTCTGTGTGGTTCTGGGATTTTTGCTCACCATTCTTGAGATCATTTTGACCCCGCGGGTGAGATCTTGCTTGGAGCCCCAGATCGAGGGAAATTATCAGTGGTCTTACATGTCTTCCATTTTCTAATTATTGCTCCCACAGTTGATTTCTTCACATCAAGCTGCTTGCCTATAACAGATTCATTCTTCCCAGCCTGGTGCAGGGCTACACTGTTGTTTCTGTTGTCCTTTGACAGCTCTTTGGTCTTCACCATAGTGGAGTTTGGAGTGTGACTGATTGAGGTTGCGGACAGGTGTCTTGTATACTGATAACCAGTCAACAGCCTCCAAACTCCTGTTACTGGCTTCATCCTTTAGGTTCTCTCAATGGTCCTCCACAGCCACACACACAGACAGACATACACTAGACCTTATCTTTACCCGCCTCTGCTCCCTAACTAACCCCATAACCTCCCCTCTCCCCCTATCTGACCACCATCTACTTACCTTCTCATCCTTGTCTTCCTCACCTGCCACCCATGTCCACCAACTTCAACACTCTCGCAGAAACCTCACACATGTTGACACTCGCATACTCTCTGACTCTATTCTACCAATATCCTCCATATCTTCACTCCACGACAAAGATAACGCCACCGCTTTCTATAGTTCTACTGTGGCACGCCAGTCATAGTGCCACAGTGTCACCATTGTTAGGTGTCACCAGAGAGCAGTAAGGGAATTCCACTCAGGCAACACTCAAACAACACCAACACCTCCCAAGCAGAAGGGGGAGACCAAGCCTGGCTTCAGGTGAGCTACCCTATATATTCTGGTCTGGGAGGAAGAAGTTCAGTCTAGTTCCTGTGAGGACTGCGAAGAGCACAGTTGAGTGCAGTTCCTGTGCAAACTGAGAACCAGACCTGAGTGTAAACGAGCTGTGCCAGGCTCATCCCAAGGCCCACTGCTGAACACCAGGCCTAAGGCTAGGGTCTGAGGAAAGAGAAGAGAAAGAAACCTACTGGGAGGCTGCACCACCCTGTGCTTCCCCACCGCGAGAGGAATAACGCAAGAATGGACACCAGAGTCCGAGACTGTGTAGGTTCACACACACTGACAGTCAACACAGGAGAGTGGGGGACTCCAGATTCTCCAGCTACACGGTACCAGAGACACAGCAACGTATAGAATGCAGTAACACTGACTTCCCAGGTGGGGTAGAGAAGTGAAGGACTCGAGTTGCCTGTTATACTGGTAGATGCAGACAGAGACAGGGCTCGCAGCCTAGCTTAAGCAACTGCAGGGGCCACAGCACAAGCACAGTAAGGAAGCCAATACAACTCGGCCGGGTGAGAATTACCTCAAACTGCTCTCCAGACTCTGTGGACAGCTTATAACATCTGCCTTAACTCCAGTAAAGAGACTGAGAACACGCAAATCATTGAGTCTGCCTGGTGATTGCGCCTGTTGCCCTGTGTTCTATAACAGAATCCCACCTGAGGAGCCACAGACTGTCATCGCTGCACACTGGCTGGAGAAGCTGCAGCAAAGTAAGTGACTGTGTGAATCACGATCCCTCACAAAGCCCTATCCAATACCACTATCACTCCTGCCCTGGGGACCCTCAGCCCTACCTAAGGAGGGCTTACCATCCACGCTGCCCAAAATCACCATCCCCAGCAGGAATACGGCAGTGGTGGTTCAATTAACCACATACCTCGGGTGGCGTCACAACAAATCTCTTGTAAATAACCCCTTTTTGGACTGATCCCAGGCCACTGGACCGGGTCACGACTACCATGATACCCCAGAAAAAGATAAAGGAGACAAGCGAGGCACAATAGTGCCCTATCAATATGACACTGATTCCACACTCAGATCAAAAAGAGGTGCACTCACCTGGTCTAGTTGTGTGCACCCACAACTAGTTTTTATTGCATGTAGTTTATAAGCTGCTGCAGGACCTCCACCGCCACGTAGCACATGTAAAGATGATCAGATCCAGGGATGGTGTAAAGACAGTCTGCGCTGCTTTAAATAATCGGTCACAAGTCTTTAGGTAAAAGACCCCCCCTTCTTTATTTCCACCTACGCGTTTCAGTGCTACTCCGGACACCATCATCAGGGTATGCCCGGAGTGGCACTGAAACGCGTAGGTGGAAATAAAGAAGGGGGGTCTTTTACCTAAAGACTTGTGACCGATTATTTAAAGCAGCGCGGACTGTCTTTACACCATCCCTGGATCTGATGATACCCCAGAGAGACAGCACTGGCCCGGCTCCCGAGTACCCCATAGCCTGGGGCACATCACTACACTCACGGCAGTGATTGCTGCAGTTGCCCCTCTTATCTACGGCAGAACACGACGAATCAACAGACAACTCTGGCGTGCAGACACCACTAAAAAGCTACTGCGGGAGTCTAGGGTTGCTGAGTGATGCTTGAAGAAAACAGATTTACAAGACGTTTAAACAGCATTCAAACAAGCACTTCTCAAATTCAAGTCAGCACTTACCACAGCTAAACAGAATTACTTCATTACCCTCATATCCTCTTTGTCCCACAACCCCAGGCAGTTATTCAACACATTTTACTCTTCCTCCACCCCCCATTGCCCCTCCTACTTCTCCTATCTATGCAGAAGACTTCGCAACACACTTCACCAACAAGATCAATCGGATCAGACAAGTCTTTGCTACCCAACCATCACAACCCCTATGTATACCAGACCACTTTCCTCCACCACTAACTCTCTTCCCCTCCATCACTGAAGGAGAACTTGCACACCTCCTCTACAAATCGCACCTCACCACTTGTGTATCAGACCCCATCCCATCCCACTTCCTCCCCAACCTCACCACCATGCTTATCCCAACCCTAACCCACCTCTTTAATCTTTAACTAACCTCCAGTACCTTTCCTTCCGCTTTCAAACACACAACAATTACACCTGTCTTGAAGAAGCCATCTCTCGACCTGACTTCGACATCCAGCTACCACCCCATATCGCTGCTCCTGTTCACCTTCAAACTTCTTGAAAATCATGTCCACTAGAGATGAGCCACCACCCTAGTATTTGAATTCGATTTGATTCGCCGAATTGGGGGGTTGTTCGTCGAATGTTCGTCGAACACTGTTAAATTCCATTGAAAACAATGGCAGGCAAACACAAACACATACAAACACCTTCTAAAGTCTCCAAAGGTGACAAACTACTCAGTAGACGCAACAAAGACATGGCAAAGTGACAATTACATATAAAAATGCGAAAAGAAAAGAGATAGACGAGTAAAAAGGGGAGGAGACACAGATATAGGCATGTCATGCCCTTCCAAAATCAGTTTTTACTCCAGTATTTGTAAGGCATCATGCACACGATGAGTATTTGGTGAGTTTATCTTCAGTATTTGTAAAGCCATGTTCAGATGATGATTATTTGGTGCGCTTTACTTCAGTATCTGTAAGGCCACGTTCAGATGATGATTATTTGGTGCGTTTTACTTCAGTACCTGTAAGGCTTCGTGGAGGCGATGAGTATTTGGTGAGGTTTTTAACTCAGTATTTGGAAGGCGTCATGCAGGCGCTGAGTATTTGGTGATGTTATTCCTCAGTATCTGTAAAGGTATCTTTAAACGCCGCCACTATCCCTGGCAATCGGTATCAACCATACGTGCACGCGCACGTTTTTAATTGTTGCTAATGATTGCCGATACCGCATGTACACGCCACCATTGCATTGTCAACTGAAGGTATCGTGGTTCCCCGGAGGTTCCCACAGATCCTGCGGATAACTGCCTGTTGAATCCCGTCACCTCTTCACACTCCGCAATCAGTAGGGGAATGTGGGCGTACATGTTCTGCGGCGCCAAAACATAGGCATGATGGAGTTGTGCATTCCGTGACGCTAACACGGTGATTGGACAACGCATTAGCGTCATGATTGGCCAACCTGCGCAGGAAGGCTGGCTAATACATGACGCCATTGCAATTGTGTAGTGTGAATGGCAGCTCTTTAAATATGGCGCCCTGTGAAGGGACAGCTAATGGTTACACAGTAGCCCCCACCAATCATCGCTGATGGGGCGCGGTATCCAGCACGCTGTGGCACGCCCCGGGGAAATCACTAGGTGACGCAGATTCCATCCCTGTCCCCCGTTTACACGCCACTACCATGACAATTGTGCCTTTGTGTTGCCTTGGATTTTTGAACACGGCTCGGAAACAGGTATCCAAAGCAACTGTGAGAAACCCGATCACTTTCCCAAATTACACGCCGCCACTTCGTAGCAATTTCAACGCAACAGGCACAAAAATCCCCATTGCCAGGCAGTTGCTACCACTCAGGGCGGCGAGTAACGGTACCTTAAGACCTTGTGCGGGCGATGAGTATTTGGTGAGGTTTTTAACTCAGTATCTGGAAGGCCTCGTGCAGACGAGGAGCATAGTGTCACATTTAGGGATTACAAGAAGAATCTCCATTTTTTCAAAAAATCTGGGCACAGACACCACTTCTGTGGCATCAATTGCCCCACAGTTGCAAACTTAAAATGGTGATTTCTAGTCAAAAATCCACAAGACTTTATTCTCCCCAGGATGACACATGGGTAGAAAATTCCTTGCGGATCCATGCCTTGTTCATCTTTATGAACATTAGTCTGTCCACATTCTGGGTGGACAGATGCGTGCGCTTTTCTGTCAGCACACCACCAGCAGCGCTGAAACCACGTTCCGAGAGAACTCTGGCTGCGGAGCACGACAAGATCTCCAAGGTGTTAGTGGCGAACTCAGGCCATTTTTCCAGATTGGAAGCCCAAAATGAGCAAGGCTCCAGTTACCCAGTCATGGCATTGATGTTAAGTTAGAGATACTAGTGTACCATCCGCTCCAGGCGTCGACTATGTGTCAGACTCCTCGTGTCTTCAGGCCTTGCAAATGATGGTCAAAATAAATTGTGAAACGAGGCCACAAAATTGCTGTTACCACAACCAGATACGGTGTTACTGGTAGGGTGTGAGTGATGATGACTCAACAGTCCCACGGTTGACAAGTGAGAACTGTGAGATTCACTCTGTGTACCACTGGTGGTTTGTGGAAAAGCCAATCTGAGATTATGTATCAGCTTCTGCTGATACTCCTGCATGCGTGCGTCCCTTTGCATGGCAGGAATTATTTCTGAAAATTTGGTCTTGTACGGGGGATCTAAGAGTGTGGCAACCCAGTAGTCAGTGTCGAGCCCACTGGGACGAGGGTACTCAGTACCGGACTGTGTCTGCTTCTGGGAATGTCACGGGGTCCTGGTCCGGACTGTGTCCCGGGCCCTGGCAAATAATAAGGGTGTATTTACAGGGAAGAATAGTTTATCGTGATGCCACCCACGGTATTTGGTCAGTATGGGGGACCACCGCTGCTGCAGAACCTCCGGGGATGATGTTAGGCAGCTTAGATGGTACTGCTCTCCATAGGTAGAAGCAAGGTCCCCGGGGCAGTGGTTGGTATAGTCTATGATGGATGTAATAGTAGGGGATGATAGTAGAGACGATAGGAACAGTTTGTGAGGAAGTTATGAGGGAGAGCAGGGTTTGCAAGGATTATAATGGGGGTTGTAGTCAACACAGGCACTTACTTTGCAGTTGCAGAACTTGTTGTCTTGGTACTGGATGATGTGTATTAATAGGTGCAATTCCCTTACTCTCCTAATGCTGCAGCCTTCTTCCAGCCCATGTGCAGAGCTGACAGGCTTGTGGCTCTCCAGGTGGGACCTTTCTGCTGTTGGATATAGGGCAGAGGTTGCAATCAACACACAGACTCACAGTTTTGCTGTTTTCCAAAGCTTTACTGCAGATGTTGTTTCAGATTATAGTCCATGGAGTCTGTACTGGGGCCGGGTTCGCCCACCCTGTCCGGGTCCTCAGCTTCCTCGTGCTGCGCTGTGTGTGTGCGTCCTGGCTGCTGCGTCTAGCTTAGCTGCTGGGACTGTCTCACTCTCTCTCTGTTCTGCTGGTACCTCTTGGCTAGGCAACTTGAGTCCTCTGTGCTGTGCTGACCCCGCCATGTTGCTTTGCTCTGGTACTGTGGTGGTCTAGAGACTCCATTACTCCTGGATTCACTGTGCTGTGTGCGTCAGTCACAGTGTCGGATCCGGTGTCCGTTTTGTGCGCTTCTCTGGGGCGAGTGGTGGTGGCACTCAAGCTCCCAGATGTGTTCCTCTGTCCTTTGGTTCTCCTCTCCTCAGACCCTAACTAGGCCTGGAATCAGTGAGCAGTCTGTAGAGAAGCCTCTCACAGCTCCTTGACACTACAGTCTCTCTCCTCTTCACAGTACTGCCTGTACTGAACTAACTACTTCCTGTGGACCTGGTGTGTATAAGAGAGCAGGTTGTGCTCCCCCTCCTGGCCCAGAGGTGCTAGTGTAAGTCAGTGTGTTGTGGGGAGGGAATCCGTGTGATGTTACTGTGGCACATTAACCCATGTGGTGCCACATTCCCCCTTAGTTAAATACAGTACTCCGGGACTGTGGAAAAACAAGTAAACAAACAGTTACTACAATTAATATTTACATAGATTGAAAAGGAAAAAGTACAAAAATCACTAAGATTTGAAGAAGAGTCCAAAAATTCAAAAAGCAGTCTTTCCGGGGGTTTAGTCTATTGCCTCCGGGCTGATCAATATATACAAAAGAGTTCTTACCACAACCAGTCCGTGGTATATATGGTCCATAAGTAAATAAGGGAAAAGTTCAAAGTTCATACAGGATAGTCTCTGTAGGTACTGGGCTTTTTAACGTTACAATAACTGTATACATTTGTCCACGGGCATTGCTGCTTAGGAGGCCTGGATTCGCTACACCACCCCCAGGCACTTTCTTTCCCTAACTTAATGTATATGGGGGTCAGTCCAGTTCCTCCACCCTCTTGGACACAGTCTACCGGGTTCAATTTATATTCAAACAAACATATTTACATTACACTTTTAATTCTGCCTTTTACTCTCTGTACCTAACTGGTAACTGACCTTGGGTACTACGTTCTGATCTGCGCAATGTTGGTGGACTTAGTCTGATAGTGTGAGTGGACGTGTACCTATTTGGGGTGTTTGGTATTATGGCAGATGGGTATCTGACTGTAGGACTGGCAAGTTCACTAGGACCAGGAATTGGGTCTTCCTCTTCAGATTCTACTTCCAGTTCTTCAAGTCTTGGGTCTTCTTCTGGTAACACGGGTTCTGGTAACACAGGTTCTGGTAACACGGGATCTGGTGTTGGTCCCACCATTGAAGGCAATGCAATCATTGGTACTAAAAATGCTCCGTGGTAATTTGGCCATGTTTTGGGGAAATCTCCTAGTACCGTGTAGAATACTTCTTCTTTTTCTTTCTCTTTAGTAGGTTGGACCTGTACGGGTTCTATGACTTCAAGTGCCTTCAGGGTTTCGGGACACAATTTTAGCTGATCTCGAGATACGACTGCTGAAGTTCTTCCTTCATCTTTACTCATAAAACAGGTTTTAACATTATCTAGGTTAGATGGTAAGACTGTGTATGGGACGGTTTCCCACTGGTTATCCAATTTGTTAGTGCGTCTCTTTCTCTTGAGCACTTGATCACCTTCTTGTAATGGCATTGCTTGAGCATGTTTGTTAAAGGATTTCTCTTGTCTTGCTCTAGCTTGCTGTAGGTTCCTTTCTACACATTCTTGTACTTGTTGATACTGTTTCTAACGTTTGGTGTCCCAATCTGTTTCTTCTACTTCTGTATCTGGTTTTACAATTTCCATTTCTAGATCAATTGGTAGCTTACCGGGTCTTGCACGCATAAGGTAGGCTGAAGTGTAGTTTGTAGAACTCACTGGAACATGGTTGTACAAGTCTACCAAGTCGGGTAATTTATCTGGCCACTGATTTCTTTCTGATTTTGGTAAGGTCTTTAACAGTTCAATCACGATAGGATTCATTTTCTCGCATAAGCCATTTGTTTGGGGATGGTACGTTGTTGAGTGGATTTTCTTACAACCATACATATTGCAGAATTCCTTGAATAATTCTGATTCAAAAGCTGGACCTTGGTCTGCAAGGACTTGTTCTGGGTAACCATGCGGTCTACAGAAATGCGTCTGGAATGCTTTTGCTGCCGTCTTCGCTGTCAGATCTTTGACTGGTACTACCACTAAGAAGCTTGAATAATGGTCCACGATGGTTAAGGCACAGACATAGCCTGACCGCTTGGTGACAACTTGACGTGGTCTAATGCGACGAGCTCAAGTGGCTGCTTGGTTACTATTGGTTGAAACAGAGCTTTCTGTGGATCTTTCCTTCTGAGGTTGCATGTGGCAAGTCTTCTACACCATAGTTCAATCGATCTTCTCATGCCAACCCAATAAAATCTTACTCTCAGGATTGCTTCTAACTTCTTCCATCCGAAATTACCTGCACCGTCGTGGTAGGCTTCTAAGACCATTCTGATGTCTTGCTTGGGTACGATTATCTGCCAGACCAGTTCATGCGTTTTGGGATTGATATGCCTTCTGCAGAGCTTCCCTTGATACAAGAACAAGTTTCCTCTTTCCTTCCAGAGCTGTATAGTCTCAGCTGGGGCATTCTGATCAGGGTATGCACCTTGTTGCGTAAGCAGGTCTTTCACTAGCTTCACAGCTGGATCAGTATCTTGGGTGTCAACCCATCCGTAGTGTCTTAATGGGTTAAGATTTACCTTTTGCTCTCTTTGGTAGATGCCGGGTTCATACTTCTCTTCCTTTGAACGATGAAAGGCCGGTAGTTCAATTTCTTCCAACTCTTCCGGTTCCTCTTCCATGTCTTTCAGGTGTGGCATCTGTGACAAGGCATCTGTGTTCCCGTTCTTGCGGCCTGCTCTGTATTTGATGACAAAGTTGTAGTTAGACAGCCGGGCTAACCATCTATCCATCGCTGCTCCAAAGCTCCTAATTTTGTGGTATCCAGGTGATTCAACGGGTTGTTATCTGTGTAGATGGTGAATTGTGCACCTGCCAAATAATGCTTAAAACGTTCAGGCACAGCCCAAACTACTGCCAGTAGTTCTAACTTGAAGGACCTGTAGTTCTCGGGATTTGTTTCCGTAGGCCGGAGCTTTCTGCTTGCATAGGCGATAACTCTCTCTTTTTGCCTCCTTGCATCTGCGACAATACTGCTCCCAGTTAGTGATGGGCGAATCCTAAATTACTCGGAATCGCTTGAGTCTAGCGAGTCCGAGCCCAGGACTCGCTACTCGTTGCGAGTCTAGCGAGTCCAATGTTAATGAATGGGGAAGCGAGTAATAGCGAGTAGTGTGCGATTTACAAATCACAGATGTGTCTCGGAAGCTTCAGCCTGCCATTGATTTGCATTGGACTCGTTTACTGTGCAAGTAATCGCTGGGAAACTCGCACAGATAACAGTCCGGCTGTCTCCTCTGTGCTGGCTGCCGCAGCTCCAGCGTCCTAGAGCCCGCCTGCTGCCTGATGTAGCAGAGCTGAGATTGTTCTCAGTCTGCTCATTCCCTGTGCATAGACATCTATATCTATGCACAGGGGATGTAGCAGAGAGGACATCGCATTTTTGGACTGCGTCGGACGGAAGAGGATTTTTTTAATTAAAGATGGAGTCCCTAATGGCTTTTTTTTTTATTTCTAATAAAAAATTTTCTCTGTGTTGTGTTTTTTTTAAAACAATTTAATAGAAATTCATGGCGGTCATGTCTAATATTGGCGTGACCGCCATAAATTTCGGGCTTAGGGCCAGCTGATAACACAAAGCTGGCCCTAACCTCTTTATTACCCAGCGTGCCACCGCCACCAGGGCCGCTGGAAGAGCGGGGTTCAGCGCCAGAGGATGGCGCTTCAATGGGGCGGCTGCGGGCTGCAATTTGCAGCGGGGGGTGCCCAGAAAGCTTGGGCATCCCTGCGCTGCGGATTCCAGCCCCCAGCTGCTTAGCTGTACCTGGCTAGACATAGAAATTGCGCGGAGCTCCATGCATTTTTTTTTATTATTTCATGAAATTCATGAAATAATAAAAAAAAGGGCTCCCCTATATTCTTGTGTCTGGCCAGGTACAAATAGGCACCTGGGGGTTGGGGGCAGCCCGTCGCTGCCTGCTGGATCCGGCTGGTTCCAGAAAGACCATGTAATCTTTTTTCTGAAAAATCAATAGAACAATCCTAAAAAAGGGACTGCATCTTTATTAACCCCTCGCCCATGGTCCAGGGGTTAATAAAGATGCAGTCCCTTTTATTTACATTGTTTTATGGATTTGTCAGAAAAAAATTTCACGTGGGCTTCGCCGTATTTCTGGAACCAGCCGGATCCAGCAGGCAGCGACTGGCTGCCCCCAACCCCCAGGTGCCTATTTGTACCTGGCCAGACACAAGAATATAGGGGAACCCTTTTATTTATTATTTCATGAATTTCATGAAAAAAATCACCAAAAAATTGCCAGGTAAATACCCATTGCACCTAGCAGCAGCTGCCAGCTCCTCTGAGAGGCAACACAGGTGTCTGTATACCGGTACTCAGTCACCTGCAACCCACAGTGGGGGCGGTTGTGGCACCAGCGTCCGGCCATGCTGTCAGGGAGATGACTGGTGGCATTTAAAGACACAAGGTTACCATAGGGCTCTGCCGCTCATGATGTATGCAAGGCATAGTGTCAGAACAGCCTATTGGTCACGCCCTTCTATTAGATCAGGCGGGCTGCTCCGCACTGATTACATGCCTCACACAATGACAGGCGCCCCCCAGAGGGCCCAGCTACAAACTGCAGATAAAAAAAGTGCAATAAAACACTAAAGATGAAAATGTGGGGTGTTTGTGGATATTTTGGCCAAAATATGTAAGCTTGTAACCCACCGTCAAGGGCCCCCATGCTTACAAGTCCTAACCATATGCTTGTCGCCATATGTATATCTAATATTCTGTGGTTCACTGAAATAGGACATAAAAACAGAGAAAAAAAATCACCAAAAAATTGCCAGGTAAATACCCATTGCACCTAGCAGCAGCTGCCAGCTCCTCTGAGAGGCAACACAGGTGTCTGTATACCGGTACTCAGTCACCTGCAACCCACAGTGGGGGCGGTTGTGGCACCAGCGTCCGGCCATGCTGTCAGGGAGATGACTGGTGGCATTTAAAGATACAAGGTTACCATAGGGCTCTGCCGCTCATGATGCATGCAAGGCATAGTGTCAGAACAGCCTATTGGTCACGCCCTTTTATTAGATCAGGCGGGCTGCTCCGCACTGATTACATGCCTCACACACTGACAGGCGCCCCCCAGAGGGCCCAGCTACAAACTGCAGATAAAAAAGTGCAAAAAAACACTAAAGATGAAAATGTGGGGTGTTTGTGGATATTTTGGCCAAAATAATAATAATAATGCTTAAAATGTTCAGACACAACCCAAACTACTGCCAGTAGTTCTAACTTGAAGGAGCTGTGGTTCTCGGGATTTGTTTCCGTAGGCCGGAGCTTTCTGCTTGCAAAGGCAATAACTCTCTCTTTTTGCCTCCATGCATCTGCGACAATACTGCTCCCAGTCCAATGTTGCTGGCATCCGTGTATAGAATGAAAGGTTGATGGTAATCAGGATATGCCAGAATCTCTTCTCCCATCAGTGCACATTTCAGCTTGTTGAAGGAGCCTTCCTTCTCTTCACTCCACTGGAAAGGAGGGTTACGGGTTGCAGACTTTCTTGACTGTCCTACCAGGATGTCTTGCAGGGGAGCTGCTAGCTTCGTGAATTCTCTGATAAATCTTCTATAATAGCCTACCAGGCCCAGGAATTGCCTCACTTCTTTCACGTTTGTAGGTCTTGGCCAATCCCTTATCACTGTGACTTTATCAGGATCCGGTGCTACTCCCTCTGAACTCACGACATGTCCCAGGTACTGTACCTTTGGTTTTAGCAGATGACACTTGGATGGCTTAATCTTCATGCCGTATTTGGACAAAGCTTCGAACACTTCTGCTAGGTCTTGTAGATGTTGCTCATACGTCTTGGAGTAGACTATGACGTCATCTAGGTACAGGAGGACAGTTTCAAAGTTCTTATGTCCTAAGCAGCTTTCCATCAAACGTTGGAAGGTCCCGCCCGGGTGCGTTGCAGAGTCCAAATGGCATACAATTGAACTCACAGAGGCCCATCAGAGTAGTAAACGCTGTCTTCTCCTTGTTGGCCTCGGCCACAGGAACCTGCCAGTACCCACTAGTCAGATCAAGGGTGGAAAAGTAGTTAGCAGATCTTAATGCAGCTAAAGACTCCTCAATCCTAGGTAATGGGTATGCGTCCTTATGTGTGATGCGGTTAAACTGCCGGTAATCTACGCACACTCTCATGGTCCCATCCTTCTTTTTAACTAACACTAGAGGTGCTGCCCAGGGGCTACAACTGTCTCTTATTACCCCTGCAGATTTCATTTCTCTGAGCATGTCTTTGGTGGTTTGGTAGTGAGCGGGTGGTAATGGTCTATACCTCTCTTTTATAGGCTGATGGTTACCTGTGGGTTTAGTGTGCTCTACCCCTTTAATTTGCCCAAAGTCTAACGGGTGTGTTTACTGAATATTTGTTCATATTCTTTCACTACCCGGTATACTCCATGGGGAGGTGTAGAACTGGTACCTACATGTAGCTTTTGGCACCAATCTTCCATCTTCTCTCCTGAGCCATTGTCATCCGCCTGACTTGACGGGTTCAAGGGCTCGACGGCTGTGATGTTATTGTTATCAACCGTGTACAACTTAGCCATGGTAGCATACTTTGGTAATGTGACCTCATCTTCTCCACAGTTTAATAGGCGTAATGGCACTCTTCCACGGTGTACCTCAACCACTCCTCTAGCTGTGAGTATGGTGGGTCTGCTGTCTGAGTACACGGGTTCTACCAGGGCTTGATAGTCTCCCCCTATAATGCCTATTGCGGCTCTACACCAGACCAACATTTCAGTTTTGGGAGGTATTACAATGGGTATTGGATCACTTACTCGTACACTGCCGATCTCACCTCCAGAGATTTCTACCTGCTGCTTCAACATCAGGGCTTTGATCTCTTTGTGCAGAAGCCTCTGCTGTCCGGTTCCGGCAGTCTCGGCGATTTGCTGCAAAACACTCAACACTTCGGAAAAACATTTCTCAATTACATTCATTCCTAGCAGCATCACTGGCTCACGGTCTCGCCGGTTAACACCTTGAGCGTTCATTCCTGGGGAGCGGCCCTCCTGCCCAGGGAATCGTCGTTTAAAGGACACTCTCGGGCAAGATGACCTGGTTTCTGGCAATGGCGGCAAATGGGCTGTCCATCCGGTTGATAGCGATCGCTGGGTTGTCCTCTTGCTGCTGGGTATCTTCTGGGCCTCATCCATGGAACATCCTCTCTGCTGGTCGTCAACTGGATCTTGGGTGCAGGCTTTGACTCTCGCAGTTCCTTGGTGACCTTGGCCATTGAGATCACGGTGTCTGTCAGGGCATCTAGCTTTTGATTGAGAGCTGCATTAGAGATATATTCCCCGGTCTCAGCAGCAGTTGCTGACATTGCAGATGTCGCTGGCACTGCGGGTTGCTGAGGTGCTGCTGCAGGGCCCGGTATAGATGTTAGATCCCGGGGCTCTTCTAGCTGCTGCAGACGGATAGCTCTATCTTTCAGTTCAGTAAATGTCATGTCAGGGTTCTGCAGTAGTATCATGCTCAGCTGCCCTCTGTGAGAAGGGGAATGGAGGCCCTCTATGAATTGATCAAGTAGCATTTTATCAGCTCCCGGGGCTAAAGCAGGTTCTGCCAGTTTTAGGGCTTTGAGTGCTTCCCGCAGATTCAAGGCAAAGTCTCTGGCACTCTGTTTAGGCTTCTGGTGGCATGCAAAGAACCTCATCTTAGCCCGGGTATCAGCGGCAGATTCAAATGTTGCTTTCAGTCCAGCTACTAGATGCTCTACAGTGTCCTTATCTGTGTCCAGCCAGGACACAACCTCCAGCCGTGCATTGCCTGTTAATTGTCCCATTATCATTCCTACACGCTGGGCTTCAGTGAGGGGGTACATCACATAATACTCTTTTATCTTTAGCATAAAGTTAGTTAGTGTGTTAGGCTCACCGGAGTACTGGGGCAGCCACATTGCCCCTGGAGTATACGGCATCAGGAACGGCATGATCGGTGCTGTTCCTTGTGCCGCTGCACCGCCGGGTGCTTTCGACATCTTGGGCCCCCTTAGTTAATGTCCGCCCTCCGTCTTCCGCTTCCGTCCGGATGTCTATGGGAGGTTCTGCAGTGCACCAGGGATCTTCTTCCTCGCCGGATGTCTTCAGCACCAAGGGAGGAGGCTGGGTTCATGCCAATGCAAGGTACCGCCCCCTTTCTTTCCCGCGTGCCATGCGCTGTAAAGATGGCGGATTTTCAAAAACACAGTTTGTATGGCGCAGTCCAAAAACGGTTTTCACGTCAATCATGGCACACAATACCCATTTTAACGGGCACGGTAGATCCTGTTCGTGACGTCAGGTTTGTCGAGCCCACTGGGATGAGGGTACTCGGTACCGGACCGTGTCTGCTTCTGGGGAATGTCACGGGGTCCTGGTCCGGACCGTGTCCCAGGCCCTGGCAAATAATAAGAGAGTATTTACAGGGAAGAATAGTTTATCGTGACGCCAACCCATGGTATGTGGTCAGTATGGGGGACCACCGCTGCTGCAGAACCTCCGGGGATGATGTTAGGCAGCTTAGATGGTACTGCTCTCCGTAGGTAGAAGCAAGGTCCCCGGGGCAGTGGTTGGTATAGTCTATGATGGATGTAATAGTAGGGGATGATAGTGGAGACGATAGGAACAGTTTTGTGAGGAAGTTATGAGGGAGAGCAGGGTTTGCCAGGATTATAATGGGGGCTGTAGTCAACACAGGCACTTACTTTGCAGTTGCAGAACTGGTTGTCTTGGTACTGGATGATGTGTAGTAATAGGTGCAATTCCCTTACTCTCCTGATGCTGCAGCCTTCTTCCAGCCCGTATGCAGAGCTGACAGGCTTGTGACTCTCCAGGTGGGACCTTTCTGCTGTTGGATATAGGGCAGAGGTTGCAATCAACACACAGACTCACAGTTTTGCTGTTTTCCAAAGCTTTACTGCAGATGTTGTTGCAGATTATAGTCCATGGAGTCTGTACTGGGGCCAGGTTCTCCCACCCTGTCCAGGTCCTCAGCTTCCTCATGCTGCGCTGTGTGTGTGCGTCCTGGCTGCTGCGTCTAGCTTAGCTGTTGGGACTGTCTCACTCTCTCTCTGTTCTGCTGGTACCTCTTGGCTAGGCAACTTGAGTCCTCTGTGCTGTGCTGTGCTGACCCCACCGTGTTGCTTTGCTCTGGTACTGTGGTGGTCTAGAGACTCCACTACTCCTGGATTCACTGTGCTGTGTGTCAGTGACAGTGCCGGATCCGGTGTCCGTTCTGTGCGCTTCTCTGGGGCGAGTGGTGGTGGCATTCAAGCTCCCAGATGTGTTCCTCTGTCCTTTGGTTCTCCTCTCCTCAGACCCTAACTAGGCCTGGAATCAGTGAGCAGACTGTAGAGAAGCCTCTCGCAGCTCCTTGACACTACAGTCTCTCTCCTCTTCACAGTACTGCCTGTACTGAACTAACTACTTCCTGTGGACCTGGAGTATATAAGAGAGCAGGTTGTGCTCCCCCTCCTGGCCCAGAGGTGCTAGTGTAAGTCAGTGTGTTGTGGGGAGGGAACCCATGTGATGTTACTGTGGCACATTAACCCATGGGGTGCCACATCAGCATTGCTTCTAATTCGGACAATCCGAGGGTAATGTTGCAGGTAGTGCAGCAAGAAGGCGCTCATGTGTCTTGCACATCCAGGAGGACCAAGTCCTTGTTGTGTTGGTGGTGGGAGGTGAGAATCATGCTTGCTTCCTCTGCCCTCTCCCCCCAACCTTGCACAACAGAAATGTCATCAAGGTCTCCCTCATCTGCTGAGTCTTCCATGCCCATCACCAGTTCGTCCTCCATTTCTTCCTGGGCTCCTGCACCTTCCTCAAAAGTTTGGTTGCTAACATGCACACTCGTTAATCCGTCTCCACCACCCTCCCATGCCTGCCATATTGGTGCTGCCGACCGTGAGGACCTTGGAGATCTTGTCATTCTTTCTGCATAGGACTCCTCCTGTACTTCCTCCACCTCCTCTAGTCCGACCACCTGACTTTGAATGTTGTTTAGAGCTTGTAGATGACCGGAATAGTCATGCTGATAATGGCATTGTCAGCACTAAACCTCTTCATTGCCATCTCAAAACTGTGCAGAATTGTGCATAGGTCCTTGATCTGAGACCACTCCTGCAGCGTGATCTGCCCCACCTCTGGATCTTATTGGCCCAGACTATATGTCATACTGTATTGCACCTACTAATATTCCATTGTATCACTGCTAGGTGCTATATCAATCAGCATTTGGCTCTCTATGTCAGGATTGCAATACTTCTAAAAATATGTTAAATGAGACTTAAGGTCCAGCCAATGCAAAGACAGTGTTATTGCACCAATCGTGACGCTCCCAATATCCTACAATGAGGGCTGAAGGTATATAAGGAGATGTGTTTATTAACCAGGGTTAGTTAAATTCTATCTAGTGGCCTCAGTCTAGGGATTTCGGTCCCGGCTAGAGGTCCACTGGATTGAAGATTGGATACAGGCAGCTAATCTAGGGTCTTCGGGTCCGATTAGCGAGCCATAACCCCAGGCCTAGGCATTTCGGTGCCGAACAAGGGGATCAGAACACGAACTATAGAAGTACAAGGACTTTAGCGTCGGATTATCGGATTCGGCTGTGATGACAAAGACTGCATAAGGATAAGGAAGCAACCCAGGTTGGGACGATACAGTCACCTGGCTACAGACTTTGCTGTGCTACATTCTAAACTCTGGTGAGTCAGC
>JARQOC010000002.1:469050473-469393930 GCA_033576535.1 Allobates femoralis | reverse complement strand
GACTTCCAAGGCGTAGAGAGCCAATTCATGCCACGTGTCCAGCTTGGAGACCCAATAATTGTAAGGCACAGAGGAATCTCGCAGTACAGTTGTTCGATCGGCAAGGTACTCCTTCAGCATCTGACCAAACTTAGCATTTCTTGTGTCACTACCCCGCACCTCAGGGGCTGTGGTACGTGAGGGGCTGAGAAAACTGTCCCACCTCGTAAAGACTGTTCCCCTACCTTTGGCGGATTGGACTTGTGCCCCTCTCGGCCGTACGCCTTGGTTGTCCACTGATTCCTGACCTATGCCGCTAGCGTTTTGTGAGGGGAATGATTTGCCTACTTCCGTGACTAAGGCCTTCTGGAACTGCTGCGTTTTGGCTGACCTCTCCGCCTCAGGAATGACAGACATAAAGTTCTCCTTGTACCGTGGGTCTAACAGTGTTGCCAACCAGTACAGATTGTCGGCCAACATGTTCTGAACGCGAGGGTCACGAAGCAGGCAGCTTACCATAAAGTCAGCCATGTGCGCCAGACTCTTAACAGCCATCACTTTAGTATCCAGACCAACACGATGACTGAACATGCTGTCCTCCTCCTCCTCCTCCTCCTCCTCATCTCCCCTGTCCTCTGGTCAGCCACGCTGAATCGAGGGTATGACTGGTGTGCATGTCATATCCTCAATTTGGCCAGAGAGTTGCTCCATGTCTTCATCCTCCTCCTCCTCGTCATAGTCCTCCACTGCACGTTGTGATGAGATGAGGCTGGACTCTGTGTTTTCACCCACACCCATTACTGTTTCTTGCTCCAAGTCATCGCGCTCGGCCTGCAATGCATCCTCTTTGTTTTTCAGCAGAGACCGTTTCAGAAGGCAGAGTAGTGGTATGGTGACGCTAATAATGGCGTCATCGCCGCTCACCATCTTGGTGGAGTCCTCAAAGTTTTGGAGGACGGTACATAGGTCGGACATCCATCTCCACTCCTCAGGTGTTATGTGTGGAGTTTGAAGCATTTCCCGATGGCTTAGGTGATGCAAGTAGTCAACAACTGCCCTCTTCTGCTCACATATCCTGACCAACATGTGCAGAGTTGAATTCCAACGCGTGGGGACATCACACACCAGTCTGTGGGCCGTAAGACGCTAACGGCGCTGAAATCCGCCAAGGTCGGCTGAAGCAGCAGGTGACTTGCGAAAATGTGTAGACAGAAGGCGAACTTTTACCAGCAGTTCAGACAGCTCTGGGTATGACTTTAGAAACCTCTGAACCACCAGGTTGAGCACGTGGGCCACGCATGGAACATGCGTCAGCTGGCCTCGCCTCAAAGCTGCCACCAAGTTCCGTCCATTGTCACACACGACCTTTCCTGGCTTTAGGTTCAGAGGTGTGAGCCAGTGATCTGCCTGCTGTTTCAGAGCTGTCAACACCTCTTCTGCATTGTGGGGTTTGTCACCTATGCAGACTAGCTTCAGCACAGCCTGTTGCCGCTTCGCAGAGGCAGTGCTGCAGTGCTTCCAGCTTGGGACTGGTGTGGAGGGTACAGTGGATGAGGATGAGCAGGAGGAGGAGGAGGCTGAAAAGCATGACATTCCGGAGCTGTAGAGTGTCGGTGAAACCCTGACAGAGGTAGGGCCTGCTATCCTTGGTGTGGGAAGGACGTGTTCCGTCCCTCGATCAGACTGTGTCAGAGCCTCCACAATATTAACCCAGTGTTTTGTCAAGGAGATGTAGCGGCCTTGCCCACAAGCACTTGTCAACGTGTCAGTGGTTATACACTTCAGCCCCTGACCTTACCCCTGCGGTATTAAAGAACAGCAATGACTGTCTAGCTGCAGTTTCCAATATCATGTCCACTCTCTATTTGAAACTAAACCTTTCCAAAACTGAACTTCTTCTGCTCCCCCCATCCACTAACCTCCCTAAATCGGACATCTCTCTCTCAGTTTGTGGCACCACGATAATGCCTAGGCAGCAGGCTCGTTGTCTGGGTGTTATGTTTGACACCGATCGCTCCTTCTCCTCCCACACACAATGTCTCGTCCGCTCATGTCACTTACACTTGAACAATATCTCCAGAGTCCGTCCCTTTCTCACACTGTAAACAACAAAAACCCTCACCGTGGCCCTAATCCATTACCGCCTTGACTATTGCAATTCTCTATTAAGCGGCCTCCCCCTCACCAGAGTTTCTCCTCTCCAGTGCATCCTTAATGCAGCAGCCATGATCACCCATCTGGCCAATCGTTACTCAGATGCCTCTGCTCTGTGCCAGTCATTGCACTGGCGGCCCGTATACTACAGCATCAAATTCAAATTGCTTCTTATCACCCACAAAGCTATTCACAGTGCAGCACCCCCCTACCTCTCCTCCCTCATCTCTGTCTATCACCCCACTCGTGCTCTACGTTCCTCAAATGACCTTCGACTGACATCGGTAATAATCCGATCCTCCCACTCCCGGCTCCAAGACTTCTCCAGAGCTGCACCAAACCTCTGGAATGCTTTACCAAAAGAAATCAGGACTATCCACAACTTGCATGGCTTCAGACGATCCCTAAAAATGCATCTTTTTAAGGCGGCCTATCATACTCCCTAATAGAAGTCCTTTGTACTGTAGATAGTGGGCTATCCCTCTGGACATTACTCTTCTACAAACTACACCAAACCAAAAAGGTCTACACAGACTGTATAATGACCATCCATGTAAGCTTAGTTCTATGCCCCATTTCCTCGAGATGCCTGGACCATCAGTGCAATAAGCCCCTGTACCTTGTGCAACCCCTATCCCGTTGTAGATTGTAAGCTCTTTTGAGCAGGGTCACCTTCATTTCTTGCTTTATTTTTTGTATTTTCTTTTTTACATTGATTGTATGCCTATTGTTTTGTATCCAATTATTCTACTGTATTTGTTCTCTACTGTAATTACTTACTGTATTATATTTTCTGTACTCTAACCCTACATTGTAAAGCGCTGTGTAATATGTTGGCGTTATATAAATAAAGCTGTATTATTATTATTATTATTCGGTGGACTTTGGCTGAAACAGCGTTGTTCAGGGCACGTGTGATGCTGTTGGATACGTGGTTATGCAATGCGGGGACGGCACATCTGGAGAAATAGTGGTGGCTGGGGACCGAGTAACGTGGGACAGCAGCCGCCATCAGGTCGCAGAATGCTTCCGTCTACACCAGCCGGAAAGGCAACATTTGTAGCGCAATGAGTCGCGAAATGTGATCATTCAGGACTGTGGCATGCGTGGCGTTGGCAGCGTATTTGCTCCTGCGTTCAAATGTTTGCTGAATGGATAATTGAACACTGCGCTGGGACAAGGACGTGCTTGATGGTGGTGTAATTTGTACGTGGGCAACTTCAGGTGCAGGGCCGGAGGCTTGTTCGCAGCCAGCATGGACAGGGGATTGGCTCGCACGCACAACAGGCAAAGACGTAGCAGTGACATCAGCAAGCACCGCTCCTCGACTCTGTTGTACTTTCCACAAAGTCGGGTGCTTGGCTGACATGTGCCTGATCATGCTGGTGGTGGTCAGGCTGCTACTTTTCGTACCCCTGCTGATGCTGGCATGGCAGGTCTTGCAAATGGCCTTTTTAGAGTCATCTGGAGCCAACTGAAAATACTGCCAGACTCGGGAAGACCTAACATTTGCACAGGCACCTTGTGTCGTGTTGTTGTTCCGGGGAACGGTTGCCTGCCTTATGCCTGCGTACCCGACCCTGCTTCGTACTGCCTGTTGGGATACTATGCCTCCCTCCCCCTGTGCACTGCTGTCCTCGCTCTGCATATACTCCTGCCAGGTTGGGTCAGCTACTGGATCATCCACCACGTCGTCTTCCTATTCTTTGGCTAATCGCTGGACTGCTCCTCCTTCTCCTCACGTGCCACCATGATGACCGTTACAATAGTTTGGCTGTTGTTTCAGGTATACCCCCAGTGGTAAATTTTTACGCCCATTCTTTTTGAATGGGCATTACAAAGACAGGATACCCGCATCTTTTCAATGTGAAAAATGTTTTGAGGCCCTCCTGCACGTCTCTATCCAGGGACAAAGAGGAGCCTCCCAATTTTTGGCTGCCCTGACAAAAGGGCTATACTACAATACACCCACTTGAGGGTTACAGGCCCTCCTGCACATCTCTATCCAGGGACAAAGAGGAGCCTCCCAATTTTTGGCTGCCCTGACCAAAGGGCTATACTACAATACACCCAGTTCTTAACAGGCCCTCCTGCACGTCTCTATCCAGGGACAAAGAGGAGCCTCCCAATTTTTGGCTGCCCTGACCAAAGGGCTATACTACAATACACCCAGTTCTTAACAGGCCCTCCTGCACGTCTCTATCCAGGGACAAAGAGGAGCCTCCCAATTTTTGGCTGCCCTGACAAAAGGGCTATACTACAATACACCCACTTGAGGGTTACAGGCCCTCCTGCACATCTCTATCCAGGGACAAAGAGGAGCCTCCCAATTTTTGGCTGCCCTGACCAAAGGGCTATACTAAAATACACCCACTTGAGGGTTACAGGCCCTACTACATGTCTGAATGCATGGGTCATTGTTGAACCTCCCAATTTTTGTCTGCCCTGACCAAAGGGCTATACTACAATACACCCACTTGAGGGTTACAGGCTCTACTGCATGTCTGTAAGCATGGGTCATTGTTGAGCCTCCCAATTTTTGTCTGCCCTGACCAAAGGGCTATACTACAATACACCCACTTGAGGGTTACAGGCCCTACTACATGTCTGAATGCATGGGTCATTGTTGAACCTCACAATTTTTGTCTGCCCTGACAAAAGGGCTATACTACAATACACCCTGTTGTTCTTAACAGGCCCTCCTGCACGTCTCAATCCAGGGACAAAGAGGAGCCTCCCAATTTTTGTCTGCCCTGACAAAAGGGCTATACTACAATACACCCTGTTGTTCTTAACAGGCCCTCCTGCACGTCTCAATCCAGGGACAAAGAGGAGCCTCCCAATTTTTGGCTGCCCTGACAAAAGGGCTATACTACAATACACCCTGTTGTTCTTAACAGGCCCTCCTGCACGTCTCTATCCAGGGACAAAGAGGAGCCTCCCAATTTTTGGCTGCCCTGACCAAAGGGCTATACTACAATACACCCAGTTCTTAACAGGCCCTCCTGCACATCTCTATCCAGGGACAAAGAGGAGCCTCCCAATTTTTGGCTGCCCTGACAAAAGGGCTATACTACAATACACCCACTTGAGGGTTACAGGCCCTACTATATGTCTGAATGCATGGGTCATTGTTGAACCTCCCAATTTTTGTCTGCCCTGACCAAAGGGCTATACTACAATACACCCACTTGAGGGTTACAGGCCCTACTACATGTCTGAATGCATGGGTCATTGTTGAACCTCCAAATTTTTGTCTGCCCTGACAAAAGGGCTATACTACAATACACCCTGTTGTTCTTAACAGGCCCTCTTGCACGTCTCAATCCAGGGACAAAGAGGAGCCTCCCAATTTTTTGGCTGCCCTGACAAAAGGGCTATACTACAATACACCCTGTTGTTCTTAACAGGCCCTCCTGCACGTCTCTATCCAGGGACAAAGAGGAGCCTCCCAATTTTTGGCTGCCCTGACAAAAGGGCTATACTACAATACACCCACTTGAGGGTTACAGGCCCTCCTGCACATCTCTATCCAGGGACAAAGAGGAGCCTCCCAATTTTTGGCTGGCCTGACCAAAGGGCTATACTAAAATACACCCAGTTCTTGTTTACAGGCCATCCTGCATGTCTGTATCCAGGGGCATTGGTGAACCTCCCAATTTTTGACTGCCCTTGCAATGGAAGATACTACAATAGACCCAGTTCCTCAAAATGGGCACTTTATTTCTAGACAGGGCTTCATGTACGTCTCTTGTCAGGGTCATCGGAGTGTCGCACAATGTTTTCACGTAAAATATTTTATGTAATCACAAAAAGTGACATACACCAGCTGTATATCACTATTGGGTATGTGCCCTTAACATTTCCACCCTAAATATTCATTTTGGTGTAATTTTGGAAGGTTTTCTGGACACTCCGTAAAATTGGCGTGAAACTCGGACAACATTGTTCACAGCTGTGACTTTTGAGTGAGAAATGCTTCCAGGGGTCTTCCCCATGGTGTTGCCATGTCATTTCAGCACTCTTCTGAGACTTTTGTGACATTTTTAGGTTTTTTCCAGGCAGCCGGCAGTCATTTCATAAAAATACTCGTGTCTCCCATAGGATAACATTGGGCTCGTTACTCGGGCCGAGTACACGAGTATCTCGGGATGCTCGGCCCGAGCTTCGAGCACCCGAGCATTTTAGTACTCGCTCATCACTACTTAACACAAATAACACAATGTAATACAATTTTTGTTCCTGCCTTCCAAGTGTAATATTTCTACTACTTATGTGTAAAGACTATGGAAAAACGACTACATTCAGCTCAAACATTGATTCTATGACCACAGCAGCGAAAAATTTCATATTTATTGTGTCAAAAAAGGAAATTACACTATGTAACAAATTTTTATTTTTTTTTGTTCCTGGGTACAAAGTGTGTTTTCCTAACCCGTTATGCCTAAAACAAATAGAGAATAGTTGTTGTTCCACAAAAACTTTGCTTCTGTGATCAGGACAAGGAAATTTTGAAATTTGTCTGTTTTCGGGAAAATTCTCAATTCGTATTCAATACTGAGACAATGTCATTGTCCTGATCACAGAAGTAATGTTTTTGTGGAACAAAAACTATTTTCTATTTGGTTAGGAAAACACACTTTGCACCCAGGAACAAAAAAATAATAAAAATTTGTTACATAGTACAATCAGTGGCGTAACGATCGGGCCGTGATCGGCTCTGACACTCCGTGTGGTGCGCCAGAGGAGAGGAGGGGAAGGAAGCTTCCCACTGACGATCCCGCCCCTCCTCTCCTCTGATCTGATGCCGGCACCCTGCATTGTGCGATCCACCATGGAGCCTGCGGGGTTAGTAGCGTGAACATACACCACCTCCCCGTGCTCCTCACCGGCGTCTACTAGCATCCCCCCTGCTCCTTGCCAGCACCTGCTAGCAACCCGCTCCTCACCAGTGCCTGCTAGTACCCCCCCCCCGTTCCTCATCTTTGGCGTGGGGGCCCGACCTGAGACTTGAGCTGGGGCCCGGGAGACCATGGTTACGCCACTGCAAATAATCAACTACAAAACATTAACATATGTCACAGTTTGCATGTTTATAACATGTTCGAAGATTGTGATGCCAAAACGTTAGGTGTTTCCATTATTTTGTCCAACCCCTGTATATATATATATACACACACACATACATATACACATTCACACACATACATGCACTTACACACACATATACCCACACATACATATACACACCCATACACGCATACATATAAACACATTAACACATAGATACATATTTTCAATCGAAAGTGAATCTGGTCACCAACAGTTTAACAGTGCATGCCTGATAATGCAGGTCACACTTCTTCCTGCCTTGCAGAGTGCACAGGTAGGTATTGCTTGTCTTCAGATCCAAGCGGCCAATTGTGACAGTTCAAAAGGAAATAGATGGCACTCAACAATCTTCTGTAGTGTGCAGACTTTAAATCAGATTTGAGGGTTATCGTGTGTGTGTGACAGAACCTGTTGAAGCACTAACTGTGCAAAACAGTAAAGCCATTGTCTGCGGTCTCCACATCCCCTTCCTGCACTCGATGTAACCCTCAAATCTGAATTAAAGTCTGCATGCTACAGAAGATTGGTGAGTGCCGTCTATTTACTTTTGAACTCTCACATACATATATAAACACAAATATACACACATACATACACACAAATGTGGAGACACATGGGTCAGTGGGTGCTCTCATCCGCTGGCCCAGCTGCCTTTAGAAAGACTGCATGGGCCAGGGCTAATCCCAACTGAATGCCTGAATTCCTTAACCATGGGTGGAGCACTACTCAGAAAACACAGGGTGAGGTAACCACACAATTGTAAGACTTTCTTGGATCCCCAACAGTCGAAGGCCATGTTCACACATACCAATACATTTTTTAAGCCCTTAGAAAAATGGATCCATTTTTCTAAGGGTGCCAATAGTGTCTCCTGAGGGTCCTGGACATTTTTGGCAAATTGTGGGACTTGGTCATTCTTTCATTAAAAATGCATATGTGTTAACGCAGGTGCTTATATGTACCATGCGTTAACGCATGCGTTTCCCATAGGGCCCCATGTTAAAAAAGGCATGCATTTTTTGAAAGCACCCCAAAAACGCAGCTAGCAGCGTTTTTGGTCTGCTGCATAAAAACGCATGCGTTTGTTAAATAAATGCACACACATGCGTTAATGCATATGAAATTTTGAACTTAGAAAAAAAATGTCCAAAATGTTCCCAAAAATGGATCTAAGGCAAAAACGGACGGTATGTGTGAACCTGGCCAAAGGCGTATATCACATGCTGAACAGGAACCCACAAAGTAACCTTCGGGGTTTCCAGGGCCAACTACACCTGTCCAGCAGCAGCCATCTCTTGGTGGGCACCCACTGAGAAGGGATAGCGGCAAGCTTAGGAAGCTGACCAAGCACAGCAAAGTCTGTAGCCAGGTGACCAAATTGTTCCAACTTCGGTTCCTTAAGTAGTCTCTGTTCTTCCAGACAAATCTTAAACTCCTAGGCAGAATATAATCCAGTTTTGGTACTCCTCTAGTAGGAACCAAAGCTCCTAGACTGAAGCCATGTAGCAGATGCTACTGGTGACTGAAGCAGTCCTTTTTATGTTCCGAGCCCTCACCTCAGGGTATATTGTATTCATACATTATTGGTGAGATAAGGTTGTTCTGTTATTGGTTGGCAATTCAATCTAATTGTATAATTCTCCTCTGAACAATGCAGACAGAAGGAGCAGAGGGAATTTACATTTAATTAGCAACCCACACACTAGGACTGGGAATCTGAACAGACAGATAAGAAACAATGACTTAACAAACAAGAGTTAACAAACAAAAGAACAACTTATCTGGTCAAATTAAGAATATTAACCCACAACCTGCATTGAAAAAGGCTGTGTCGTCACATACACAAACACACATACATATACACACACTAAACATATACTGTATATAGCATACACACACATAGGCACATCTACTTACATAATCCTCCTGTCCTGTCCATCATCAACTTCCATCTTAAAGTCCTCCTATCACCTGCCATAGGCAGACATATCTGCACACTCAAGTGATGGATGTCCAAATATGGTGTCCACTGGCATCACTGCACAGTATGCAGTACTGCCACTGGTGCCACAGCCACCCACAACCAAAACAGACAACAGAAACTGCTGACCGCAACTGCCACCACTGCCACTGATAATCTCCGCCTGAGTAAAGGCACATGCACACTTACTCAAACGGCCGCCATCTTTATATGTGCAAGTGTTCAAAGATGGTGGCCATATGAGTAAGTGCGCATGAGCCCTTACTCATATGCCATCATTTTTAGACACTTTTGTATACAAAGATAGCGTGATCCGGCACGCACGTATGCACTTACGCCACCATCTTTGTACGCCACCGGGGGAGAAAGACAGCACACAGAAGGGAGAGCACACATGGGTGGCAGAGACAGTGCAGTGGGGAGAGAGCACACACGGGGGAGAGACAGCACAAAGGGACAAACAACAAAAGGGGAGAGAGAACACACATGGGGAGAGACAGTCAGTGGGGGGAGAGACAGCCCACAGGGGGAGAGACAGGCTGCAGGGGGAAGAGACATCCCACAAGGGAGCAGAGACAGCACACAGTAGGGAGAGACAGCATAAGGGAGGAAAAAGCACACATTTGGAAGAGAGAGCACAGAGGAGAGAAGACAGCATTCAGAGGGGACAGCACATGGACGGGGGAGACAGGTCAAAGTAGAGAGCACAGTGGGGAGAAGACAGCACAGGAGGAGAGAGAGACAGCACACAGGGCATAGAGTGAACAAGGGGGAGAGATGGCCATCACCCCCAATGCTACATAGCCTGCCCCCATAGCGACGTCACTGCTCTCCTGATGTGATAGCATTGGGCCTCCATCTAGTATCACATAAAAAATAAATAAAATACATTTATTTTTATGGGTGTATCATGTTAAAAATTTAGAATAGTTCATGGGGTATAAATACTTTTCAAGGCACTGTAGGTTCAGGTCTCCCATCTGAAACCTGAAGAATAGGACTGCATCACTATGAACTAAATGCTGACGTTTATGCATGTATTGTTCTGGTATACTGTTAACATCCCACTAAAAGAGAATGGATCATTTCTAACTGTGCAGCAGCTTAGTAGTTATTTGCATTAAACTACTAAAGGTTTGTGCTCCAAAACAAGTCATGACAGGATAAGAAGCACCAGAACTACAAGTTTTTACATTTATTTTATATATTATTTTTATTTCAATTTCTCTTTGGAATATCTTGATATAGCAAGCATTTCAATGGCTATGTGATGTGTTAAATGGCAATTAAAGATTTCCTGCATTAAGGTACTTTGATGGCTAGGAGAGCAGGAATGGTTCTACTGGGGGAGAGTACAAGTACAAGAGTACAAGTAGGACCTGACCAATAGCCTGCAAAGCAGAAGCTTAACTAACTCAATAATCAGGCACCTCCCATCAGTGGAAGTGGCCTGATATACCAGAGGACGGGCAGCTATTGGTCAAGGGGAGTGTCAGGTTGGGCCGTGCCGGCCTCTAGAGTCACAGGGGAGGAGCGCAGCCGTGCCTAGTGCACCGCTAAATACACTTCTGAAAACTGACCACTGCAGCGTACTGGTGCGTGAGCCAGGCGGTGAGCAGACAGGAAGCGGACCCAGCGATGGCTCCGGGACACAGTACGCCTGGACGCCAGATGCCCGATCGGCAGAGGAGCGGAGGATGCAGACCCAGCAGAGGTGAGCTGGGGAGTGGTGCCAGGGAACCTAACAGGTGGTAAGGAGCACAGATGTGCATCATTAGATACATATTTAAAGATTTAATTTCATGGCAGTCAGTATGGGAGAGGGGTGTAGAGCAGAGCTGTGTGTCATTAGAAACACATCTCAGTTTGCAACTAAGCTCTAACAATCCTGTCAACTCAGCTCAACTTCCCCTCGCCCACACTGTCTATCCTGAGATTAGAGCTATGAGAAGTGTTTGTTATGAGACAAAGCTCTTTCCTATTCCCTTCACTGGCTTGCAATCACTATAAATGTCACCAATGACATCAGTGAGGGTACCTATACACGCGGCTACATTTCTAGGGTGGCCACAGGTAACTTACTGGTTGCTGTGAAATCATGGAGAGATTATTCCATTTGTACACAGCAACAAGATAGAACCTTGTCTCCATGATTTCACTGCAACCAGTAAGTTACCTGTAGCCACCCTAGAAATTTAGCCGCGTGTAAAGGTACCCTGAGGAATGGCTGAGTGTCATTACATGTCTCACACTGAGAAAGTCACATGTGGCATCCTTTAACAGCTCGTTCTCTTTTCTGCCTGAATATCACCTCTTTGCTATGATTGGTCAAAGTTATGCAGGGGAAAATGGTAATTCCCAGAGAAAAGAATTTTTGCAAATTGCCCTTTGTCTTAGCAAAAATTACAATCTAGACTTTACCAGCCAGGTAGATGAGAAATTAAAAAATGAAACTTACATTTTACTCATTTCTATAGCCAATATTCTTTGATGTGGCCCGTTTAACCTGCTAAAACCGGCAAAAGTTCCTCTTTAAGCAGAGGATTAAGCAGAAATGTCAGCAGAACGCTTTTCTCTAAATTTTCTGTACATCTTTCACGGTAAAGCCATCATTGTAATTTATTACAAATGTAGTATACAAAATATTGCTGTACTCATTAGAATGCATAAAAATAATGGTTTTGCTCCAATTTTGAAATAGCATGATTTTTCTTATGACAACCTTAATATTATAGGAATATTGGCTTAGAGCAAGAATATTAGACATAAACACATCATAGTTGAATGCACAAGCAGCTGCTGTAAATTCCCCCTTATCTGTGTTTCAAGACAAATGTTGATCATTATCACTGCAAAGTGTTGAAAATACCAATTCTGTCCTCGGTAATATGAAATGTTTTTTTCAGGATTCCCTAAGGCAACCTTAATTTACAGTTTGTGGTATCTCCTTAGAAGTGTTTATAATATGAAATATCTGCACTATGGGAAAAGAAGAAAGGAAAAGGAGAATACATGTTCTGTTTTGCCATAGTTTAGACAAAAATTGTATTGTTAACAATATCCTTCATGTATCAGATGTACAAGAATTGTTGCCATGTAGTCAGCATGTCTGAGTTCTTAGTAGTCTCACTGTACAATACATTTTTGCTTTTTAGTTTAACATTAAGGTTGGTTTCACACTGGCGTTTTTTGCCATCAGTGTGAGTTCGTCATCAACTGGATGCACCTGCATCGGTTTTCGAGCCCATTGACTTTCAATGGGGCCAGGGACACTTGAGAGTGTATCCAGTTGTGTCCTGTTTGTCCTGGATATATGAGGATGTAGGTGTTTACGCATTTTTCACAGAAATATAATCTGCATATTGATGTGATTTTGTTCTTCATGAAAAAAAAACGTGAAAGCCTGGATCCACATGGATCCAGGGCACCACGTGTGAAGTCTCAATGGCGGCCTATGGAACACGGAATTAACTGAACTCCAGATCCCGGTGGATCTGGACTTCCGATCCATGTTCTATGAACTGCGCATGCGCAGAACACAGTTTTAAATGACATGCCTCCCAGGGGGTGTGTCATTTGCTATCTTCTGGAACCTGTTAAAGTGTGTAAACTGATGCTCCACATGGTTTTTCCTGCATGCCCCTGTATTAAAAAATACGCTAATGTGAAACCAGCCTAAGTAGATTCCATCCAGTTGTCAAGTCAATGTCATTACCTGGTGTATATATGGAATAAGTCCTGAGTTCCCAACCTTAAAAACTTATCAAATGTTTAGCCAGCGAAACATTTTTTCCTCCCCCTATTTTCCTTTTATTGCTTATTGCCTTCAAATCTTTTAGTCATAATTTGTCCATCAAAATTGTATTTTTTCATTTTGTCATTTTTGCTTTTTGTCAAGGTATGGGATAATTTTAGAAGATGTTTGATATTGTCATTTTACTTCTATGTCAACACTGTTTTTTTCCTTTCAAAAAAGTGATGAAAGGGGAGGAGCGACATAAAATGTGAAATATTGTGGAGGGAAGATGGAAGGGTAGGGTGAGGGGGAATACACATACTGATTGGGTAAAAGATACACCATTGTTACAAACAGAAATATATTTCAACAATTAAACAATATCAATATCAATTAATACAACATATTGGAAACTAGGGTTAAAATTACCTGAATAGGCGATTACATATCAAAATCCAAAATGATTATATAACCTATAGCAAAGTAAATAATAATAGTACATACATTTAAATAATATAGGGCGCTTGATTAACACTGTTTGATCAAAGAGCATAAAACCATCCACTGTGACAAGATGTGCCTACTGGGATGGTCCTACTCTAGAAGTATAACCTTACTTTGCATCAGTGACATCAGTGTAAATACAAACAATAAGAAGAATAAGAAAAGGGTATAATCTCATGCTGCTGTTAGACGAAGATTAATATCAGATAGTCCAGGTTGATAATAAAAGATTTATTAGTCAACGCGTTTCAAAGTCACAATGAGCGTCTTCCTCGGGACAAAACCTAATTATAATGTTATAAACAGAAAATATATTTTAACAATTAGTTAATGTTGATTGTTCTCAGTAGGAGAAACAAGATAACAATCTTGTAGTTGCGATACCTTTTAATGGCTAACAAGAATAAAATAAGTGATGTTATAAGGCGAGCTTTTGAGATGCCTTAGGTCCCTTCATCAGGCAAGGTATGACATCTCGAAAGCTTGCCTTATTACATCACTTATTTTATTTTTGCTAGCCATTAAAAGGTATCACAACTATAAGATTGTTACCTTGTTTCTCCTACTGAGAGCAATCTACATTTTCTCAACTGGCTAACAGTACCAAAACTTTTTCTTCTAAACAATTAGTTATTCATTTTGATTTGTCCTGAGGAAAAAGCTCATTGTGGTTTTGAAATGCATTAATCAAGAAATCATTTACTATTAGAGATGAGCGATGTTCGATTCGAATAGTTCGCCAATCTCAAATTCGAGTTGATTTTGGCGCTATTCGAGTCATTCACCGAATTCGAACAATTTGGTTCAAATTCGGTGAATTTCGAACATGTTCGATTTTTGTTCGAAAATGCGGCAGATGCGGTCAGAAAACCGCATCTGCCGCATTTTCAGCCAAAATAAACATCTAATAAGTGTTAAAAATAAAAAAATAATCAATGCTCACCTGTCTGCGGTCCACCGAAGCCTCCGGCAAGGTCCTGCGGCTTCTAGGACCTGTGGTGACGTCATGTTCTATCGCGAACTCCGGTCACATGACCGAAGTTCCGCGAGAACATGACGTCACCACAGGTCCTGGAAGCACAGGACCTTGCCGGAAAGCTTAAAATAGATATTTTTATGTTTCGGACCCTTTCTTTAAGTAAAAGTTACTTAAAGAAAGGGTCCGAAACATAAAAATATCTATTTTAAGCTTTCCGGCAAGGTCCTGTGCTTATAGGTCCTGTGGTGACGTCACGTTCTCGCGGGAACTCCGGTCACGTGACCGGAGTTCCCACGAGAACGTGACGTCAGCACAGGTCCTATTAGCAATAGGACCTTGCCGGAAAGCTTAAAATAGATATTTTTATGTTTCGGACCCTTTCTTTAAGTAAAATAAAGGGTCCGAAACATAAAAATATCTATTTTAAGCTTTCCGGCAAGGTCCTGTGTTCCAGGACCTGTGGTGACGTCATGTTCTCGCGGAACTCCGGTCATGTGACCGGAGTTCCCGCGAGAACTGACGTCACCACAGGTCCTGTAAGACACAGGACCATACCGGAGGCTTCGGTGGACCGCGGACAGGTGAGCATACATTATTTTTTTATTTTTTACACTTTATTTGACTTTATTTCACTTCCACAATGTATGTATATACATTGTGGAAGTGAAACAGCCCCACAATCCTGTTTTTTTCGTGTTCCGGGATGTTCGACGGTGTTCGTCGAGCATTCGACGAACATTCGTCGAACACCCCGTCGATTCGGCGAATCGAATCGAACACGAACGGCAGGGTGGTGGCTCATCTCTATTTACTATCAACCTGGACTATCCGATATTGATCTTCAGCTAATGGCACCACATAATTATACCCCTTTTCTTATTCTTGCTATCATTTGCGATTTGACGTGGGTCCACTACAACTGTTTTTAACTGTGATTCTCAAAACTACTCAATTTGAACCCTCTTATATGATTTTTAGTTAATTAATTTGTGAAGATGAGACCCCATATGTCTAACTTGCAGACACCTGTTCTATGAAGCTGTATCAATGCAATATCTAGCATGGAGGGAGAGACCACACCCACATTTGTACAGAGTACAATTTTTCACGGATATATCCCAGGAGAAAAAACACAAAATGAGCAGCTGCAATATAAGTGTCACGTCCTACTGACGGACCCTATGTGTGGACCCACTGGACCGCGTAGTGCGGATGCTGATACCGGGTGATAGAGAGGCGGACCAGTACAGTAGAGTCAACAGGTTTGTTTGAACAATACACACACCCACGCCCCAGGGGAGGGCCACACGGTCACAGCACCGGAACACCACCGACGGAGGCCCCGGAGCGCTTAACCCCTATACAGGGATACCGCCGGTACCAACCTCGGGGGGACCGATGAAGCGGACACGGGTGTTAAACCGACCCAAGGCAACGTGGGAAACAATACAGCAACCGGGTATAGGATCGGAAACGGGGAACCAGAAACACGGGGAATCCGGAGCCAGACTTGAGACAGCGATCCACTTGGAAGAGGTCCGGGAAACCAGCCAGGAACACGGAAGACAGCGAGGAGCCGGCAGGTCAGGAATCTGTGGGACGGAACACACAGAAATCAGGTAACAAGCCAAATAAGGAAAGACCTGACAAGACCAGAAATGGCAGCTCCACTAGGGAGAGGTTGCCCTGGCCCCGACTGACTGGAAACAGGAAGTTTATATCATAGCAGGGCAGTCCTGATTGGCAGGACACAGAAGCATGGTGATTGGCTGAGGGGAGGAGCATGCTCCCTGCAGTCTCTCCAGCAGAAACAGGTTGGAGATGTAGATTCATGTGCTCAAGCAGTAGCCCCGGAAAGGGAGGAGAAGAGCAGCACTACTCCAGCAGAGGGCGCTGAAACCCTGCGGCAGACCCCCGAGGGGCAACAATAAGGTTTTAATACTAAAATAGGACCGTTCTGATGGGCACACCTTGTCATAGTGAGATGGCTTTTATGCTCGTTAACCAAACAGTGCTAATCATATGCTCTATGTTATTTAAATATACTACTATTACTTGCTTGTTTATTTTAATTACCGTATATACTCGTGTATAAGCCGACCCGTGTATAAGCCGACCCCCCTACTTTTGCCCCAAAAATCTGGAAAAACCTATTGACTCGTGTATAAGCCGAGGGTGGACCCCAGCACAGGTATATAGCCCTCAACAGTGTAATATACAGCAGCCCCAGAGGTATATACAGCAGCCCCAGTGGTAGTATACAGCAGCCCCAGTGATAGTATCCAGCAGCCCCAGAGGTATATACAGCCCCAGTGGTAGTATACAGCAGCCCCAGAGGTATATACAGCCCCAGTGGTAGTATACAGCAGCCCCAGAGGTATATACAGCCCCATGGAGTATACAGCAGCCCCAGAGGTATATACAGCCCCAGTGTAGTATACAGCAGCCCCAGAGGTATATACAGCCCCAGTGGTAGTATACAGCAGCCCCACAGGTATATACAGCCCCAGTGGTAGTATACAGCAGCCCCACAGGTATATACAGCCCCAGTGGTAGTATACAGCAGCCCCACAGGTATATAGAGCCCCAGTGGTAGTATACAGCAGCCCCACAGGTATATACAGCCCCAGTGGTAGTATACAGCAGCCCCACAGGTATATAGAGCCCCAGTGGTAGTATACAGCAGCCCCAGAGGTATATACAGCCCCAGTGGTAGTATACAGCATCCCCAGAGGTATATACAGCCCCAGTGTAGTATACAGCAGCCCCAGAGGTATATACAGCCCCAGTGGTAGTATACAGCAGCCCCACAGGTATATACAGCCCCAGTGGTAGTATACAGCAGCCCCACAGGTATATACAGCCCCAGTGGTAGTATACAGCAGCCCCACAGGTATATAGAGCCCCAGTGGTAGTATACAGCAGCCCCACAGGTATATACAGCCCCAGTGGTAGTATACAGCAGCCCCACAGGTATATAGAGCCCCAGTGGTAGAATACAGCAGCCCCAGAGGTATATACAGCCCCAGTGGTAGTATACTGCAGCCCCAGTGATAGTATCCAGCAGCCCCATAGGTATATACAGCCCCAGTGGTAGAATACAGCAGCCCCAGAGGTATATACAGCCCCAGTGGTAGTATACAGCAGCCCCAGAGGTATATACAGCCCCAGTGGTAGTATACAGCAGCCCCAGAGGTATATACAGCCCCAGTGTAGTATACAGCAGCCCCAGAGGTATATACAGCCCCAGTGGTAGTATACAGCAGCCCCACAGGTATATACAGCCCCAGTGATAGTATAGAGCATCCCCACAGGTATATACAGCCCCAGTGGTAGTATACAGCAGCCCCACGGGTATATAGAGCCCCAGTGGTAGTATACAGCAGCCCCACAGGTATATACAGCCCCAGTGGTAGTATACAGCAGCCCCACAGATATATAGAGCCCCAGTGGCAGTATACAGCAGCCCCAGAGGTATATACAGCCCCAGTGGTAGTATACAGCAGCCCCACAGGTATATACAGCCCCAGTGGTAGTATACAACAGCCCCACAGGTATATACAGCCCCAGTGGTAGTATACAGCAGCCCCACAGGTATATAGAGCCCCAGTGGTAGTATACAGCAGCCCCACAGGTATATACAGCCCCAGTGGTAGTATACAGCAGCCCCACAGGTATATAGAGCCCCAGTGGTAGTATACAGCAGCCCCACAGGTATACACAGCCCCAGTGGTAGTATACAGCAGCCCCACAGGTATATAGAGCCCCAGTGGTAGTATACAGCAGCCCCACAGGTAAATACAGCCCCAGTGGTAGTATACAGCAGCCCCACAGGTATATAGAGCCCCAGTGGTAGTATACAGCAGCCCCACAGGTAAATATAGCCCCAGTGGTAGTATACAGCAGCCCCACAGGTAAATATAGCCCCAGTGGTAGTATACAGCAGCCCCACAGGTAAATATAGCCCCAGTGGTAGTATACAGCAGCTCCACATATATATGCCTCAGAGGTATATACAGGCCCCCCCATCTATATACAGGCCCCCCGCCGCAATCCTGTAAAGGAATAGATCAGTATACTTATCCATCCGCTGCAGCTGTCCCGCCGCCATCGCGATTCAGCATCTTCCGACTTCCAGCGTCTCGCGTCTTCTTCCGGTTTCCTCCTCGGTCGCACAGGCAATGACGTCATTGCCTGCGACCATCGGAAGAAGACGCGAGTCGGAAGATGCTGAATCGCGATGGCGGCGGGGCAGCTGCAGCGGATGGATAAGTATACTAACCTATTCCTTTACAGGATTGCGGCGGGGGGCTGTATATAGATGGGGCACTGTATACCTGTATACATTGTATACAGGTATACAGTGACTCGCGTATAAGCCGAGGGGGGACTTTTCAGCCCAATTTTTGGGCTGAAAAACTCGGCTTATACGCGAGTATATAAGGTATATGGTATATGCTCATTTTTGTTTTTTTTTCTCTTCAGTTTTGTCTGTGAAATGGCCATGGTGTAATAGTGCACCTACATAAAAAAAAAAGCTCACTCTTTTATTACATAACAAAACCCTGAAGAAGGAGGCTGTGCCCTCTGAAATGCATCAGTGACGTAGGATCTTAGCAGCAGCATTGACAACCCTTCAGTGACGTATCCCACTAACCCGAAGCGTTTCCAACTTCTCCCCACCCACCTGATTTCCTAAGTGCTTTCACCACCAACTTTTATCACCCTATCCCTCTCCTTCACCATTCATTCACATCAGCCCCTCTCTTCTGCCCCATCCTATGTACAGCTCCCATGCTATCTTCAGTTTACTGAAGATTCTCAGCCCATCATATTCCAAAGTTTGTGAAAAACAAAAGAAATGTAGGGGGCGCACTAGTGCATTACCATTATTACCAAGTGGGAAGATTCAATTAAGTAATCACTAACCTATTCCTGTTGTGCAATCCCCGCACAACAATGGTGTAGATTTAGAAAGTGGTCAGGGTCTCCTTTCTCCTGGTTCAAGTTCTAAGTCTGCAGGTCCTCAGGTCTCTGCGAGCTGCTACAGCCGTGCTCTTCAGTAAGATAGGATATGTGAATTCAATTTGCACGGTCTCGTGCTGAGCGCTCCAAAACAAAGCTGAGGACTCTGCTGACTGGAAAGTCCTTTTATTGAAAATCCTCCATCCGCCACGACATGTTTCGACGGTGTAGTACCATCTTTCTCAAGTGAAAGAAACATTTTTTGTTTAATATAATATTATTATTATTATTATATTTATAATAGAATGAGTAAAAATGGGGGATTTAATGTGTTTTTATATACAATTTTAAACAGATTAATTTTATACAGAATTTTTTATGTTATTATGAGTTTTGGGATAGTATATGATGATTGAACATCTTAATTATCTAATGTAGAAGTAGTTTCATGGGAACATTTTATAGTACCCTCAGGTGTGAGACACAAAAGGTTAAAGAAGAGGGACTTTTCTGAGATAATTGTTATCCAATGAAACACTTTTTTGCTCTATATATGGTTTTAATTGTCTTAGTACCTCCATTCCACTTGAGAAAGACGGTACTACACCGTCGAAACATGTCGTGGCGGATGGAAGATTTTCAATAAAAGGACTTTCCAGTCAGCAGAGTCCTCAGCTTTGTTTTGGAGCGCTCAGCATGAGACCGTGCAAATTGAATTCACATATTCCAAAGTTTGTCATAATAAACCATGTCCCAAATCCAAAAACTATTTGCTCTTTCTCTTTTTGCTGCTGCTCCTTTCATGTGATATCTCTCCCAACCCTGGTCCGCCCTCTGGTAACTTCAACCCCTCTCCCACAGAAACCCCACTAACCTTATTACCATTGCCTGCACACCTTCATCTCCCACTTTTAATTGTGCTCTCTGGAATCCACGGTCTGTATGCAACAAACTTCCCTTCATTCATAAGTACTTTCTCACTAACTCTCTCAATCTCCTGGCCCTCATTGAGACCTGGATCCAGGATTTAGACACTGCTTCCCCTGTTGCCACTTCTCACAGTGGCCTACTCTTCTCCCATTCCCCAAGACCTGGGAACAGACATGGTGGTGGAGTCGGCTTACTGTTGTCCCAACAATGTACTTTCCAGGTCATCCCTCCAGCCTCATCACTCTCATTCCTCTCTTTTGAGGTTCACACCATTAGGCTACTACATCCCCTTCCTCTCAGAGTAGCAGTGGTATACCTCCCCCCAGGGTCACCCACCCATTTCCTTGACCATTTCTCTGCGTGGCTGCCACATTTCATGTCCTCAGAATCACCAACCCTCATTATGGGAGACTTTTACATCACCATAAATAGCCCCATCTTCCCATCTGCATCCCAGCTCTTATCTCTAACCACATCTCTTGTCCTCTCACAGCTCTAAACCTCGGAGACACACAAGGATGGTAACACCCTTGACCTGGTCTTTACCTGACTCTGCTCAACCTCCTCCCTAGATAATTTATCCCTTCCCCTCTCTGACCACAACATTCTCTCCTTCATGCTCACTAACCCTCGACCACCACAGTCCACCCCTACCTATCAAACATCCACAAATCTACAGGCATCAACCCTCATACACTCACAGACTCTCTCATCTCATCACTGTCCCCAATCTCCTCATTCTCCAGTCCAGATTTGGCAGCAAGTCACTATAATAACACTCTTGGAAGCACCCTGGTCCAAGTAGCGCCCCTCACCCTCATAACCTCCAAACATAGAACCAAACTGCCTTGGCTCACATCACAAACTCGATTCCTCCAGCGATGCTCTAGAAGTGATGAACGCCTATGGAGGAAAACTCGCTCACCAGCATACTTTATCCATTATAAATTCATGCTAAAAACCTACAGCTCTGCCCTTCACCTTGCCAAATAAACCTACTTCACCACCCTGATCTCTTCACTATCCAACAATCCAAAAAACTCTTTGACACCTTTCATTCTCTCCTCTGTCCTAAACTGCAGGCCCCCATCACTGACTTCAGTGCTGTTGATCTAGCCTCTTTGGACCTCTTCTCTTCTCTTCTCTCTCTAGCCAGCCCCGATTGGACACACCAGCAGCAGATTTGGCTTCCAGTACCATCTGTATGCTGACGACACAAAATTATACACTTCAGCCCCTGAACTTACCGCTGCAGTTTTAAAGAACACCAATGACTGTCTAGCTGCAGTTTCCAACATCATGTCTGCTCTCTATTTAAAAATTAACCTTTCCAAAACTGAACTTCTTTTGCTCCCCCCTCCACTAACCTCCCCAAATCTAACATCTCTCTCTCAATGTGTGGCACCACGATAACACCTAGGCAGTAGGTTCGCTGTCTGGGTGTTATGTTTGACACCGATATCTCCTTCACCTTCTATATACAATCTCTCGTCCGCGTCCGCTCTTGTCCCCTTACACCTGAAGAATATCTCTAGAGTCCGCCCCTTTTTCTATTAATTGGCCTCCCCCTCTCTAAACTTTCCCCTCTCCAGTCCATCCTTAATGCAGCAGCCAGGATCACCCATCAGGCCAATCGTTACTCAGATGCCTCCGTTCGGTGCCAGTTACTGCACTGGCTGCCCATACACTGCAGGATCAAGTTCAAATAGCTTGTTCTCACCATAAAGCTTTTCACAATGCAGCACCTCCCTACAACTCCTCCCTCATCTCTGTCTATCACCACACCCATTCTCTACATTCTACAAATGACCTTTGACTAACATCTGCACTAATCCGATTCTCCCACTTCCGGCTCCAAGCCTTGCTTCACCAATTCTCTAGAATGCTCCACCCCAAGAAATCAGGACAATCCACAACTTGCATGGCTTCAGACGCTCCCAAAAACACATCTTTTCAAGGCGGCCTATCATGCTCCCTAACAAAATTCCTTTGTACTGTACATATTCCATTCACTATCTCTCTTGACATAACTCTTCTTCAAACTCCACCAAACTAAAAAGCTCAACACAGATTGTCTGGTGACCATTCATGTAACTTTATTTCTATCCCCCATTTCCTCAAGATGCCTGGACCATCAGTGTGATAAGCCCCTGTACTTTGTGGAACCCCTAATCTGTTGTAGATTGTAAGCTATTTTCAGCAGGGTCACCTTTATTTTTGCTTTATCTAGTGTATTCTATTTTTTACATTGATTCTATGCTTATTGTATTGTTTTTTATTATTGTACTGTATTCTTTCTCTACTGGAATAACTTACTGTATTGTATTGTGTATTTTTCGTTTATTAACCACTGTATTGTAAAGCGCTGCGGAATATGTAGGCGCTATATAAATAAAGATTTATTATTATTATTATTATTATACTGTACACAATAAAGCTGAATACGTACAGAACAACAAGGGACTAGATTATTCTAATAGGACAGCAATAGATAGGTATTACAGCACAACCACACATAGATTGTTCATATAATGTTGTTAATATAATATACATTAAAGCTGAAATACCTAATAACAGATCACAACACAATTCATTTATAGACCTCAAGGGAAGGTAAAGCAAACAGATATCTGAAAGTTCACATACAGTGCCTACAAGTAGTCTTCAACCCCCCGCAAATTTAGGTGGTTTGATAAGATGCAAATAAGTTAGAGCCTTCAAACTGCAAACGAGAGTAGGATTTATTAACAGAAGCAAAAATCTTACAAACCAAAAAGTTATGTTGCTCAGTTGAATTTTTATAAATTTTAAACATAAAAGTGTGGGTCAATTATTATTCAACAGCAAAAAAGAGAAGGCGGCACTCACCGGAATACACAGGATAGTCCTTTATTCCAAGAACTCGTGGAAAAACAGGGTGCAGGGAGGGGGCACGAAGGGCCAACGGACTACGATGCCGTTTCGCGTCGCTTCTACGGGTCCGAGTATGTTTTTCCACGAGTTCTTGGAATAAAGGACTATCCTGTGTATTCCGGTGAGTGCCGCCTTCTCTTTTTTGCTTTTCAAACGCTGGTGCTTTGGCAGTGCACCGCCGGTTGGGAACATGCCATAACTGGAGGATTATCCGGACCTGACAGAGGTAACGCTTAGTGCCACGTTCATCTCACTTTTCATCAATTATTATTCAACCCCTAGGTTTAATATTTTGTGGAATAACTCTTGTTTGCAATTACAGCTAATAATCGTCTTTTATAAGACCTGATCAGGCCGGCACAGGTCTCTGGAGTTATCTTGGCCCACTCCTCCATGCAGATCTTCTCCAAGTTATCTAGCTTCTTTGGGTGTCTCATGTGGACTTTAATCTTGAGCTCCTTCCACAAGTTTTCAATTGGGTTAAGGTCAGGAGACTGACTAGGCCACTTCATCACCTTGATTTTTTCCCTCTTGAACCAGGCCTTGGTTTTCTTGGCTGTGTGCTTTGGGTCGTTGTCTTGTTGGAAGATGAAATTACGACCCATCTTAAGATCCTTGATGGAGGAGCGGAGGTTCTTGGCTAAAATCTCCAGGTAGGCCGTGCTATCCATCTTCCCATGGATGCAGACCAGATGGCCAGGCCCCTTGGCTGAGAAACAGCCCCACAGCATGATGCTGCCACCACCATGCTTGACTGTAGGGATGGTATTCTTGGGGTCGTATGCAGTGCCATCCAGTCTCCAAACGTCACGTGTGTGGTTGGCACCAAAGATCTCGATCTTGGTCTCATCAGACCATAGAACCTTGAACCAGTCCTACAAGTGATCATGAGCAAACTGTAGACGAGCCTTGACATGACACTTTGAAAGTAAAGGTACCTTACGGGCTCGTCTGGAACGGAGACCATTGAGGTGGAGTACGTTACTTATGGTATTGACTGAAGCCAATGTCCCCACTGCCATGAGATCTTCCCAGAGCTCCTTCCTTGTTATCCTTGGGTTAGCCTTGACTCTTTGGACAAGCTTGGCCTCGGCACGGGAGGAAACTTTCAAAGGCTGTCCAGGCCGTGGAAGGCTAACAGTAGTTCCATAAGCCTTCCACTTCCGGATGATGCTCCCAACGGTGGAGACAGGTAGGCCCAACTCCTTGGAAAGGGTTTTGTACCCCTTGCCAGCCTTGTGACCCTCCACGATCTTGTCTCTGATGGCCTTGGAATGCTCCTTTGTCTTTCCCATGTTGACCATGTATGACTGCTGTTCACAAGTTTGGGGAGGGTCTTAAATAGTCAGAAAAGGCTGGCAAAAGAGATAATTAATCCACACATGTGAAGCTCATTGTTCTTTGTGCCTGAACTACTTCTTAATACTTTAGGGGGACCAAACAGAATGCTGGTGGTTTGAGGGGTTGTATAATAAATGACCCTCTAAATTAACTTTTAACGCTTTAAAAAAAAAAAAGAAAAATTTTAAAAATCTTTTTGGCTGCAGTGCATTTCCCACTTCCAGGCTGATCTACAGTCCAAATGTCACAATGCCAAGTTAATTCCACATGTGTCAACCAGCTAAATCTGCAGGGGGTTGAAGACTACTTGTAGGCACTGTATAATTAGAAGTACACTTTTTACCAATAGGAGACTGATTGGCAGATGACCATTACTCTTTTTTATCTATATCGGTAGAAAATCAAAAGGACAACAATTGATGTACAACAACACTACAACTTCCAGAACCACGATCACCAACACAAAGGTAACTAGTACAAAAAAAACAAATAAGGAAGAGAAGAAACGTTACGTACAGCTACACACATTAATTAGAGTTACATCAAAAATATTTTTCAGTAGACCATATGTTCATGAAACATTCACTGCAGGGACACCACAACATCTGAAACCCCAGAACATGTAAAAAAGAAAGTATCACATACCGTTGTGGCCAAAAGTATTGACACCCCTGCAATTCTCTCAGATAATACTCAGTTTCTTCCTGAAAATGATTGCAATCACAAATTCTTTGGTATTATTATCTTTATTTAATTTGTATTCAATTAAAAAGCACAAAAGAGAATGAAGCAAAAAGCAAAACATTGATCATTTCACACAAAACTCCAAAAATGGGCCAGACAAAAGTATTGGCACCCTCAGCCTAATACTTGGTTGCACAACCTTTAGCCAAAATTACTGCGATCAACCGCTTCCAGTAACCATCAGTGAGTTTCTTACAATGCTCTGCTGGAATTTTAGACCATTCATCTTTGGAAAACTGCTCCAGGTCCCTGATATTTGAAGGGTGCCTTCTCCAAACTGCCATTTCTAGATCTCTCCATAGGTGTTCTATGAGATTCAGGTCTGGACTCATTGCTGGCCACCTTAGAAGTCTCCAGTGCTTTCTCTCAAACCATTTTCTAGGGCTTTTTGAAGTGTGTTTTGGGTCATTGTCCTGCTTGAAGACCCATGACCTCTGAGAGAGACCCAGTTTTCTCACACTGGGCCCTACATTATGCTGCAAAATTTGTTGGTAGTCCTTAGACTTCATAATGCCATGCACACGGTCAAGCAGGCAGTGCCAGAGGAAGCAAAGCAACCCCAAAACATCAGGGAACCTCCGCCATGTTTGACTATAGGGACTGTGTTCTTTTCTTTGAATGCCTCTTTTTTTCTCCTGTAAACTCTATGTTGAGACCTTTGCCCAAAAAGCTCTACTTTTGTCTCATCTGACCAGAGAACATTCTTCCAAAACGTTGTAGGCTTTCTCAGGTAAGTTTTGGCAAACTCCCGTCTGGCTTTTTTATGTCTCGGGGTAAGAAGTGGGGTCTTCCTGGGTCTCCTACCATACAGTTCCTTTTCATTCAGACGCGGACGGATAGTACGGGTTGACACTGTTGTACCCTCGGACTGCAGGGCAGCTTGAACTTGTTTGGATGTTAGTTGAGGTTCTTTATCCACCATCCACACAATCTTGCGTTGAAATCTCTTGTCAATTTTTCTTTTCCATCCACATCTAGGGAGGTTAGCCACAGTGCCATGGACTTTAAACTTCTTGATGACACTGCGCAAGGTAGACACAGGAGCATTCAAGTCTTTGGAGATGGACTTGCAGCCTTGAGATTGCTCATACTTCCTCACAATTTGGTTTCTCAAGTCCTCAGACAGTTCTTTGGTCTTCTTTCTTTTCTCCATGCTTAATGTGGTACACACAAGGACGCAGGACAGAGGTTGAGTCAACTTTAATCCATGTCAACTGGCTGCAAGTGTGATTTAGTTATTGCCAACACCTGTTATGTGCCACAGGTAAGTTACAGGTGCTGTTAATTACACAAATTAGAGAAGCATCACATGATTTTTCTAACAGTGTCAATATTTTTGTCCACCCCCTTTTATATGTTTGGTGTGGAATTATATCCAATTTGGCTTTAGGACAATTCTTTTTGTGTTTTTTCATTTAAGACAAATTAAATGAAGATGATAATACCAAAGAATTTGTGATTGCAATAATTTTCAGGAAGAAACTGAGTATTATCTGACAGAATAGCAGGGGTGTCAATACTTTTGGCCACAAGTGTATATATAAGTATACTTAGTAACAATTGAATATTTTTTAAGACAATCTCTAAAAAAAATATAATAAATTCAATTAATAGGCCCCTACCACATTTAGCCTTAAGAAAGACACGTGAAGCAGCCGAAAAATTCAGCCTAGAGAAGCATACACACCATCACAGGTAGGTAACAAATTAGAAACCTTACATACAATTTCTTACCATCACCCTTTGTAGGAGAGTAAATTGAAAAAGTTCTTTCTGTTCTACATGAACTACAAATACTTCACCTAAGACCAGAAACAAACAGAATGGTTTGAGTGGTGAAAACACAATCCACACAAGTGCAAACGGATATCCAGAATCCTACATAATAGCTCATTACCATATGCCTGGTTTATTTTATTTTATTGTATTCTATTTTATTTTAAACTTATTTAAAAAAATGTTTATAAGATTTTATCTTTATTTTTTGAGTTCAGCTTACAAATTTGATAAGAAACTACACAGTAGTAATTTTAATTTTAATAAACATCCCAACACGAGGGTTAATCAAGAATTGTCTATATAATTTTTTGGTGGTCATAATCAAACAGAGTTAGCACATAACCAACCCTTTATAATTAATTTCTCAATAGTGTCACACATGCACATTACCACAATCTTACATGCTGTTCAGCACTATTAAGGCAAATTAAAAATTCAGCAATATATCATTAAAATATACAGAAAGTCTGCGGCAGTTTCCCTTATCAAAGTATGAGACAGTTATGCTGTCATGGGATGTTCCTGGAGCCTGGAGATTTTATGGTGTTTCCTCACTTCTTCCTTCATGGATTTCGTGAAGACAAAATGTGGAATTCACTTTGAACATGTAGAGTAAAACCACCTACATTGAAAATTATCATTTGAGTCATTCATTTTTCCCTCAGCAGCACAGATTTATTTTACCATTGTATCCAGTTCCTACATCTTTTTATATTTACTATTGTGTTAGTAAATGAGGGGGTCTGAAAGACACCTCTCCATTACTAACATAAGTGCTTGATGTCAGCTGTCTTTGGACACTTCACAGCTGACATCAACCTTAAAAATCATTACTCCAAAAGCCTAAGCACCAGGGCAATAGTGAAGAAACAAGGTGAAGCACCAATATTGGAGCATCTAATGTGGCACTTCTGGGGCGTCTGGGGGCTAATATTTTTAAGCTGGGTAAGGCCAAATAACTATAGATCTTCAATGCACAATAATATGAGCTCATAGCTATATGCTTTACCTTTGCTTGTTACCATAAATGAGAGGGACTCCATGTGTTTTTTTGTTTATTTATTTAATTGGCTAAATAGAATGCTCTACCAGCTATCTAAATATTTTTTTATTATGTACATACTTATTATTTAATATGTCTATCTATTAGTTATCTTTGGCCTTGTTCACACATACCATCTTTTTTGGCATTCTCTGCGTTTTTTAGCTGTTTATTAAAAACGCACATGCGTTAATACATGGCACATATAGGCACCTGCATACATACAGTATAGGCATATGCGTTTTTAATGAAGAAATGACTAAGGCTAGGGTCACACATCTGTTTTTTTTTAACAAAACTCCTGTCAGCTGCTGTACAGTTTTATCAATGAAAGCGCCGGGCTCCTCTGAGAGCAGCGAGCATACTATAGCTATTGCTATAGTATGTGCGCTGTTTGAAGTTCTGAAGCCATTTACAGTAGATCTATTGGCAGTAGATCTAAGTGATTCCAGCATTATATGCCCACCTGAGTGGGTGGAAGGTCTCTAGGGGGAGTGGGCACCCCCTAGAGACATTATAGCACCATTTATTAATAAAATGAAAAGTTTAAACAAACACAGAACAGTTTGCTCATCCCTGCGTCAGCAGGGATGAGCAAACTATCCGGTAACCGGATTGCTCAGGATTACACATCCTGAGCAATCCGTTCCCGGATTGCTGGATGTCAGAAGCCAATTGCGTTCACCGCATCCGGATCTGGATGCTGTGAACGCAATTTGATTTTTAAGTGTGACCCTAGCCTAAGTCCAAAAACATGCCAAAAACGTTCAGAACCTCAGGGGACACTATTTGGCACCCTTAGAAAAACGGATCAGTTTTTTTAAGGGCTAAAAAAACAGATTGGTATGTGTGAACAAGGCCTTTATTTTCATAACTTTAATACATAAAAACCATTAATGTTAGTGTGGTGCATTTATTTCCAGTGCGTATGTCAGGCATGTCACATGGACAGTACACAGATGGCACATACGTAAACAGAGATGGTACATGGATGATAAATGGATGACAAACACGTACACTCGGCGGGCCACACAGATGGTCAAAATGGAACAAGCCACACTTAATTTTAGTACTTACTTCTTTAAGGCCTTGTTCACACACAATTTGCGTTTTTTTAGCACTTGAAAAACCACATGCATTTTTCTAAGAGTGCCAAAAAGAGTCCCTTGTGTGTCTGAAAGGTTTAGAAAGCTTTTTGGACTTTGTCATTTTTTTACCCAAAAACGCAGGCAAAAATGCTAGCGATAACGCAGGGTGCCTCAATGAGCCTTTTAAAAACGCATGCGTTAATGCAGGTGCCTATATGTGCCCTGCGTTAAGGCATGCGATTCCCATAGGGCCCCATGTTAACAAAACGCATGCGTTTTTGGGAGCAACCCCTGCGTTTTTTTCCAGCACCAAAAAAGGCCTTGTTCACACACATGAGCTTTTTTGACCATCTCTGCGTTTTTTGGGCTGTTAAAAAAAACGCAGGTGCGTTAACGCAGGGTGCATTTGAGTGTACATGTGTTTTTCAGCTCCACTTGCGTTTATTTCCCGCATGCGTTTCTATAACATGGGGCCCTATGGGAAACGCATGCATTTTTAAATGGCACATTTATGCACCCTGCGTTAACGCTAGCGTTTTTGCCTGCATTTTTGATCAACAAATGACAAAGTCCAAAAAGGATTCTAATCCTTTCAGACACACAAGGGACATTTTTTGGCACTCTTAAAAAAACGCATGTGCTTTTAGGAGTGCTAAAAAAACGCAAATTGTGTGTGAGCAATGCCAAACGCTGCATGCAGCGTTTTTTGGACTGGGGGAAAAAAACGCAAGTGGAGCTGAAAAACGCATGTACACTCAAGTGCACCCTGCGTTAACGCACCTGCGTTTTTTTTAACAGCCCAAAAAATGCAGAGAAGGTTAAAAAAGCTGATCTGTGTGAACAAGGCCTAAGTTTCTCTTTTTTTTGTAAATGGAAGCTAAAGGTATAAAGATGCCCCTACGAACTGCCTTGTGTGCATTCCAGATTTTAGGTATGGGTAGTTCTGAAGAATCATTCCCTTTAAAATACAGTTCTATTTATTTCCTTATTATTTTTCTATGTTGAGGTGTTGTATGAGGTCCGGTTCACATCTCCAAACACTCTTTTTTTGTATTGAGCCTGAGTAAGTTATTAAAGAAATGTTTGGTGCGTAATCAACCATGACCAATTTTCTATTTCTAGCTTTTTAAATATAGGCTGAGTAGAAAGAATCACCAGATCAATTCTAGAGAACATTTTATGCCTGTCTGAGTGGTGAGAAAATTCAGGGAAAGATGTCTTTAGACACCTGAACACATGGTATAGATATGTTCAAATAACTATTTAGCCATTTATTCCGTGTTTGGGAATGTAGCCTGGACAAGAAAGTGGAGTTCAATGCCCATCTGGAACAATATCAATGTAGAAATCTCCCACGAGTTGCCCTTAAGGTACCATTACACACAGAGATACAGTATCTGTGCCGACATTACTTGCAACTGGTTGCCGTGAAATCATAGACACATTGTTCCATTTTGTTGCCGTATACAAATGGAATATTGTGTCCATGATTTCACTGCAACCAGTGAGTTGCAAGCAATGTCTGCATAGATATCTCTGTGTGTACTGGTACCTTTAGAATGACCTAATGTGTTTTATTCGAGTAGAAATTGTTTCAGCGGTTCTTCGGTAGAGCGCTGAGATTACACGAACACAATTATCTCCAATCTCTATCTTTATTCTTTAAAAGATGATGCTCCAAACTCCAACCCACAACATGTTTCGACGTGGCAAACACGTCTTCCTCAAGCGGATTCGCTTGAGAAAGACGTGTTTGCCACGTCGAAACATGTTGTGGGTTGGAGTTTGGAGCATCATTTTTTAAAGAATAAAGATAGAGATTGGAGATAATTGTGTTCGTGTAATCTCAGCGCTCTACCGAAGAACCGCTTAAACAATTTCTACTCGTATACATCTCCCTTCGGAGAAAGCGGTCTAACAGAGCTGCAGAGGGAAAGGACCTGATTGACGTCGTCCGGCCTGGCCTTGGAGTGAGCACTTGATCGGCACATGATCGGAAGCTGAGAGGATCTAGGACACGGAAGAGATACAGGTCCGAGGCTGGCAGCCTGAGCCTTAACACACACCCACATTCTGGTTGTGCGGAACTGGCACAACCATAAAAGGTTAGTTGATCCCTAAGTGCAACCTTATAATAGCAGGAAAAGTCCACAGGTGGCGCAACACATTTTTTTCTAATGTGTTTTATTGACTTTCTTAAAAAAATATATTTTAGAAAAAGATTTATTTTTATTGGGTGCATACATATTGGCTAAGCTATACAGTAGTTTATGATTTCAACTTGGCATATCATGATGTGGTATCTTTCATCTTAGACACAGATTTCAGAGATTATATTAAGGTACCGTTTAGGGATGAGCGAGTCTACTCACTACTATTTAGCTACTCACCGAGTAGTAGCGGTATTTGGGTACCCGCTACTCGCCGAGTAAATTAGGATTACTCAGGAGTAGCAAGTACCAAGTACTTTTGCAGTGTATCAGTAGATACACTGCAAAAGTCATGTAAAAGAGAAGAAAAGTGGTTACAAAATAAAAAAATCGGATACTCACCTTAACCGACGGCAGCATCGGGACCGGTACACAGAGGACCTTTCCATCTGGCCAATCAGGTGGCCGCTAGCGATCACGTGATTGTAACGTGGCGGCATCTGATTGGCCAGATCTCTCCCAGCTATCTGATTGCTTGGGAGAGTAAAAGGTCCTTTTCCATGCATAGATGTCCATCGGCCAATCCCGGTGCAGCCATCGGTTAAGGTGAGTATCTTATTTTTTTAATTTTTAACCACTTTTCTTCTCTTTTACAGGACTTTTGCAGTAGTACTCAGAATCGCTATACTCGCAATGAGTACCGAGTACCAGGACCTACTCGTTGCGGGTATAGCGATTCCGAATACTAGGGTACTCGCTCATCCCTAGTACCATTACACGTCGCAACATTGCATGCAATTTCACTTGCAACTTACTGGTTGCAGTGAAATCATGGACACATTGCTACATTTGTACACGGCAACAAAATGGAACAATGTGTCCATGATTTCACTGCAACCAGTAAGTTGCAAGTGAAATTGCATGCAATGTTGCGACGTGTAATGGTACCCTAAAGGAGACATTTATTTTAATAACTGTAATAATACCTGATTTTTTCTTGGTATTTGATTATTTGAAAATGTGGAGAAAAACATGTTGGTAAATTTGAGAGGAGAGATTGAAGCAATTTGATCTCTTGAAAAGCTATGACATGTGCATTGGAACTCATCAAATCTCTTCAGGCAACAAACATTTTGCTATTTAGACCACTAATATTTTGAGATGAAACTTTATAAGCTTAGTGAATCCAAGAAAAGTTTAAAAAGGACCTGTCACTTCCCTGCTGCATGGCAAACTAAATGCAGCACTGAAGGCAGCATGTCTGCTGCAATCAGGCAAGGGCTCCCCCATGTCTCTAGCTCCCCCTGTAAGCTTTAAAATAGACTTTAGAAATCTTACAGATAAGTAGTCCAATGGGTGGGATCATATTAAGAGGTGTTCACTGCTGGCACAGTCCTCCAGCCTCCATCTTGTGTATTCCGCCCCCTTCTTTGTCTCTGCTCCGCCTCCTGTTCTGCTGGCTCTGCCAACCTCCTCTCCTGCTCTCTGAATAAAGCATAAACAGGGCAGAAACCTGGCATTGGTGTCAGGCCAAATGCTTTGCAGCAGCTCTGACCAAGCTCTGTGCGGCAGGTTGAGTGACACAGAGCAGTAGAGGAGGAGGGCAGAGCCAGCAGAACAGGAGGTGGCGCAGAGACATAGAAGGGGTGGAATACACAATGAGGAGCCTGGAGGACAGTGCCAACAGTGGACACCTCTTAATAATATCCCACCCTTTAGACAACTTAACTGTAAGTTTTCTAATGTCTTTTTTTAAAGCTTACAGGGGTTATAGAGACATGGGGGAGCCCTTCCCTGAATGCAGCAGACATGCTGCATTCTGTACTGCATTTAATTTGCCATGCCATGCACCAGGGGGGTGACAGGTCCTCTTTAAAGATGTTTTTCATTTACATTGCTTTTATGAAGTCTTTTGCTGTATTTTTCATGTTGGAGAACCTGTGAAGGTACCTTTACACGCGGCAACTTTTCTAGGAATTTCACTGGCAACTTACTGGTTGCAGTGAAATCATGGAGACATTGTTCCATTTGTACACAGCAACAAGATAGAACAATGTGTCCATGATTTCACTGCAACCAGCAAAGTGCCAGTGAAATTCCTAGAAAAGTTGCCGTGTGTAAGGGTACCCTAAGGGGAAAAACACAAGACAAACAACAGAAATAACAGTACAGTAAACATTACTGTATACAATTTTTAAAGGTCTCTCAAGAGGTAATTCAAGATTTCTCGTGGATGTTCCTCTTAGTTGGGGAAATGTTCAAAGCTGTTACTGCAAAAGAAGAAGTGAAAAGACAAAAAAAGTGTAAAATAAACTTTTGGGACAACCAGTAGAAAAACCGACTGTATCAAAGTAAAAAAATAGGGGGGGGAACAAGAGGCGCAATAGTGCCCTATCACTAGTGACACTAATGTATGCGGTGGGTATGAATTCACTCACCTAGCACAGTTGTGAGACCCACAACTGGTGTAAAAGCATTTGGCATTAAATGCAGCTGCTGCAGGACTTCCACCTTCCACATGCACGTGGGAATCATCCAGAAGTTACCTCAGGGGAAATGGTGTATCAGTGTCCGCGCTGCTGAAATCCCAAGAAAACGATCCGGAAACCATATGTAGGTTGCATCAATCATCCATTTATTCCTTTCCTACGCGTTTCAACACTGTCCTAGTGTCTTCCTCAGGGATATTACATGTCAGCTCTTAACAGCTAGGTGAGTGAATTCATACCCACCGCATACATTAGTGTCACTAGTGATAGGGCACTATTGCGCCTCTTGTTCCCCCCCTATTTTTTTACTTTGATACAGTTGGTTATCATTGACGTGGGGAATCAGCGGTTTCCTGGGCGTTTTGGACCCAAGTGGAATAAGGGTGCTGCATAAACTGTGTGACAGGATGGATTATCTGAGAGGAAGATTTGTTTCCAGAGAGAAACTGATACAAAGAACTATTGGAACTGTACATACTAACTGTGATGAGACTGAGAATAGCCCTGTGTCCCTTAATGAGGAAGAGACCAGACTTATGAAAGAATTACTACACAATTTGGAAGATGCACTCAAAAGGGAAGTGCAATATGGTATAGATGCCAGATTTTTAACAGTTTATATTGAGGAGAACATTTGCCCAAGGGGACTCAGGCTTGTGCTAAACTCGCCTTTCCCAGACGATACTGAATTTACTACTAACTGGAATTTTATTTTAAAGCAATGTATGAGAACGCTATTGAGTATATTATGTGATAAGAGGTCTAAGCTGGCAGACATAGCCACACAAGAGATCAATAGAATCAGTGATAACCTGAATAAATATAGTGCGAACACTGAATATAAAAGGATATATGCCAGTATCAGTACCAGTCCGGTCCAAACAGAACATGACACTGTCATGAGGAAATCACGAAAATTAAATAGGGACAGACAGGATTATGCTACAAATAAACCAGGAGAGGAGAATAATACATATAGAAAGTCAAGAAACACATCTCAGCAGAAGGGACCGAGGGATAGGAGTTTCTCTAATAGCTCAAGGAGAGCCTACAGCAATAATAATAGAAGGGGTAACCAAAGTGATGGACATATACCACATGATAACATCTCTATGGGGAAGAAGGCCACCCCTAAAAAGTCTGAGAGTATACCACTAAATTCTGACATTATTGAAGTGATATCCCCAAAATCAATACCCACCAATGATATAGACATAATGGAAGAGGAGGAGTTAGAAGAGGGATCAAGTATATTGCCTGATGATCTTTTTGATGAGGATGGTTTTGTAAAAGTAGACAAAATACTGAGTAAAGAGACACCAAAAATTATTGATGCCCAGCAAGAAGGGATCAATACTTTGGTAACCCAATCTACCCAAAAAAATGTGATAACAACTATAGCACAGATACATAATGTCAGAGAAAATAATGCAGAATCTATAACAGTAAATGAAGCCATAACAAGTGATGAGGAGCATCTGAAACAGATCAGGGAACTTATAAACAAAATAAACAGAGAGAGGCCATTAAGTCCGATTAAATTACATGAGAAAAGCAGATATAACACAACGACCACAACTCCAGAAATTAATCTAATGGGGGTAACAGATCATATAACAGAACAAATAGATCTAATAAACATGGATGAAATTCCATTTATTTCCACAGATAAAGACCTCCCTACACATAAGGTTATACTGGATAACTCAAAAAATAAAAATAATGGAGTAGTACCTTTTTTAGCTGCAGCCAGGTCAACAAATCAGGAAATAACGAGATTCTTCAGCCCATTAGGAGGCAAAAGAAAAAAAGAGGATGTAGAGGAAAAAGAAAAAAGTAAAAAAGTAAAAATAAGCTTTCGGGATTAAATGAGAATAACATAATAAACCTTTCCAGTTATGTACCCTCTAAAGATGAAGAGAAACTCCTTAATAAGGGCCTACACTTCTGCCCCTCATATCAGCCTGATGATTTTGACTTATTTATCGACGTCCACCATTTTATAAGAAAATTAACACTGAAAAGACATTTTGCCCTAAAACCTGAGAATGAAACAGTAACCACAGAAGTAGTTACTCCTGATAAAACGTTAAAGGTAAAATCTCATTTTTACCCCTTGGAGAGTAGAGGCCATATACTTGAAGCCTTTCAGGACATTCTTTTAAATGACTTGAAAAAAGAAAACCTAATAAAGAATAACTCAATGGTAAGAATAAAGACAATCTAACAAAAGAAGAGAAAATGGCCTTGAAAAAACTTAGAGACAATAAAAATATTGTCATACGGGCTGCTGACAAAGGGGGAGGCATTGTATTCCAAGATTTTACAGAGTATAAAGCTGAAGCACTAAGACTTTTGTCTGATGCCAAATACTATAGAAAGATCAAAAAAGATCCCTATCCAGCTCTCACGAAAATATATAATCAGAAAATAAATATGGCCCATAAACAAAATATCATTGATACATCTCTCAAAAAATTCCTTATAAAAAACCAACCAGCCACACCATTCATGTACCATCTCCCCAAAATACATAAGAGGCTCAACAACCCGCCTGGTAGGCCTATCATCTCGGGTATTAATTCATTGACTAGTAATTTATCAATGTATATAGATAAAAAGCTTCAAAAATATGTGATAAATCTACCCAGTTTCCTAAAAGACTCGACAGAACTGATAAAAACCTTGAAAGATATCAAATGGAAAGATTCCTTTATCTTGGTCACTATGGATGTCACTTCCTTGTACACCAACATCAGGCATGAGACAGGAATCATGTGTGCAGAATTTTATTTGAAGGAAGACCTAGAAATGAGGGATGCAACCATTGATTTTGTACTGGATGGACTAAAATTTATACTCAATAATAATTTTTTCACTTTTGAAGGTGACATGTATCATCAGACCTATGGAACAGCCATGGGGTCTAAAACAGCGTGTTCATACGCAAACCTATTCATGGGTATGTTTGAAAGACTCTATATTAATAAGAGTAATGATGATGGTCTAGTGGTATATAAACGTTTTATAGATGATATATTCTTCATATGGGATACCGAGAAGGGAGATTTACAAGGTTTTTTGAATGAAATCATGACCAACAATTGGGGCCTTGAATTTGAACCCACTGTGCATAGAACAACTATAAACTTTTTGGACCTAACAATCTTTGTCCAAGACTCTGAAATATGCACTAAAACATATTTCAAGTCAACGGACAGAAATTCATATATAAACTTCGCCAGTGGTCATTATACCAAATGGCTCCGGAACATTCCTTCTAATCAATTCTTGAGAATAAAAAAGAATTGTACAACAAATGAAGATTACAGAGAACAATCTGAGATCTTGGAAAGAAAATTTAAAGTCAGGGGTTACCCTAGCAAACTAATAAATAAAGCACAAAAAGGGAGCAGCAGAGTACCCCAAAATATTCTCCTGCAACCAAAGAAAAAACAGCAGACGGATAAAGATTTTTCCCTGAATTTTATCACAACGTATAACAAATACCATAAAAACATCAGAAAATGCCTCACCACACATTGGCATTTACTAAAAAAAGATCCCATCTTAAAGTCCATCATCCCTAACACACCCGGTATTACATATAGGAGAGCCCCCAATATTAAAAACTTGGTAGCTCCCAGCCGTCTGAGAGAGAGATTCACCACCAAAAAAAGTGAGCCAACCACCATCATGACAAAAAGGTGCAACAGAAAGAAATGTCTGTGCTGCAGGAATATTCAACAGAGATCAAATATCACATCCTCTACCACACAGAAATCCTATCCAATTAAGCATAATATGGATTGTACAACTGGGTACATTATTTACCTCCTAGAATGTCCATGTCACCTCCAATATGTGGGCAGAACTATAAGATCGCTACATGAGCGACTCAATAAACATCGAGCCAACATTAAAAATGGTTTTAAATTCCATGGGGTATCAAACCACTTCAGTACGCACCACAATAGGGACCCCACATGTTTAGAAATTACACCAATTGACCACATACCTGCCAATACAAACAACAGATTTGAGGTCCTGAAAAAACGTGAAAAATTCTGGATGTACCGACTAGATACATTAAAACCCAAGGGTCTGAACATCATCTCTGAGCTCATATGATAACCACTGTTAAATAGATTCACAGATTATATACATTCTGATACTCAGACATTCACGGAACTTCTATTTATTTATTTATTTATTTATTTATTTATAATAAGGTCACTATATATTTGTGGAAATATTTTATATAAAATACTATATCACTTTTTCACCCCCAATTTAGTTATTATTATTATATATTAGTATTTATTTTTTTTCTGAACACAAATATTTAACTCAACACATCTTGGAATCACTATTCTATCACTACTATGAGCTAACAGAGTATGATTACATAGAAACATGTATTTTGATCGCCCCTAGAGGCGAACAATTGCACTGCACAGAAATTCAAACACATAGGAACGTGTATTTTGGTCGCCCCCGGTGGCGAACATTTGAACTACTTTGATACCCTATTGCTATGGAAACTGCATCCAGAATTATTCTATGGTGTAATGTGAGCGCCATTTTGTGACGCAAATTGTTAATACACCTGCTAATGAAATTTTACAACATAAATTATACTTTATGATGGAAGAGTTTTGCTTTATATGTAAATGCCACTGGGAGGATTAGAACTGGCAAGGTTTTAGATATGAGAGCAGCTCCTTAAGTGGTGCGCAACACTTGAACCATGAATATGAGTATTTTAAACTAGTTTATACGCATTTTTAACATTTGATTTTATCTTTATAAGATCCCCTCACATAAATAATAAGTAGTTCCTATAATTTGAAACCTTTTAAGCAAAATCCCTCTCAGATATATATATATATATTTATATGATGAATATTAAGTTTTTAAATATTCTTATCCCTCATCATTTTATACATTTTCATATATTTATTTTTTATATTTTTTATATATTTATATTATTTTGAATAATTTTATAATAAAGTTGTTTTTTAATTACATAGATATATATAATATTGTCCATATATATTTTTTCCTATTCCACCTTCACAGGATAATACCAAACTTCTCAGCACTTTTATTTGCCAATGAATTGCCCTGGTGGCACAACCCAATAGTGAGGATGTTTTTCATCCAAATGACCAAGAGTTCTAATACACCCAGAGGCATATCGGAGTGTATATTATTTTTATTTTTTTTTTTTTTGTTTCCTGTTCTTATACTGAAGGTTTTATTTACTTTTCCGCAACAAATTTCAGAACGTTTTTTATACCATTTGTTTAGTCATATTTTTATCAACTTGTATATCATTGTACGATGTAAAATGCTCCACAGAAACTAGTTTTTACTGTTTTGGAGCCAAAAATTAGGCTCCTCCACTTTGATGACGATTTTGACATCATCGAATTGGGCTCCGCCCACTTTAATGACGATTTTGACATCATCAGCATGTGCTAACACACCCCTAAATGCCATGTACAGGGGCTATATAAACCTTGTTAAGAGCTGACATGTAATATCCCTGAGGAAGACACTAGGACAGTGTTGAAACGCGTAGGAAAGGAATAAATGGATGATTGATGCAACCTACATATGGTTTCCGGATCGTTTTCTTGGGATTTCAGCAGCGCGGACACTGATACACCATTTCCCCTGAGGTAACTTCTAGTAGAAAAACCGGGCACTGGTGGATATTAGCAGCTTACGGCACAATACAATGGCATCAATGGGATCACTTTCGGTATTGCTCAGTCTAGAGCAATTAGACAATTAACTAGCAGTGAAGAAAAGATGGCACTCATCAGAAGGTTTCTTGCAAATAGGACTTTAATCCAAGTGGAAGAGGTTACATTGTGATGGGAGGGTTCAGCAAGAGGAAACGAAGGTCACCGTTTCACGCGGTTGCACTTCTACAGGTCCTGTAGAAGTGCAACCGTGTGAAACGATGACTATCGACCCCTCTTACTGAACCTTCCTTGCACAATGTAAGGATGAAAGTCATAATTGCAAGAAACCTTCCGGTGAGTACTGTCTTTTCTTCACTACTAAGTAAAGTCAACTTGTGTATGCAATTTTATCACATGGTGATTCAAGTCAGTCAAAAGTCTGCCACACTCCCATTACTAAAATAAACCTTCTTTCGGCCAGAACTCTGCTGCTAACTACCAACCTGTCTCTAATCTCCCCTTCATCTCTAAACTTTTGGTCCACTAAAATCTGATACACTATCTCTCAGATAATATTCTTCTTGACCCTCCAGAATTCTTCTGCTCCTTACACTCTACTGAATCTGCCCTTACTAAAGTCTCTAATGATCTACTAACAGCTAAATTTAAAGGGAATCTGTCACCTCATGCTACCCCCCTGACTTTTCACTAGCTGTCCCTACAACTTCCTAGCTGCTCCCTAACCATCATTCTCTGCTGTATATCTGCCCTATCAAGATGTTTAAAAATGACTTATAACTTACAGGCCATCACTCAGTCAGGAGACGGGAAAGGCGGCTCCAGGCTTCATTCTCCCCTCCTCGCTGCACCACTGCATGCCCCACTGGGTGTCATTATTGTTTCTTCATCTCCTCCTCTGTTGGAATCACCCGCCCTCCTCTCCTCCTATGATGCAGCAGCTGGCACATCATATCTGGCCCGGTGCATTGTGGGGCTTAATCACGTTGTACGGCACTGGCTTCAATATGTGCACTGAGCATGCCCCAGAAGCCGGCGCCATACCACGTGATTAGGCCACATAATGCATCGGGCCAGATATGATGTATTGGCTGGTGCATTATAGGAGGAGAGGAGGGCAGGAGATTTCAACAGAGTAGAAGATGAAGAAAGAATAATGACGCCCAGCGGGCATGCAGTGATGCAGCGAGGAGGGGAGAATGGAGCCTGAAGCCGCCTTTCCAGTCTCCTCACTGAGCGACGGCCTGTAAGTTATAAGTCATTTTTAAGATGTAGGTGTAGGGACAGCTAGTGATAGGTCAGGGAGGTAGCATGAGGTGACAGGTTCCCTTTAATGGTCACTACTCCCTGTTGATTCTCCTGGATCTCTCAGCTGCATTTGATAATTTAGCTCCTCCTCTCTATGCTCCACTCTATTTGGCTCAAGAACACCGCTCTCTCCTGGTTCTCCTCCTACCTTTCTGACCGCTCCTTCACTGTATCTTTTGCCAGCTCCTCTTCTCCTCTTCTTCCTCTCACTGTCGGCGTTCCTCAGGGTTCAGTCCTAGGAACCCTTCTCTCTATACAACTCCCCTATTGGATAAGCGATCAATAGATTTTGTTTTGAGTACCAACTTGCGGAGGACACCTAACTATACACCTCTTCTCCTGACATCACCCCTGCATTATTACAAAATACCAGTGATTGCCTGTCTGCTGTCTCTAACATCATATCCTCTCTCTACCTTAAACTAAATTTGCCAGAAACTGAACTTCTCAAGTTTGCTCACTCTACTAATCTTCCAAAGACTAAAATTGCCCTTTTTGTATGTGGTTCTATCATTACTCCTCAGCAGCACACCCACTGTCTTGGGGCCATATTTGACTCAGATTGCTCTTTCACTCTGATCACTCGCTCATTTGTGTCACCTACATTTTAAAAACATCTCTAGAATTCAACCTTTTCTTACCATTGAAGCTGCAAAAACAATAACTGTTGCCCTTATTCATTCTTGTCTAGATTACTGCAATTCTCTACCAATCGGTCTCCTTCTCACTAAACTCTCTCCAATTCATCCTGAATGCAGTATCCAGTGTGGCATCCCACCGAGTAGGTAGCCACCAGAGGTACTGCACTCCTGCGGTTAAGGGGAGTAGTGCCTCTGTTCTCCAGTTGCTGGGGTGGTGCAGTTGAGCCCAAACACACACATGCACACACAACCGTAGGCCCCTGGGATGGTGGTTGGACCCTGAGGGAGGACCCAGGTTCAAAAAGGGGGACAGGGAAGTGTAGCGGAGTTAGTAGTAGTAGCACTAGGAGTTGGAGAGTAGAGACCATCGAGAAAGGAGTGGAGTGGGAGTCAAGAGTGTAGCGGCAGTGTGGTGCCGACTCCCTTTGGCTGGAGCACGACCATGCTTGTCCACGGGAGGGAAAGACCGACAGGTGGGAGAAGATGAGAGCCCTTGGGGTGTGGATGAGACATCGATCCCCATACGCCCTGATCTGATGAACCAGAGGGGCTGGTGGACAGGGACCCGACCCTGAAAACAGTGTTGAAGCTGTATGGCTGAGCGATTGAACCGCATGCCCCAAGCTTCTAACGGGAGCTATGGCCGAACAACCACCACAACTTGGGGAAGGTAGCTGAACTAGGGACCAGTGCCTGGGAGGGGTCACAACAGCACCCGTGCCCACTGATGCTTGAGCTCTGTGCTGCGGAGGCGCTGAGAGCCTCGGGGGAGAGTAGTGTTGCGCTCGCCCCAAATGAGAACTACTCCTTATAGCATCAGAAGAAAGAGAAAGACCACCAGAGACAGGAACACCTAGAGAGGGAAGAAAAGGCACCGACCGTGGCTTGACTGCACTAACCCGGTTCTGGAGACAACGCCGAACCGGAGGTTGGCAAGGGACGTACCTGGCGGCCATGCTGAATGAACTGAGGAAAAGTAACATAACTCAATCTGTGGTGTGTGAAACGTTTATTAGTGGTGATCACTGGCTGCAGAGGCCGCTTGAGACATCACGGTACTGACGTCCCAGTGAACATCTGCCAAGGTACAAACTGACTCCTCCATCCCGCTGCCCTGGGGACCGTGCTCCACCTGCAGGGAGCGGAACCATCCAAGATGCCGGTCACCATCTCCAGAGGCTCTGAAGCAGTGGTGGCTGCCCTGGCAGCATACCGCAAGTGGCATCATGAATACCTGTATTCCCCTCAGACTTTCCCTATCATCTTCCACCCATTTATTAACAGTGACATCGCCAGGGTCACGGGACCATGTCTCGGTCCCCGTTTGTCCCCGTGAAAAGAACCGAAAGAGGTGAAGAGAACAACAAGTACCCGCCCGGTTCCCAAGTCTTCCCCAGCCCTGAAGTGGGCGTGTCAACCAGGATCATATTTCTTTCCAACCGATTCACTGATGCCTCTATCCTGTGCCAGTCATCGCACTGGTTGCCTATCTGCTACAAAGTACAATATAAAATTATCCCTCTCACCCACAAAGCCCTCCACAGTTCTGCACCACCCTACACCTCCTCCGTAATCTTTGCCTATCACCGTATACGTGCCCTCCATTCCACAAGTGACCTAAAACAGACATCAGCTACAATCTGAACCTCCCACTTCAATCTCCAAGACTTCTTATGGGCAGCACCAATTCTCTGAAATGGACTACCAAGAACAATTCAATTAATTTCCAATACCCATAAGTTTCAAATGAGCCTTAAAAATGCATTTCTTTAGACTAGCCTATCACCTCACTTATCTAACTATTCCCATTTTGCCCTTTTTCAAAGCTGGCCTCTCTGGTCATCTGTCCACATCCTTCATTCACTTAATAGCATGTAATCTGTACTTCTACAGATCCTGGCTGATGACTGGTTCATGCAGCATTAAATGAATCCCATATATATTATATAGATGGCTGAACCATATATGACAGTACTTTTTACAATTTACCTTTTGTGCATCCCTATTTCCTCATAGATTTTAAGATTTCAAGCGGAGCCCCCACTCCTCATGGTATCTGAATTTTTTGTTACCGTATATACTCGAGTATAAGCCGACTTTTTCAGCCCTTTTTTTGGGCTGAAAAAGTCCCCCTCGGCTTATACTCGAGTCAGTAAGTCTGGCCTGCCGGTGGGTGCTTACACACAGATCGTGTTCCCCTCCTGCCACTTCCCTCCATCCTCCTGTCAGTTTGTGGTTTCTCCCAGGTCCCCCTATTGTTTTCCCCGCCGGTTACCGGTATCTTCTTCCTTCTGGCACAGACTGCTGATCCCAGATCCCTCCGCCGCTTGCCTCCGTGCTCCAAATGTGCTTGGAGCCAGATTGCTGCTCCCAGATCCCTCCGCCGCTTGCCTCCGTGCTCCAAATGTGCTTGGAGCCAGATTGCTGCTTCCAGATCCCTCCGCTGTTTGCCTCCGTGCTCCAAATGTGCTTGGAGCCAGATCAGTGCAATGACATCCCTCCGCCGCTTGCCTCCGTGCTCCAAATGTGCTTGGAGCCAGATTGCTGCTTCCAGATCCCTCCGCTGTTTGCCTCCGTGCTCCAAATGTGCTTGGAGCCAGATCAGTGCAATGACATCCCTCCGCCGCTTGACTCAGTCATAATGTACTGTACTTGCGGCCAAATCACTTTACATAGATCCCTCCACCACAGTGTGCACTGTCCAGGGCACAGTAAAAAAAAACACCTGCAGCTGCAACACTGCTGTACATTGTGAAAAAGGAAGGTGAGGTATTATTACTAGCACAATAGAGTATAATAGTATGATAGAGAAGGGGACAGAAGATTAGTGAGGGAAAGGAGAAGTAGTGCAGGGTATACGATAAGCTGTATGCAGAGGGAAAGATAAATAGAACAGGGAAAGATGGATTCTTAGGGAAAGTACAGTAATAATAGAGCAGGGGTTAGCTGTATGCAGAGGGAAATATGAAAATCATGGAAAAATTGTATAGCTTAGGCTACTTTCACATTTCATGAATTTTCAGTAGCTGCGGTATTTTGCCCCTAGGCTTATACTCGAGTCAATAGGTTTTCCTGTTTTTTGTAGCAAAATTGGGGGCCTCGGCTTATACTCGGGTCGGCTTATACTCGAGTATATACGGTACTATGTATTGTCTCATATTGTCTGTACACATCCTGTCTAAATTGTAAAGTGCTGCAAAATAACTTGGTGCTATATAGATAAAATTATTATTATTAATAAGGAGATGTGGAAAATGTTTAAAGAGGACCTGTCACCAACCATACATGGTGATCTAATTACAGCACTGAACGCAGCATGTCTGCTGCATTCAGGCGAGGGGTCCCCCAGCCCTTGAGCCCCTCTGTACCGCGAGATAATACACTTTGAAAACTTAACTCCTGCAGTGATGTCACTGCTTATACCCACCCTGCTCCATGGTTAACCCCATAAATGCGGTGTAGTCATCCCACTGCAGGTAAGATCTGTGGATGGTAGGAGGAACCTAAAACCCTCACCCCACACTAGTCACACGGTGGGAGGGACCCCGGGAGGGTATATAGTGAACTCCAGGGGGAACTAGTGAGTAGTTAGAGCCAGGCAGGGACCTGAGGGAGGAAGGAGGGTTCCTCAGCTGAGGACCCAGAAGAAGGAAAATCTTCCCAGGCACAGACAGCTAGCCTGGGAGAAGAGAGTGGCTCGGAGGGAGTCCAACCTCGGCAGCTTACCGGGTACCGGAGTCCGCACCTGTGGAACCTTTAAGGCCACAGAAAATCCAATGCACGGGGGTATATATATATACATATACGGCCCTGATTCTCAAGCGACCAAAAAGAGGTGACCAGACACAGCTAGGCAGAGCCGCAGTGTTCACCAGAGGGTTACCCGACGGGAGCAAGAGAAGTAAAGAGAAAGTCAGCAGGAGGTCAGATCTACTACATGAGATCAGATTTCACCAACTACTGGGAAGCAGGGAAGAAAGGAACAAGAAAGGCACACAGGAGGGATCCATCTACCTACCACAGATTTGCTTGCAGTCACTCGTAGCCATTTGTCTAATAACATCATACTGCACTGTGAACTGTAATGACTGTTGAGTTCCAGTAAAGTACCCAGTGAAGTGACTTCTCGCCTCTGCTGCATCTCTTCTCTGCACAAACTGATTCCTTTCACAGAATCGCTGCCCCAGTGGTCCAGTCTTGCCTGCGGACGACTTTACCATCATTGCCGCAATACCATCGACCACCGGAGGGCTGTGGCGGCACTGGTGAACATCACCAGGTACTGCAGGTGGCGTCACAAATAGGGATGGGCGAATTCCTCGATACTATTCGGGACTCGCCCGAATAGTAGCGGACTCGGGAGACTCGCTACTCGCCGAGTTTCCTTAGGAATTACTCGGGGGAAGCGAGTCCCTGTACTTTTGCAGTGTATCTATACAGATACACTACAAAAGTACCCTAAAAGTTAATGTAAGGGGTTAAAAACAATAAACATTAATACTCACCTCCTGTACTCCTGGACCGGGACCGGGACCGAAGACCTCCGGCTGTTACAGGACCTCCGAGACCACCAGGAGAATGCTGACCGCTAACCGAATGCTGATTGGCTGAACTGCAAGGTCTTTTTCCCCATCTTCTCCCGGTGGTCTCGGAGGTCCTGTAACAGCCAGAGGTCTTCGGTACCGGTCCCGGTCCAGGAGTACAGGAGGGGAGTATTAATGTTTATTGTTTTTAACCCCTTACATTTAGGTTACTTTTGTAGTGTATCTGTAAAGATACACTGCAAAAGTACAGATTACTACTCGGACTTGCTGGACTCACAACGAGTACCGAGTCTCGGACCCGGACTCGTTAGAGTCCAGCGAGTCAGAGTATTTCAGGATTCGCCCATCCCTAGTCACAAACAAACTCTTTATATTATATTTTCCCCCTTATTCATTGACCACCAGGGCCACAGTCTCAGGCAGCCACCCATGACCTCCAGACTGCCCGCCTGAGATCTGAGTATCCTGCCCCGGGTGCGTCACATACCCCTGTCCATCAGCGGTGGGGGGAGAGGTGCATATTACATTTCTCTACGTATACTCCCCCACTATCATCACAGTATGCTGTATACTAAAATAATAAACCATTGATCTCTCACCCTCCATCGCTATGTTACTGCTGCATCCTCCAGTCTTTCTGCTTGTGCAGATGTCATCTGTTCAGCGCAGCAGAGATGACATCATCGCTGCTGTGCTGGTCGCATGATGCCAGCAAAAGCACGAAGACTGGATGACGCAGCCGTGACATAGCGATGGAGGGTGAGAGATCAATGGTTTACTATTTTATGGTGTGCAGCATCATGGGGGCATATACTGTGATGATAGGTGGACAAGTATACCAGTGATGGGGCTTATATACCAGTGATGGGGACTATATACCAGTATTACCAGGATGGGGGGCCATATACCAGTGATATGGGCACTATTCCAGTGATTGGGGGCTATATTCCCGTGATGGGGGCTATGTACAGTGATGGGGGCTATATACCAGGCTGGGAGTCTTTATACGAGTGATGGGTGAATATGTACAGTGAGGGGGTATATACCAGGATGAGTTGCATTTACCATGATGGGGGTGCTATATACCAGTGATGAGGGGCTGTATACAGTGATGATTGCTATATACCAGTGATGGGGGCGCTATATACCAGTGATGAGGGGTTATATACCAGGATGGGCGTCTGATACATTTCCCACTGTGACGACCATCCGCTGTGAGGCCGAGCTGCTGGTAGGCAGCACCCCGAGAAACCCCGAGACCCTTAACCCCTATACAGGGATCTGGAATTATAGCAGAGCCCAGGGGGTAGCTGCCTATATGAGCAACAGAGCCGGGGAGGTCGCCAGGGGAAAATCAAGACCCGAAAAACGAAGTCAGAAGTCCGAGTCAAAACCGAGAGGGCAGCGAAGGTACAAAATCGTCAGGCAGTAGCAGAGTCAAAAATCCAGGCAAAGGTCAAGGGCAAAACCAAGAGGGCAGCTGAGGTACAAAATCAATAGGCAGAGGCAGAGTCAGAAATCCAGGCAAGGTCAGACACGAAACTAAACACACACTAACACTGGGGAACCAAAACTATATCTGGCGGCCTGCAAGACAGGCTTCAATGTATTTGAAGGGCGCGGTTACCTCCCATAGGCTGGAGCTCACAGCCTGATGACCTCATCCGGACCGCCCCTAGATCCAGGCCAGATGGAGATGCACGACTGGCTCCACCCACGCCACCTCTGACAGAAGAACGCAGGCTGCGCCTAACGGACACCTCTGCAGGGCCCGCTCCTCTGCGACCAACACTACCCAGAGGGGAAACACAGCGGCGCTCAGCGACAGAGGCAGACGTCGCGGGAGCAGTTCCATATGAGGACAAGGCCCTCCTATCACCGGCGCCACCAGCCGAAGGAATCCGGCTCCTCCCAGTGGCCGAGGCAGGAACACCGGCCACCGAGTCCAATGGCGATGTGACACCCACCCTAGGCTTATACTTGATTCAATAGGTTTCCCCAGTTTTTGGGGTAAAATTAGGATCCTCGGCTTATACTCGGGTCGGCTTATACTCGAGTATATATGGGTAAATAACTAATTTTGTCATCACTTTAATGACCCTCACCTGTAGGACTCCAGGTCATTTTTAATCCCACAAAGAATGCCATAATGACAAAAAAAATAATGGAATTGCATTGGATTTCTTTCATCATTTCGACACACCTTTTTTTTCTCATTTTTACGTTCATTATGTCATACAATAAATTGCCAATAAAAAATGTAACTCATCCTTTGCAATAAAACAAGCTCATATAACTCTGTCAATGGTTGACTGGTTGTGGTCCGTCACACTTACTTTTGTCGCATGAGATATCATCGATATCAATATGGTATAAAGCAGTTCTGCTATGTGTTTTTATCCAGGGATAATGTGACTGTGCTCCCGCTCCAATAAATCAACAAAGATTAGTTTTTTGTACATCCTATTGTGTGGTATTCCTGATAAAGGGGTTTTAACCCTGAAATGTGTTGCATTAAACCACAGTATACATCCTATATAACCTGGTTTTCGTGGATTTATTGGAGCGGGTGTCTTTTTTCCTTTCTACAATATGGCTGGATGATAACTCTATCAATGGAAGTATAGAGAACTCATTGCAATGATGGAAAATTAGCAAAAAGGGAAAATAGATACATTCTTAAAGGGATAATTTTAAAATTTGCAAAGCAGCAAAACTAAAATGGTAGAGTAATTTTAGTTAGGGTTATATTTAAAGTTGCTTGTTTTTGTATTAAAAGCATTATATTAAAATACGGTTATCAGACTTTATTTTTAAATATGAGTAAGATACTGCTATAATAGAGGAAGACATTAGCAAATAGCAATTACCCAAGGGTTAATATAATTTTGTTTTAAGATATTCATTTAACTTTTTAATTTGAAAATGTGAAAATAGAACATTGGTGATTGTTCAAAAGCATATGCTATATATATCACTCTGGTACATTATTATTTCTTCAGTCACTGCAATCAGCGACATAAATTTCCAATTCAAGTCAGGAAGGAAAAGTCAGAAGATCAGAAACGGGGCTTCAGATAATTCAGCTATAATGATAACTTTTATCTAAGCTGAAACTTCACTTCTCTTCCAGGCTCCAACTTCTCAGACTGAGCACTTTAATATTACTTCTTACCAGTTGTAAATACCATACTCCACAGTCAAGAGAACTGCAGTAAAAAATCATCAAAAAGCTAAAATGTTACACTTTAGAAAATGAACTGTTTTCCTATTTCTGCCCATAAAGACTAATACTTGAAATGGTGAGAGTATTGGTGATAGGATAGTTGCAGCATTTGATATTACAGAAAATAAAGGGATTGCAACTAGAGATGAGCAAACAATTCACGGAGGGTCGAGTTGGAGTTGAATTTACTTAAATTTATGGTTTCCCATGTATTGAAATGCTCTGCAATTTGTTTTGAAATATCAAGGTCGACCAGACGCAACCTATGAAGGAGTCTGTACTTCAAGGGCCTCCTTACCAAAGGATGTGTGGCATCCATAATGCCATCAGCCCTGACAGGAGGTATAGGAGAACCTTGTGGCATCAGCCCTCACAGGAGGAATAGGAGAACCTCTCACTTCAAAAGCTTCTAATGAACTAACAAAAATGGCCGTCAATCTGTGCACCATGTCCTGGGGGTGGGAAAAGAGACGTCTTCATTATGACAGTTTTGCTATTTTTTGTTATTTCTCCTATAAAGAAAATCCACATTGTATATCTTCTAATGTATTTTAGATTATTGCTCTGTGATCCCTGGAGACTGTAGCATCCATTGTGGATGATACTTGAATTGTATAGGAATCTATACTCTTTGTTTATAGTGCTACCAAGAGGATTTTGTTTTTAAAGGTTGGCAAAAAAAAGTAAAAAAAAAATATCCATTGCCATTTCACACACTGCTGAACCTCTGTGAACGTGCTAATGTCATCATTAGGCTTAGCATAGCTCAACCATAGATCCATGTAGCAACCAAATCATATGAACTAGCCCAGCCAAACAAGTAGGCTTTCAAAGCAGTATAAAATATAGGGGCTGGCCAAGAAACCTCATCGTATGCTGGTACTATATGGATAGGAACTCAGATCACACAGCATAGCCATAGAAAAAAGGTCTAATGCAATTGTAGTATTTTACTTCAATGCTGATAAAGCAAATTGAATATGGGAGTGATAAATGTAATCTGAAACCTAAATGCCCCATCACACGCAATGACGCACCAGCGATACCGATACTGATAACGATATGCCGAGATCGCTGGTGCGTCGTTTTTCACATTTCACATCACTGGTAAGATTTCAAACAGGTATCTCACCAGCGATGTCACCAACGACTTCAGCAACGATCCAGAATTATACCGAGGTCGTTGGGAATTGTCACTCTATAGCATAGCATTGAGACCGTTGGTCATTGTCCCTTTCAAACACAACGATGTAGCGCTCATAGCGGGAGCGCGACAACGGAGAAATGACTCAGAGCAGTATGTAACGATCAATGATCTCACAGCAGGGGCGAGATCGTGGGAACGTGTCACACATAACGAGATCGTTAGCGGGATCGTTGTTGCGTCACAAAATCTGTGACGTTACAATGATCTCGTTAGTGATCTCGTTATGTGTGACAGGGCCTTAAGTCAAAGATTCAAGTGATTTGTAAAGAACTGCTGTAGCTGTATAGTAGTTGTGTGTGATTTGAATTGATTGATCTGAGATATTCTGCAGTACAGCACCTTAATAGTTTCATTTAATTTTTCATACAGTGCAAGCAAAGAGGGTCAGTATTAGAGATAAGTGAACCTTTCAAGGTTCGGTTCGGTTCAGGGTTGAACCCTTACCCTAGTTTGTGACCCTAACCCTACTTTGTAACCCTAGCCCTAGTTTATTACCCTGGCTAGGGTTAGTCTGACTAGGGGGATAATACGGGAGTGGTGGGAAGATCAAGGGGGTGATTTGGACATTGGTAATATTGAGAATGGATTTATTGCAATTGACTGCTAAATTAGATATTTTTTTTCTACACTGACAACACTTGTAGTTTGTCTCTTTTCTCTCCATGAACAACTACGAGGGTGAGAGAAGAAATTCGTTCCTCACAGTTGCTGGATGCCTGAGGCAGATCTTTGTGGGCACAAAGCATATGCACCCAACATTTTGGACTGGGAAGTTGAGGAGTGGGCTCGAGGAAAGCCTTCTACTGCAATAGGGTACCGGGGGTGACTTAGGGACACCTCTTCCCTCTTATTTGACATAGTAGATCGTGTCAGATGAGAGATAAACGAGTTTTATAGTCGAAGACACTTTTTTAACGTTACCACTGTTATTTATTGAATATCGGTAATCACTTGACCGGGGATCGATTAAAACAGCCCGGATCATGTTCTGCAGGGTCTCAGCTACCCTGAGTAGCTGTAACCCCTGAGATTTTTTAACTCTAGGGGGCGCTATACACTTATTTCTTTTTAAAACAGCAATAATAAATAAGTACCCTTAAAGGATCCCATTGTAGAATGTGTTGACAGTTGTTAACGGCTTAAAGGGATGGTTCATAATTCAGACAACCTCTTCTCAATCTGAATATATCCCTATAGTATAATGATACTTATACTCTCCTGCTGTGCCATTCCAACATTGCTAGAATCAGCACTGGCTTCACTGTCCCCTCCATTTAAACATATATCACAACTAGGGGGAGTTAAAGCAGTTGCAGCTCTTGTGTGGCACCCCAGGGGTTAATGTGCCACAGAAACATCACCATGGGTTAACTCCCCACACAACACCTGACATTGCACTAGCACCTCTAGGCCAGAAGGGGGAGCTAAAGCAGCTCCTTTATATATTCTGGTGTCAAGAGGAAGTGGGGAAGAGCAGAGTGGTGGGAGGAGCTAATGTTGTTTACCTCAGAGTGGCAGTGGCAGTTAGTCAGTTGGAGTTAGTTCAGTTCCTGAAAGGACTGAGGAAGAAAGACTGGTGGTGTAAAGGGGCTGCCTTAGTCCTCTCCACAGCCTACTACCGACTTAAAGGCCTAGCCAGGGTCTGAGGGAAGGAGTAAGAGAAACAGGAGAACACATCTGGGAGACTGAGTTACCTTATAACTTGCCCCGGAGGAGCGCACAGACCGGATACCAGATCCGAAACTGTGACTGACACACACAGCACAGTAAACACTGGACTAGTGGAGGTTATATACACTGTACCTCAGCGAAGCAACACGGTGGGGTCAGAAATACAGAGGAAAGACTCAAGTTGCCTAGCAAAAGGGGTACCTGTGAGGATGGACAGGTCAGCAGCCTAACTGAAGCGGCAGCAGGGCCACACACAGTGCAGGAGAGGGAAGCTGAGGACCCGGACAGGGTGGGAGCAACCCGGCCCCGGTACAGACTCCGTGGACAGTACTCTGCTAACAACATCATCTGCAGTAAAGACTTGGAAAACTTCAAAACCGTGAGTTTGTGTGATTCTTGTGCTCAAATCCTGCGTTCCCTCACAAGCAGCTATCACCTCTACTACTACCCCTATCCTGCAATATCCATAGCACCATCTATAGACTGTTACTATCTCTGAGAACCGATCAAGGCCAATAATGCACTAGGCAAACTCAAAACAACATAAACCTATTAAAAAAAGAGTTTATAGCCCATATTCTGGTATAAAATATCACTTTTATTGGTATACAGCTAAAATATAATTGATTAAAAATTTATAATAAAACCATTTTATAATGACACAACCATGAATGAATGTATCCAATACGTATATACTCGTGTATAAGCCGACCCGTGTATAAGCCGACCCCCCTACTTTTGCCCCCAAAACCTGGGAAAATCTATTGACTCGCGTATAAGCCGAGGGTGGACCCCAGCACAGGTATACAGCCCCCAGCAGTGGTATACAGGCCCCAGCAGTATGATATACAGCAGCCCCCAGTGGTATATACAGCAGCCCCCAGTGGTATATACAGCAGCCCTAGTGGTATTGCAGCCCCTATATACAGCAGCCCCAGTGGTATTGCAGCCCCAGTGGTGTATACAGCAGCCCCTATATACAGCAGCCCCAGTGGTATTGCAGCCCCTATATACAGCAGCCCCAGTGGTATTGCAGCCCCAGTGGTGTATACAGCAGCCCCTATATACAGCAGCCCCAGTGGTATTGCAGACCCAGTGGTGTATACAGCCCCTATATACAGCAGCCCCAGTGGTATTGCAGCCCCAGTGGTGTATACAGCAGCCCCTATATACAGCAGCCCCAGTGGTATTGCAGCCCCAGTGGTGTATACAGCAGCCCCTATATACAGCAGCCCCAATGGTATTGCAGCCCCAGTGGTGTATACAGCCCCTATATACAGCAGCCCCAGTGGTATTGCAGCCCCAGTGGTGTATACAGCAGCCCCTATATACAGCAGCCCCAGTGGTATTGCAGCCCCAGTGGTGTATACAGCACCTATATACAGCAGCCCCAGTGGTATTGCAGCCCCAGTGGTGTATACAGCCCCTATATACAGCAGCCCCAGTGGTATTGCAGCCCCAGTGGTGTATACAGCAGCCCCTATATACAGCAGCCCCAGTGGTATTGCAGCCCCAGTGGTGTATACAGCCCCTATATACAGCAGCCCCAGTGGTATTGCAGCACCAGTGGTGTATACAGCCCCTAAATACAGCAGCCCCAGTGGTATTGCAGCCCCAGTGGTGTATACAGCAGCCCCTATATACAGCAGCCCCAGTGGTATTGCAGCCCCAGTGGTGTATACAGCCCCTATATACAGCAGCCCCAGTGGTATTGCAGCCCCAGTATACAGCAGCCCCAGTGGTATTGCAGCCCCAGTATACAGCAGCCCCAGTGGTATTGCAGCCCCAGTGGTATTGCAGCCCCTATACACAGCAGCCCCACACAAATGCTGGCACACGTCCCCTCCTGTTGTAAGGCCCCCCCCTGCTGATTACTTACCATCCCTGGTCTTCAGCAGCACCCCGGCGCCGGTCCTCTGTGCTCCGGTCCTCCGCGATCCCGTCTTCTGTGCTCCGCTCCACGGCTGCATCCGGGTTCCCCGCGCGTCGCAGAAGCAATGACGTCATCGCGTCTGCGACGCGGCTGGTCACATGATACAGCCGGGGAACGGAGCACAGAGGACGGGATCGCGGAGGACCGGAGCACAGAGGACCGGCGCCGGGGTGCTGCTGAAGACCAGGGATGGTAAGTATTCAGCAGGGGGGGCCTTACAACAGGGGGGACGTGTGCCAGCATTTATTTGGGCATTATCTACCTATATGCACTGATCCCCCTGGCGCTGATTGACAGGGGGATGCAGTGCATATGTAATGAGCGGCCCCACGTGACGGGGCCGCTCATACAGCAGCCTCCCCCCGCCTCCTCCTGCCTCCCCAGCACCCGGACAGAGCCCCCACCCCACTCACCCCGTATAGTGACTCGTGTATAAGCCGAGGGGGGGACTTTTCAGCCCAATTTTTGGGCTGAAAAACTCGGCTTATACACGAGTATATACGGTAATACAATATTAGCTATAGGAGGGAGAGAGAACCATTAATAAACACTAATAAATAATTTTACAGATAATGGTTTTACAGCAATACCTCACTAGCATATGGAAAGTCCAACAAAATTAAGTGGTTATAATTAGATATAGTACTCGATCTACTGGCTGGGCAGTGTTGACAACAATAAAGACAAATCAACACAAAGTATCAAAACAATTATCAAAAAAATCCAGTGTCAAATAAATATACATACATATATATAAAAATATATACATACACATATAAAGATATGCATATATGTACACATGTTACAATCTCTGCCCCGGGGAACCAAGCTCTACCTATGGAGAGCCATTACATCCCCAGCTGCCAAACATCATCCCCGGAGGTTCTGCAGCAGCGGTGGTCACCCTGACCACAACCCGTGGGTGGTGTCACGACAAACTCCCCTGTAAATATTCCCCATTTACTTGCAGAACCCGGGACATGGTCCGGACCAAGACCGCCGTGATATCCCCAGAAGTATGCCGGTCCGGTACCGAGTACCGCGTCCCAGTGGGCTTCACAACTTGGCGTCATGAACAGGATCTACCATGCCCGGTAAACCGGGCAGTGTGTGCCGTGATTTGTGACTGTTTTAAACCTGCCACCATTGCTGAGCACGCGGCAAACTGAATTTGAACTGAGCCACAAGGACCCTATTACAGAGCGCGCGAAACGCGGGAAGAAAAAGGGGCATGTCATTGTGGGCTGCACTTGGCAAAGCGCTCTGATGTCATCCGGAAGGGAAGAGAATCCCTGGTGCACAGCGGAAGCTTTGTTAGACATCCGGACAGAAGCAGAAGACAGGAGGGCGGACCCAGGGCCGGCTCCAGGTTTCTGTGGGCCCCGGGCGAAAAAGTCTCAGTGGGCCCCCTTTAGTACATATCGCGGACTATAATTATTATATATATATATATATATATATATATATATAGCCGCACACTTACCGCAAGCCCCATAGACAATGCATGGGGCTTGCTGCAAATGTGAAGCAAGTGCAGCCGCTAGACGGAAAATGCGGCAGATACAGGTTTTTTTACCGCAACTGCCACATTTTAAAAAACGCCTATGTGAAGGCAGCCTTACAGGAACAGTGACTGCTGAAACCAGCAAGAGCTGTTTCTGACAGTGCGTATATTACACGTTGTTAGGGCTAAAATGAATTTGCATTCCCTTGCGCTTTTTAAAAATACCCTTCAAATGCAAAATGTTGCATTTTTGTGCGTCTGAGGATGCTTGGTATATACACAAGCATCCTGAAGCACACAAATAATGCAAGCAGCTCAATGGAGCCACACTGCATTATGGGTGGCACCGCAGCTAAGCGGAGTGTCTGGCCGTCCGGATCTCTCTGTCTCCTCACCTTTCTTCTCGCTGCTCCGGTCTCCTCCGGTCGCTCTGCACATATCAGCACAGTGATGACTACATCGTGCCCCTCCATGCTGAGCTGCAGAATGCAGACAGCGGCAGAAGAGACTCTGGAGAAGAATGCTGCTGGCAAAGGCGGCTGGGACTATAGGAACGGAATCTGCGGGGGGCTACCACTGGTACACATACCTCGTACACACGCGGCTCTGCTCCATACACCTCCTACGCACGTGGCTCTGCTCCATACACCTCGTACACACGCGGCTCTGCTCCATACACCTCGTACGCACGCGGCTCTGCTCCATACACACATCGTACGCACGCGGCTCTGCTCCATACACTTCGTACACACTCAGCTCTGCTCCATACACCTCGTACACACTCGGCTCTGCTCCGTACACCTCGTACACACACAGCTCTGCTTCGTACACCTCGTACGCACGCGGCTCTGCTCCGTACACTTCGTACACACTCGGCTCTGCTCCGTACACCTCGTACGCACGCAGCTCTGCTCCATACACTTCGTACACACTCGGCTCTGCTCCGTACACCTCGTACACACAAAGCTCTGCTCCGTACACCTCGTACACACACAGCTCTGCTCCGTACACCTCGTACGCACGCGGCTCTGCTCCATACACTTCGTACACACTCAGCTCTGCTCCATACACCTCGTACACACTCGGCTCTGCTCCGTACACCTCGTACACACACAGCTCTGCTTCGTACACCTCGTACGCACGCGGCTCTGCTCCATACACCTCATACACACACGGCTCTGCTCCATACACCTCGTACGCACGCGGCTCCGCTCTATACACCTAGTACCCACTCGGCTCCGTTCCATACACCTAGTACACACTCGCCTCTGCTACATTCACACTGTAAATCCCTCCTGACCCCACACAAACTTCACCTAATTGCCATACACCTAGTACACACTCGCCTCTGCTACATTCACACTGTAAACCCCTCCTGACCCCACACATACTTCACCTAATTGCCATACACCTAGTACACACTCGCCTCTGCTACATTCACACTGTAAATCCCTCCTGACCCCACACAAACTTCACCTAATTGACATACACCTAGTACACACTCACCTCTGCTACATTCACACTGTAACTCCTGTCTCCTGACCCCACACATAAACTTCACCTCATCCAGCACCATGACAACTGAGGAGCTGATCATGTGACCCCTGACTCCTCCCCTCCATGTGACATCATCACAGGTCCTGTAAGCACAGTGTGTGTGTGCTGCTCTGTCGGCTCCCATGGAGGGGGGAGGAGGGAGACCTCCGATGCTGCAGGAGGTGACAATGACCCCCCAGCTGCCCCCTGGATATGGCCCTGGCTGTGGGGGCAATGTGCTCAGGGGCCCCTGAGGGCTAGGGTCACACTTGCATTGTGACCCTAGCCTGATGCAAGTATTTTGGCTGCAGCACATAGCTTTTAATGCTATGCGCTGGAGCCCATAGAAACCCGATGTTTACCTTGACAACCACTAGTTGTCAATGTAAACTTCGGGTTTCTATGGGCTCCGTTGCTAGCATTAAACGCTCTGCGCTGCAGCAGACAATACTTGCGTCAGGCTAGGGTCACAATGCAAGTGTGACCCTAGCCCTCAGGGGCCCGATGGGCCCCCTCCAAGCCTTCGGGCCCCGGCACTTGCCCGGGTACGCCGGGTGCTGACGCCGGCCCTGGGCGGACCTTAACTAAAGGGGCACAGGATGTTGCATCAAGGAGAACCAGTAGCGCTGAGCAGTGGCAGAGCAGCTGGCAGAGCTGCAGCGCCGGATAACAGAGAAGCACCCGGCGGTGCAGCGGCGCAAGGAGCAGCACCCATCATGCCACTCCTGATGCCGCATACTCCGAAAGCAATGTGGCTGCCCCAGTACTCTCGTGAGCCTAACACTCTTAATGACTTTATTACAAAAATACAAGCTTACTATGTGATGTACCCCTTAACTGAAGTCCAGCATGTCTACATGATTATTGGACAATTAACTGGCAATGCACAGCGGGAAGTAGCGTCCTGGCTGGACACACATAAGGTCACTGTAGAGTATCTTGTAGCTGGATTAAAAGCAGCATTTGAATCTAGTGCTGACACCCGGGCTAAAATGAGGTTCTTTGGATGTCAGCAAAAGCCTAAAAAGAGTGCCAGAGACTATTCCTTAAACTTGCAGGAAGAACTCAAAGCACTTAAACTAGCAGAAACTGGCTTAGCCCTGGGAGCTGATAAAATGCTAATTGCCCAATTTATAGAGGGCCTCTTATCCCCTTCTCACAGAGGACAGCTGAGTATAATGATTATTCAGAACCCTGAAATGACATTTGCTGAGTTAAAAGACAGAGCCATCTGTCTCCAGCAGGTAGAGGCACCCCGGGATCTAAACTTCACCCAAGGCCCCACAGCAGCACCCCAGCAGCCAGGAGTATCAGCGACGTCTGCCATGTCAGAGACTGCTGCTGAACACAGAGAGCATATCTCTAATGAGGCCCTCAACCAAAAGCTGGATGCCCTGACAGATACTGCTATTTCTATGGCTAAAGTCATCCAAGCCTGCACCCAAGATCGAGTTGGCGACCAGCAAGGAGGATGGTCAGCCCATTTGCCGCTGTTGTCAGAAACCAGGTCATTTTGCCCGGGAATGTGCTTTAAACGAGGATTCCATGGGCAGGCGGGCCACTTCCCAGGAGTAAACTCTCAAGGTCCTTCAGCCTGGTATGACAGATTCCTGGGAGGACGTCCGGTTATCCCAATCGTGTTGGATGGCATTCCCTTTAGTGTTGTGTTGGATACCGGGTCCCAGATAACATCGATTCCACATGTTCTATACAAAAGGTACTGGGCTGATTCAGACTAGGGATGGGCGAATCTACTCGCTAGGACTCGTTACTCGGCGAGTAGTAAGGGACTCGCAGGACTCGGTACTCTGCGAGTTTCCCAGTGATTACTCGCACGAGTCCAATGCAAATCAATATCAATCCTAGTTTTGTCAGAAACACTGACAAAACTAGGATTGCCATTGTTTGCATTAGACTCGGCTACTGTGCCAGTGATAGCAGGGAAACTCGCAAGTAACTGCTGTTTCTTTGTGAGCCGAGTCCAGCTGTCTTCTCTGTGCAGCTCCAAGGTCCTAGAGCCCACCTGCTCACAGAGATGATGTAGCAGTGCTGAGATTGTTCTCAGTCTGCTCATTCCCTGTGCATAGACATCTATATTTATGCACAGGGGATGTAGCAGAGAGGACATCGCGTTTTGGACTACGTCGGACAGAAGAGGATTTTTTTAATTAAAGATGGAGTCCCTAATGGCTTTTTTTTTTATTTCAAATAAAAAAATTTCTCTGTGTTGTGTTTTTTTTAACCCTTTATTGGAGATTCTTAGTGGCCGGGTCAAACGTGGCCTGACATTAAGAATCTCAGGCTTAATACCAGCTTGTATAACAAAGCTGGTATTAACCCCTTTATTACCCAGCGTGCCACTGCCACCAGGGCCGCTGGAAGAGCGGGGTTCAGCGCCAGAGGATGGCGCTTCAATGAACGCGCCATCTTCTGGGGCGGCTGCGGGCTGCAATTTGCAGCGGGGGGTGCCCAGAAAGCTTGGGCATCCCTGCGCTGCGGATTCCAGCCCCCAGCTGCTTAGCTGTACCTGGCTAGACATAGAAATTGCGCGGAGCCCCACGCATTTTTTTTTATTATTTAATGAATTTCAGAGTCAGAGTCTCAGAGTCAGAGTCTCAGAGTCAGAGTCAGAGTCTCAGAGTCGGAGTCTCAGAGTCGGAGTCGCCTCAGAGTCGGAGTCGCCTCGGAGTCGGAGTCGTCTCGGAGTCGGAGTCTCCTCAGAGTCGGAGTCTCAGAGTCGGAGTCGCCTCAGAGTCGGAGTCGCCTCGGAGTCAGAGTCGTCTCGGAGTCGGAGTCGTTTCGGAGTCGAGTCGGAGTCGGAGTCGTCTCGGAGTCGAGTCGGAGTCGGAGTCGTCTCGGAGTCGGAGTCGTAGTCGTCTCGGAGTCGGAGTCGGAGTCATCTCGGAGTCGTCGTCGTCTCGGAGTCGGAGTCGTCTCGGAGTCGGAGTCGTCTCGGAGTCGGAGTCGGAGTCGTCTCGGAGTCGGAGTCGTCTCGGAGTCGGAGTCGAGTCGGAGTCGTCTCGGAGTCGGAGTCGTCTCGGAGTCGAGTCGGAGTCGGAGTCGTCTCGGAGTCGGAGTCGTCTCGGAGTCGGAGTCAAAAAAAATGCGTGGGGCTCCGCGCAATTTCTATGTCTAGCCAGGTACAGCTAAGCAGCTGGGGGCTGGAATCCGCAGCGCAGGGATGCCCAAGCTTTCTGGGCACCCCCCGCTGCAAATTGCAGCCCACAGCCGACCCAGAAGATGGCGCGTTCATTGAAGCGCCATCCTCTGGCGCTGAGCCCCGCTCTTCCAGCGGCCCTGGTGGCGGTGGCACGCTGGGTAATAAAGAGGTTAGGGCCAGCTTTGTATTATCATCTGGCCCTAAGCCCGAAATTTATGGCGGTCACGCCAATATTAGACATGACCGCCATGAATTTCTATTAAATTGTTTAAAAAAAAACACAACACAGAGAAATTTTTTTATTAGAAATAAAAAAAAAAGCCATTAGAGACTCCATCTTTAATTAAAAAAATCCTCTTCTGTCCGACGCAGTCCAAAACGCGATGTCCTCTCTGCTCATGCCTGTGCATAGATATAGATGTATATGCACAGGGAATGAGCAGACTGAGAACAATCTCAGCTCTGCTACATCATCTCTGTGCACAGACATTCATGTCTGTACACAGGGAATGAGCAGACTGAGAACAATCTCAGCACTGCTACATCAGGCAGCAGGCGGGCTCTAGGACCCTGGAGCTGGCAGCCAGCACACAGAGAAGACAGGACTCTTATCTGTGCGAGTTTCCCAGCGATTACAGTTGCAAAGTAAACGAGTCCAATGCAAATAAATGACAAAACTAGGATTGCTTCAGGCTGAAGCTTCCGAGACACATCTGCGATTTGTAAATCTCACACTACTCGCTATTACTCGCTTCCCCATTCATTAAAATTGGACTCGCTAGACTCGCAACAAGTAGCGAGTCCTGTGCTCGGACTCGCTAGAGTCAAGCAATTCCGAGTAATTTAGGATTCGCCCATCACTAATTCAGACATTAATAGTGGTCCAACTGACATTGTAGTGAACTTATGGGCTAGTCATGGTAAACTAATACCACAAATTGGGTTCAGAGAGATGACCATTCAGATTGGCAAAGTAGAATTGCAGAACCAGGGTATTATAATTGTTGATGTTGACTGGCGAGATCGGGAACCAGTAATGTTACTAGGAATGAATGTAATTGAAAAGTGTTTTTCCAAGGTAATTACTGTCTTACAGCAGATCGCCGAGACTGCCAGAACCGGAAAGCAGAGGCTTCTGCACAAAGAAATAAAATCCCTGATGTTGAAACAACAGGTACACATATCCGGAGGTGAAATCAGCAGTGTACGAGTAAGTGATCCAATATCCATTGTAACACCTCCAAAAACTGAAATGTTGGTCTGGTGTAGAGCCGCAATAGGCATTAAAGGGCAAGACTACTAAGCCCTGGTAGAACCCGTGTTCTCGGACAGTAGACCCACTATACTGACAGCCAGAAGGGTAGTTGAGGTACACCGGGGAAGAGTGCCATTACGCCTTCTAAATAGCAGGGAAGATGAGGTCACATTACCAAGGTATGCTACCATGGCTAAATTGTTCACGGTTGATAACAATGCCATCACAGCCGTTAAGCCCTTGAACCCGTCAAGTCAGGCGGATGATAATGGCTCAAGGGAAAAGCTGGAGGATTGGTGCCAAAAGCTACATGTGGGTACCAGTTCTACATCTTCCCATCAAAAGCATGGAGTATACCGGGTAGTCAAAGAATATGAGCAGATATTCAGCTTTGGGCAAATCAAAGGGGTAGAGCACACTATACCCACAGGTAACCATAAGCCTATAAAAGAGAGGTATAGACCACTACCACCCACTGACTACTAAACCACCAAAGACATGCTCAAAGAAATGAAAACTTCAGGAGTAATAAGAGACAGTTGTAGCCCCTGGACAGCACCTTTAGTGTTGGTTAGAAAGAAGGATGGGACTGTGAGAATGTGCATAGATTACCGGCAGATCAACCACATTACACATAAGGACGCATACCCATTACCTAGGATTGAGGAGTCATTAGCTGCATTCAAATCTGCTAACTACTTTTCTACCCTTGATCTGACTAGTGGGTACTGGCAAGTTCCTGTGGCAGAGGCCGACTAGGAGAAGACAGCGTTTACTACGCCGATGGGCCTCTGTGAGTTCAATTGTATGCCGTTTGGACTCTGCGTAGCACCCGGTACCTTTCAACGCCTGATGGAGAGCTGCCTAGGACATAAAAACTTTGAAACAGTCCTCCTGTACCTAGATGACATCATAGTCTACTCCAAGACGTTTGAGCAACATCTACAAGACCTGGCAGGAGTGTTTGAAGCCTTATCCGGATACAGCATGAAAATCAAGCCATCCAAGTGCCACCTTCTCAAGCCAAAGGTACAGTACCTGGGACACTTCGTGAGTTCAGAGGGAGTAGCACCGGATCCTGATAAAGTCACAGTCATAAGGGATTGGCCAAGACCTACTAATGTGAAAGAAGTGAATTAATTCCTGTGCCTGGTAGGCTATTATAGAAGATTTATCCGAGGATTCATGAAGTTAGCAGCTCCCCTGCAAGACATCCTGGTAGGACAGTCAAAAAGGTCTTCCACCTGTAATTCTCCTTTCCAGTGGAATAAAGAGAGGGAAGACTCCTTCAACAAGCTGAAGTGTGCTCTGACAGGAGAAGAGATCCTGGCATATCCAGATTACCATCCACCCTTCATTCTGTTCACGGATGCCAGCAATGTGGGACTGGGAGCAGTATTGTCACAGAAGCAAGGAGGCAAAGAGAGAGTTATTACCTTTGCAAGCAGGAAACTCCGGTCTAGAGGAAGAAACCCTGAAAATTACAGTTCCCTCAAGTTAGAACTACTGGCAGTAGCTTGAGCTGTAACCGAACGTTTCAAGCATTACCAGGCAGCTGCAGAATTCACCATCTACACTGATAACAACCCGTTGACTCACCTGGACTCAGCAAAAGTTGGTGCGTTGGAGCAGCGATGGATAGCCCGGCTGTCTAACTACAATTTTGTCATCAAATATAGGGCAGGCAGCAAGAACGGGAACGCAGATGCCTTATCCCGGATGCCACACCTGAAAGACGTGGAAGAGGAACCGGAATAGCTGGAAGAAATTGAGCTACCGGCCTTTCACCGTTCTAAGGTAGACAAGTATCAACCCTGCATCTACCAAAGAAAACAGCAGGCAAGTCACAACCCGTTAGCACACCATGGATGGGCTGACACCCAGGATAGCGACCCAGCTGTGAAGCTAGTGAAAGAACTGCTTACACAACAAGGTGCGTACCCTAACCAGAACACCCCAGCTGAGACCCAACAACTCTGGAAAGAGAAAGTCAAGTTGTTTCTATATCAAGGAAAGCTCTGCAGAAGGCATACCAATCCTAAAACACATTAATTGGTCTGGCAGATAATCTTACCCAAGCGAGACGTCAAAATGGTCTTAGAAGCCTACCATGACGGTGCAGGTCATTTTGGATGGAAGAAGTTGGAAGTGCTTTTAAGAGAGAGATTCTTCTGGGTTGGCATGAGGAAGTCAATTGAAGATTGGTGTAGAAAGTGTGGCCCGTGCAACCTCAGAAGAAAATATCAACAGAGAGCCCCACTCCAATCCATAGTAACCAAGCAACCACTTGAGTTAGTTGCGTTAGACCACGTCAAGTTGTCACCAAGCTGGTCAGGATATGGCTATGCCTTAACGATCGTGGATCATTACTCTTATTTCTTAGTGGTGGTAACTGCCAAGAACCTGACAGCGAAGACGGCTGCAAGAGCATTTCAGACACATTTCTGTAGACCTCATGGCTACCCGGAACAAGTCCTTGCAGATCAAGGTCCAGCTTTTGAATAAGAAATTTTCAAGGAGTTCTCCAACATGTACGGCTGTTAGAAGATCCGCACGACAATGGTTTATGCGAGAAGATGAACCATATTGTAATTGACCTGTTAAAAACATTACCAGAGTCAGAGAGAAATCAATGGCCAGAGAAATTACCCGATTTGGTAGACCTATATAACCATGTTCCTGTGAGTTCTACAAACTGCCCCCCGGCCTACCTTATGCATGCAAGACCCGGTAAGCTGCCAATTGATTTAGATATGGGAATTCTAAAACCAGGAGCAGAAGTTGAAGAATCCAATTGGGATATCCTACATCAACAGCAGTATCGCCAAGTACAGGAGTGCGTAGAGAAAAATCTTCAGCAAGCTAGAGCAAGACAAGAGAGAACCTTTAACCAACGTGCTCAAGCAACTCTGTTACAACCTGGTGAGCAAGTTCTCAAGAGAAAGAGATGCACCAACAAATTGGATAATCAGTGGGAAACCATTTCATATACAGTCTTACCATCTAATTTAGACAATGCTAAAATGTGTCTAATACGTAAAGAAGAAGGAAGAACATCAGCAGTTGTGTCAAGAGACCATCTCAAACCATGTCCTGAAACCCTGAAGACACCAGAAGTAACCTTACCCGTACAGGTACAACCTGTCAAAGAAGAAAAAGAGGTATTCAATACCGTTCTAGATTTCCCCAAAACATGGCCAAATGACTACGGAGCAGTTGTAGTACCAATGATTGCTTTCCTACCAATGGTTGAATCAACACGAGAACCTGTACAACCATAAGTCCCAAGACCTGAAGAACTGGAAGTCGAACCCGTAAAGGAAGAACAAATTCCTGGTCCCAGTGAGCTTGCCAGTCCTACAGTCAGATCACCATCTGCCATAGTACCAGACACTCCAAGTAGGTACATGTCCACCAACACCAACAGACTACATACATCCAGTATACCCATTGTACGCAGATCAGCTCGTAGTACCCAAGGTCAGATACTGGCAAGGTACAAAGAGTAAAATGTAAAATCACCTGTAAAATATAAATATGTTTGTATAAATGTAAATTCGACCCGATAGAGTGTAAATGAACAGAAAGGGTGAGAGTAGCTTGGTGTTAGGTGGCAGCGACGGAGAGTTAAAACATGGCCTCTTATGCGGTGACCCGAGGGCTTAAGAGCCTACAGCTCTTAAAAACCAGAGATACCCGTAAGTGTTTATATGTGTTTGCAACATTAAAAGCCAGTACCTTCAGAGACTATCCTGTAAGAACTCTTTGCATATTCTTGAACATTTTCTTTTTATTTATTTATGGACCATATATACCACTGGACTGGCTGTGGTAAAGACTACTTTGTATATATTTACCAGCCCCAGAGGCAATAGACTAAAACCCCTGGAAGGACTGCTATTTTGAACTTTGGACTCTTTTTGAGTTTTTATTGGTCTTTGAACTTTTTATTTTTTAAGACTCTGTAAGTATTAATTGTATTGATATGTTAACTGTTTGTCTGTTTTTCTACAGTCACAGAGTACTGTCTTTAACTAAGGGGGAATGTGGCACCTCAGGGGTTAATGTGCCACAGAAACATCACCATGGGTTAACTCCCCACACACCTCACACTGCACTAGCACTTCTAGGCCAGAAGAGGGAGCTAAAGCAGCTCCCTTATATATTCTGGTGTCAAGAGGAAGTGGGGAAGAGCAGATTGGTGGGAGGAGCTAATGTTGTTTATCTCAGAGTGGCAGTGACAGTTAGTCAGTTGGAGTTAGTTCAGTTCCTGGGAGGACTGAGGAAGAAAGACTGGTGGTGTAAAGGGGCTGCCTTAGGCCTCTCCACAGCCTGCTACCAACTTAAAGGCCTAGCCAGGGTCTGAGGGAAGGAGTAAGAAAAACAGGAGAACACATCTGGGAGATTGAGTTACCTCATAACTCGCCCCGGAGGAGCACACAGACCGGATACCGGATCCGAAACTGTGACTGACACACGCAGCACAGTAAACACCGGACTAGTGGAGGTTATATATCTACAGTTTACAATAGATAAACACTGGGCACTATCCAAGTGCTAGCAGCTTAATCAGGTGTATGCAGGGTTAATCCAGCAGCAGTAATCTTGCCGGTGGTGCACAGTCTGTATAGCAGCAATGTATAGCAATATAGCGAGAAAAGATAAAACGTCAGCACTCATCAGCTTGTGACGTTTCTTTTATTCAAGGTCCAAATGCAAAGGATCCATGAACATGCTTGGGGAAGGGAGGGGTGGAGGACATCAGACGACAGCTTGCTAGCCGTCGTCTGATGTCCTCCACCCCTCCCTCCCCCAAGCATGTTCATAAATCCTTTGCATTTGGACCTTGAATAAAAGAAACGTCACAAGATGGTGATTGCTGGCGTTTTATCTTTTCTCGCTATATGGTTATATATCTACACTGTACCTCAGCGAAGCAACACAGGAATACAGAGGAAAGACTCAAGGTGCCTAGCAAAAGGGGTACTTGTGAGGAGAGACAGGTCAGCAGCGCAGGAGAGGGAAAATGAGGACCCGGACAGGGTGGGAGCAACCCGGCACCGGTACAGACTCCGTGGACAGTACTCTGCTAACAACATCATCTGTAGTAAAGACTTGGCAAACTTCAAAACCGTGAGTTTGTGTGATCCTTGTGCTCAAATCCTGCATTCCCTCACAAGCAGCTATCATCTCTACTACTACTCCTATCCTGCAATATCCATAGCACCATCTATAGACTGTTACTATCTCTGCCACGGGGAACCAAGCTCTACCTGCGGAGAGCCATTACATCCCCAGCTGCCAAACATCATCCCCGGAGGTTCTGCAGCAGTGGTGGTCACCCTGGCCACAACCCGTGGGTGACATCATGACAAACTCCCTTGTAAATATTCCCCCATTTACTTGCGGAACCCGGGACATGGTCCGGACCAAGACCGCCGTGATATCCCCATCAGTACCCTGGTCCGGTACCGAGTACCCCGTCCCAGTAGGCTTCATAACTTGCTTGCTTCAGATGTCTGATTTGTCTAAAAGAGGGAAGAGGGAAGAGTGAAAAGTGTCCTGATTAGCTACAAGGTCATATAACAACATCACACGATACAGCTGAAACCTTACTGCACCAGTAATTAGTATAGGTTTTGTTATTTTGCTGAGTGTAAACATAGGGATTGAGAAGGGATTGTCCAAGTAGTGGTTAAAACCTTATAAAGGATAGATAGAAGATTAGTATAATATCAATAGTTGTGATTGATACTGTATGGGGAATGTAAAACATACCAGTAGGACAAATAATTACATAGAGGAAAAGAATATGAGAAATTATTTGGCGCTACAAGAGGCTAGAATAAGCAGTAGGTAGCAGACAAATGACAAGTGGACAGGGAGAATTCTTCTAATTTTTCCTTAATGGAAGTTGCAATTTAAGAGTCTATGAGCCATAAAGGTCAGTGTTCCATTGTCTAAGTTCTTATACTATTTTATGCCTATACTGATAATTAGCATGTCTTCCACTAGAGAAATTGATCCATATTTAGCCCCATAGAACCAGAGATGCATGCAACGTTTTGTCTATGTGCACATGTTGAGTATTTGGTTGCAGAACGTTTCTGCACCAAATCTGCATATCCTGGCAGAAAAAGCGATCTTTTTGATGCATTTTTCTTGTATGCTCTTTTTTCCACACATTATGTCATGATTCTGGGGTGGAAAAACACTGCAAAAACGATTTCAAGAATTGACCTGCTGCAGATTTATTTCTACACTAAATCTGCAAAAGAAAAAAAACGCAAAATGTGAGGATTGTCATTGACTTTGCTGGCAGAAAGATTTGCTAGCAGTTTTGTAACAGAACTGTACTCAAAAATGCATAAAAAATGACAATTTTTTCACAGGACCTTAGATTCAGTTATATATTAGCAGCTTAATCCTTCTTTTTGCCCCATGTTAAACCATTCATATTGTTGGAGATAAAGTTTCTTTTCATTATCCCAATGATTAATGTATGATAATAACTACAATTTATTTCATCTGCTTTTGTATAGATATTTAATATATAAATGTTTGCTCTGTACATTCGTATAGATTGGTATTATGAATGCAGGCTTTGTCACAAAGGTTTCTAGGCAGCCCCGTATGCCCTAGTGTACTGCACATCTATTCATTTATCTTGTGAAATCTACTGTTGGTTCTTCCATATATGCACAAAGACTTATTACACTTTGTTTTCTATGCTTTTAGTGATTTCCATCTATGTGAACCCTCTGAATAGTCTATTGAATTTTAACTCATATCTTGTTCAAAAGAAGACAGATTCTAAATTTTCCAGGCTTTTCTTTTTTGTCTTCTTTCCAGTTTAAAAATACATGTATTTGAAAATATATCTATGAGTGACAAAAATTCGCTGCTCTCAAAGTTTAGATGTAAACTCTGTTATTTAAGAGTAATCAGGATGAGAATCTGAATAGAAATAAGCCCTGGCACAGAAATCACATTATTCTAAATTCAATAAGCCCATCCCTCAAACACAGAAAAGCAGTTGTATGCAATGTTGACTTTTGTTTTATCTGTTACACCGCCATTTGCTAAAAGGCATTGCACAATTGCAATAAATGAGTAAGGCTAGAGTCACATTTGCAGTCGGGATTGCAGATTCTGATCTGGTTTTCAGCTGTAAAACTGCTCAAAACCGGATCAATCTGTTAAATATATGTGAGCAACATGTCTCCAGGGAGTGTCCACCCTCCCTAGAGACATATTGTCCAAATACAGTGGCATGTTAATGGTTAATAGGTTTTATTACTTTATCACCGCTATTGTTGGCTTTCTAAACTTCTGAATGGGGGAGGATGGAGTGGCGGAGGGGAGGAGGACAAAAGAAGGAGAAGGAAGCGGTGGGGTGGGGGAGGATGAAGCAGCATAGGCAGGCAGAGGACGGAGGATGGAGTGGCAGACAAAGGAAGGAGGAGGAAGCGGTGGGGTGGGGGAGGACGGAGCGGCAGGGGGAGGACAGAGCATAGAGCGGTGGGGAGGAGGACGGAGGATGAAGCGGCTGGGTGGGGAGGACGGAGCAGCACAGGCAGGGGAAGAATTGAGGATGGAGTGGCAGACAAAGGAAGGAGGAGGAAGCGGTGGGGTGGGGGAGGACGGAGCAGCAGGGGGAGGATGGAGCACAGAGCAGTGGGGGAGGAGGATGGAGGACAAAGCGGCGGCGTGGGGGAGGACAGAGCAGCACAAACAGGGGGAGGACAGAGGATGGAGTGGCGGAGGGGAGGAGGACAAAGGAAGGAGAAAGAAGCGGTGGGGTGGGGGAGGATGGAGCGGGACAGGCAGGGGGAGGACAGAGCATCAGGGGGAGGACGAAGCACAGAGCGGTGGGGGGAGGAGGACGAAGCGGCGAGCTGGTGGAGGATGGAACAGCACAGGCAGGGGGAGGACGGAGGATGGAGTGGCGGAGGGGAGGAGGACAAAGGAAGGAGGAGGAAGCGGTGGGGTGGGGGAGGATGGAGCGGCACAGGCAGGGGGAAGATGATGCGGCAGGGGGAGGACGGAGCACAGAGCGGCGGGGGGGAGGAGGACGGAGGATGAAGCGGCGCAGTGGGGGAGGCCAGAGCAGCATAGGCAGGGGGAGGACGGAGTATGGAGTGGTGGAGGGGAGAAGGTCAATGGAAGAAGGAGGAAGCAGTGGGGTGGGGGAGGATGGAGCGGCACAGGCAGGGGAAGATGATGCGGCAGGAGGAGGACGGAGCACAGAGCGGCGGGGGGAGGAGGACTGAGGAAGAAGCGGCACAGTGGGGGAGGCCGGAGCAGCACAGGCAGGGGGAGTGGCAGAGGGGAGGAGGACAAAGGAAGGAGGAGGAAGCAGTGGGGTGGGGGAGGATGGAGCAGCACAGGTGGGGGGGACAGAGCGGCAGGGGGAGGATGGAGCCCAGAGCTGTGGGGGGGAGGAGGACTAAGGACGAAGTGGCGGGGTGGGGGAGGATGGAGCAGCACAGGCAGTTGGAGGACGGAGGATGGAGTGGCGGAGGACAAATGAAGGAGGAGGAAGGGGTGGGGGAGGATGGAGCGGCACAGGCAGGGGGAGGATGGAGTGGTGGAGGGGGAGGAGGACAAAGGAAAGAGGAGAAAGTGGTGGGGTGAGGGGGGATGCTGCGGCACAGGCAGGGGGAGGACAGAGCACAGAGCAGCGGGGGGAGGAGGATGGACGACAAAGCAGTGGGGTGGGGGAGGATGGAGCAGCACAGGCAGGGGGAGGATGGAGGATGGAGTGGTGGAGGGGAGGAGGACAAAGGAAGGAGGAGGAAGTGGTGGGGTGAGGGGGGATGCTGCGGCACAGGCAGGGGGAGGACAGAGCAGCAGGGGGAGGACACAGCTCAGAGCGGCAGGGTGGGGGAGGATGGAGCAGCACAGGCAGGGGGAGGACAGAGGATGGAGTGGCGGAGGGGAGGAGGACAAAGGAAGGAGTAGGAAGCAGTGGGGTGGGGGAGGATGGAGCGGCACAGGCAGGGGGAGGACACAGCACAGAGTGGCGGGGGGGGATGAGGAAGGAGGACAAAGCGGCGAGGTGGGGGAGGACGGAGCAGCACAAGCAGGGGGAGGACAGAGGATGGAGTGGCAGAGGGGAGGAGGACAAAGGAAGGAGGAGGAAGCGACGGGGTGGGGAGGATGGAGCGGCACAGGCAGGGGGAGGATGGAGCGGCAGGGAGAGGATGGAGCACAGAGCTGCAGGGGGGAGGAGGACAGAGGACGAAGCGGCGGGGTGTGGGAGGATAGAGCAGCACAGGCAGGGGCAGGACGGAGGAAGGAGTGGCAGAGGGGAGGAGGACAAAGGAAGGAGTAGGAAGTGGTGGGGTGGGGTGGGGAGGGTGGGACGGCACAGGCAGGGTGAAGATGGAGCGGCAGGGGGAGGATGAAGCAAAGAGCAGCGGGGGGAGGAGGACAGAGCAGCACAGGCAGGGGGAGGATGGAGCATGGAGTGGCGGAGGGGAGGAGGACAAAGGTAGGAGGAGGAAGTGGTGGGGTGGGGGAGGCTGGAGCGGCACAGGCAGGGCGAGGACGGAGCACAGAGCGGCGGGGGAAGGAGGACGGAGGACAAAGTGGTGGGGTGGGGGAGGATGGAGCAGCACAGGCAGGAGGAGGACGGAGGATGGAGTTGCACATGGGAGCAGGACAAAGGAAGGAGGAGAAAGCGGTGGGGTGGGGGAGGGTGGAGCAGCACAGGCAGGGGGAGGACGGAGCGGCAGAGGGAGCCCGGAGCCCAGAGCGGCTGGTGGGAGGAGGACGGAGCAGCACAGGTAGGGGGAGGATGGAGGATAGAGTGGCGGAGTGGAGGAGGACAAACGAAGGAGGAGGAAGCAGTGGAGTAAGGGAGGATGGAGTGGCACAGGCAGTGGGAGGATGGAGCACAGAGCGGCAGGGGGGAAGGAGGACGGAGGACGAAGCGGTGGGGTGTGGGAGGACGGAGCAGCACAGGCAGGGGGGGACGGAGGATGGAGTGGTGTAGGGAAGGAGGACAAAGAAAGGAGGAGGAAGCGGTGGGGTGGGGGAGGATGGAGCGGCACAGGCAGGGGGAGGATGGAGCAGCAGGGGGAGGACGAAGCACAGAGCGGCGGGGGGAGGAGGACGAAGGGGGCACAGGCAGGGGGAGGAAGGAGCAGACTCACACCCACACACAGAGTCACACCTAGACACAGACTCAGACCCACACACATACACACACAGACTCACACCCACAGCCAGACACACACACCCAGACACACACAGACTCATACTCACAGCCACACACCCAGACACACACACACACACACACAGGGCTCTCACCTCTGCGTCCCCTGGCCATCCCAGCGAGTCATCCTCATCATACAGGTGCTCCCGGCCCGGGAGCAGCACTGCGGAGAGCAGCAGCAGGAGCCTACACAGTCAGGGGACACTGAGCACTGCCATCGCCGGCATCATCAGGGCAGACAGCCAGGGAGCACAGGAACGACGACATCCTGGGGAGGAGGAGAGCAGGGGCGGGGAATGAAACTAACCCCACCCACACATCCAGGGAGCAGAGTGAGCAACGTACCAGGGAGGAGGAGAGTGGGGGCGTGCCCTGACACTAACTCTGCACACACAGCCGGGGAGCACAGGCGCGACATCTCGGGGAGGAGGAGAGCGGGGGGGAAAGTGCAGGCAGAGCAGAAGGAGCAGGGGGGTTAGAGGAGAGCCGTGTGGGGCGCAAATTTTGAATTCGCACGCCGGGTGGCTCTTTTGCATATGCTGCGACGCGATTAGGAGATATTATATACTGTAAATATAAAAGCAGTAGTACAGCAGTCTTTATATAAATCTATATGCTCAACCTGGGGGGGAACTGAGAAAGTTGTGGTCACATGACGCCTCTCTAGGCTGTCTCTATTAACATGAGTCTCTGTCTTGCATTGTTTAATTGACTAGAAGAAGAGTAATTTAAGAACACTTGTCAACAGTACTTGTCATAATTTTCCAAGTTATGGCATATGACAGCGATTTATTAGATAAAGTTGTCTTTTAATGTGCCAGAATGAGCTTTCATTTCTATGATTCATAGATAAAAATTGAATTCATACAATGGGGGTTGTTCATGTCTGAAGTCTAACAGTACTTTTACTTAAGACTGACTTCATTTGAGATATTTTTAGCAGCTAGAAGATTCGAAGGATAAACCATAAATATCTGTCTCATAAGTAAATCTTGGGATGATGTCAGATGTTTTTGACCCAGCGTCCCTCCTGGCACCAGTTCACATTATGTCTGCGAGTGCTGTGCAATTTTTTCTCTTTTGTATCGTGTGAAGTTGCTGGCTCCATGTCTACAATTTGCACCCTCATCACCTGCAGGTGGTCTAGGGTCGAGATGGTGTCCGCCCACTGAGAAGTAGTATAGAGAGGAAAAGGAGGGCAGGGATGTCAGCGTAGGACTCATCAGACCTGAAGTCACCCTGTTGCAGTTGATGAGCAAACAGACATTGGCCAATGTATGTACCAAGAACTTCAGAAATAAAAAATTAGAATTTTGAGTTTTTGGAAAAAAACCTACGTTTTTAAACTTTTTACTCAAATATATATAGCTTGTTAGCCTATGTACATCATTGGTAGTAGCTGAGTGCTGCAGAGAATTTTTTTCTAGTTGTTTGACCCAGCGTCCCTGCTGGCACCAGTTCACATTAGTCTGTGAGTGCTGTGCAGTTTTTTCTCATATACCGTATATATATATATATATATATATGTATTGGAGGATTGTACCCGCAGAAGCGCCAGCTGAGCGCGCAACATTCGTTGTACCATCGGGGCTACCCGGCCCTCCTTCCTTTGCACCCCCACCTGTAACACCCCTGTGATGCATTAAATGAAATGAGCACTTTTATCCTGGGTGCAGCCCTGCTCTTTTTCTAAACTGGAAGATATATATATAAATAAATACTGTAAATATAAAAGCAGTAGTACAGTAGTCGTTATATAAATCTATATGCTCAACTTGCGGAGGAACTGAGAAAGTTGTGGTCACATGACGCCTCTCTAGGCCGACTCTATTAACATGAGTCTCTGTCTTGCATTGTTTAATTGACTAGAAGAAGAGTAATTTAAGAACACTTGTCAGCAGTACTTGTCATAATTTTCCATGTTATGGCATATGACAGCGATTTATTAGATAAAGCTGTCTTTTAATATGCCAGAATGAGCTTTTATTTCTATGATTCATAGATAAAAATTGAATTCATACAATGGGGGTTGTTCATGTCTGAAGTCTAACAGCGCTTTTACTTAAGACTGACTTGATTTGAGATATTTTTAGCAGCTAGAAGATTCGAAGGATAAACCATAAATACCTGGCTCATGAGTAAATCTTTGGATGATGTCAGAACAGAGCTGCAGAAAAGATAAAAGAAAGATAACACACATAGGGTGAAACAGTGTAAGGTAGAGAAAGTTAAGGGGAGGTGAGGAAGGTGCTCCCCTGACTAGGCTGTGTACGTGACAACCCCATTATATGGTCATAGAGAATATAGCTACTGCAGTTACAGATTATTAAATTCCTAATATTTAAGGGTACTTTCACATCAGCGTTTTTTTTAAATCGCGGCAGATGCGGTGAAAAAAACGCATCTGCCGCGATTACCGCATAACCGCTGCACTTGCGGCACACTTGCGTTTTTTTCGCGGCCGCACCTGCTGCAAGTGCCAAAACCGCACTTGCCGCACCTGCCGCAAGCCCGCATATACATTGTATGGGGCTTGCCGCAACTGTCCCGCAAGTGTGCCGCAAGTGCAGCGGTTATGCAGTAATTGCAGCAGATGCGTTTTTTTCACCGCATCTGCCGCGATTTAAAAAAAACGCTGATGTGAAAGCAGCCTTAAGGAGTAAAAAGAGAGGGATGTTTTTTGGTTGACTGTACTGCTGCTTCGTCTAGAAAAGTAGTTGTTCTTCACTATGGTAGTACTTGATACTAGCTTTATTGCGCATTTCAAGTTCAATCAGAGTTTTGGTTTTTTTCAAATAGACTACATACTGTCACGAGGGTCTTCTCTCTTAGGCATGTTACAGGAAAAAGCCATTTAAAAACGTTAGGAGATCTCAAGGGCAGGACACAGGTTAGTGTCAGGAGGTGTCTCATTACTTGCTCCCTATTTTTCGGATATTCCACTCCCTTTCCATCCCATTGTAACCTCTGTGTTGCACCGGACATGCTCTAGTCCATACATGACATTATTAACGGCCCATAATTTTTTTTTAAGTTTCAATGACACAGGCCATAACAAGTGTAAGGACATGGTGCAGCAGCTCGTTAAGATGATGTTGAACAGGTGAAGCAACCACAGCAGTGAAAAATCTAGATTCAAGAGACAGAAGAAAGAACGACTGTATTAAGGGTGCACACTGTTTATGCAGTGCAAACAACCACATTTTATTCAGTTAAGGGGAAACATGTACTGGAAACAGGAGAATAATAATAAAGTCAATTAAATACACGGTTACAGAGTAACAGGAAATAAAGGGCCGCACACACTTTTGGCTGGTAAGGCCACAAGAAGGACATAGCAAAATAACCATACAATGAATACATTCATAACAGAATGGCAGGGGTAGGAGTCCACAAAATGTATAGCACCTGGACTTTAAATAAATGTTAGAAGATTAACATGTGCTCAAGCCAACCAAGGTAGGTACAGACTCACAGCCTGGTAAACAACCACATAATATACCCAGAGATGTTCTGCCAGGGAGTGAGGTAACCCCCTGGCGTGTGGGACACAGAGTGCCATCTGACGCGTGTTGCCTGGAAAGGCTTTGTCAGGAGACCTTAGTTGGCTTGACTTTATTGATTTATTTCTCCCCTATAATTATCTATCATCTTATGGGTTATATTACCACTTTAGTGTTGTCCTTCAGTATTGCTGCCTCCGTTTTGTAGTTGCCTTATCCTATACGGACTCCAGTCGTGCCTGTGATTTGACCATACATGTTAATCTTCTAACCTTTATTTCCAGTCCAGGTGCTATACGTTTTCTGGACTCCTACCTCTGTCATTCTGTTATGATTACATTCCTCATATGATTATTTTACCATGTCCTTCTTGTGCCCTTATCAGCCACAAGTGCATGTGGGCCCTTTGTTTCATGTTACTCTGTAACCTTGTCTTTAATGGTACCTTTACACGCCGCTACCGAAAGGTAGAAACCGACAGGTATCGGAGACAATTGCACCTTTTACCTTCAAAACACCGCGAAGTGGCACCGTGTAATTTAGGTTGTTGCTCCCTGTCTCTTTGGATACCTGTCTTTCAGCCGTGCTGAAAAACAAGCAGGTATAAACCCTATAGTAGCGGCGTGTAATCGGGGCACCGGTACGATATTTGATTTCCCTGGGGTGTGCTTGAGCGTCATGTATACCACGCCCCATCAGCTATTATTGGTGGGGGCTACTGTGTACCCATTGGCTGTCCCTGCACAGGGCGGCATATTTAACAATCTGACCAGCCACACTACACATTTGTTATAGCGTCATGTATTAGCCAGCCTCCCTGCGCTGGCTGGCCAATCATGATGTTATGGCATTGTACAATCACCGTACGAGCGTCGCGTAATACACAACTCTGTCACGCCTATGTAGTTATGGTGCACAATATGTATGCCCAGATTCCCTTGTGGTAGCAGCGTGTAAATCAGGGAAGAGCTCCACAGATGGTAACCTGCGGCACCCGTCGGCACTTCCGGGGAACGAAAATACCTTCTGTGGAGCACCTTGTGGCGGCGTGTAATTGCGGCATCAGGTACCGTTAGGAACCGTTGAAAACGCGCGCGTGCATGTGCGGTGCCTACCTGTTGCTATCCTCGGTAGCAGCGTGTAAAGGTACCATAATAGTTTTTTTCATTGTTCTTCTACGTTTCCAGTACTTCAGCATTTCACTGTTTCCCCTTCACTGAATAAAATTTGGTTGTTTTCACTGCATATACAATGTGCAACGTTAATACTGTAGTTCTTTCTTCTCTCTCTTGATTCTCGATGACCCAGGCTGTGACTTTTTCACAACTGAACCAGATGTTCATGGAGGAGGCTATAGATCTGCGGTCACAGGTTTTACAGCAGCAGCAGCAGCAAATTGCGGATCTCCTGGTCATGGCTCATGCCCAGACACATCTGGAACTGAAGAGATCCCTCCCAATCAGGCTTTTCTAGGAGGTAAGACAAATTCATGTTTTTTAAGGAGGCTTGCAAGTTGTTTTTTAAACTCTGCCATCATCCCTTAGAGAGTGAGGAACAACAAGTGGGGAGTGCAGTCTCTCTTCTTCAGAAAGAACCCCAGTTTTGGGCCTTCTCACTGCCAACTGACACACAGTCATTATGGAAGGTGGGTGAGTTTTTTTGCGGCTTCGGCCCTTGTGTATGACAACAATGATTGCATTTCCCTTGCGGAGTCTAGAATCTGTAAGCGGTCAGTTTCGGAGCACTACTCAAAGTTCGGGAGATGAATCAATGTTAGGGTCTTTCACGTAGACTTCGAGACTCTCTGGTTCAATATGTTACTCTGGAGCTATGTCCCTTGCTATCAGGGTGGAAAGATGCATTAGGGAGAGATCTACGGTGAATGCCCCTATTATTCACCCTATGGAGGAGGTTCCACAGGTGCAGTTTGATGAACCCATGCAGTTGATGGTGCTTCCTCTTATTCTAGGTTGCTTGTGGTTCACCAAAGGATGAGGACATGTTTCTACTTTGGTCTTAAGGATCCTTTTATTGGGGTTTGTCCATCGATATCCAAACATGTAATACCATACAATAAGTTGCTTTTTCCCAATCGTGCTGGGGCAGGCAAACAGAGTGTGTATATTTCCTCCAAATATACATCTCAGTTCACCATATCTGCTGATGTGATTGGTGCAGGATCTGAGACTATCCTGGTTCTTGTGGATAGTGAGGTAGGAGGCAATATGGTGGATTCTCACTTTGCTTGAACCCATGGTCTTTCCTGTAGTGCATTAGTGAGATCCATTCCTATTCTGGCTATCGACTTTGCTTCTCTCATGTACAAAGTTTTTTCCCCAAGTCATGAATAATGTAAATCTGAGCTTAGGGACTATTCGCACCAGCTATATCTTGGAGGATCTGCCTTCTTCCATCGTTCTAAGTCTTTAATGGCTGAAAAAACACAACTTGTCAGTCTGGAATAGTAGTCAGTTTGGGCAGTTTTTGTAAAGACAGTTGCTTGTGTGCTACTATCTCTTCTGTTTTTGTAAAACCTGCATCCTCTTTTCCTGCCAAGATGGGTAAGATGCTGCTGGACAAAGGGGGCAAGAGTCTACCCTCATCCTAGGTTAATACTACTCCTCAGTGCCCTCCAGTGAAAGATAGTCAAGGGAGGGTGTTCTTTTCCACCAAGTGTCCTGAGGGTAAGGGTTTTATGGTATGGTGGGATGCCTCTGTTGTCTGACCTTCAGGAGGTTTAACGTCTTCTAATAAATACATGGCTAGTAAGCTTTCAGATCTGAACCTGTGTGTGGTTGATTACATATTTGTGTCTGACGCACCTCAGGGCCGGCGTATTCGGATCCCGGGCGTAGCTTTAAGGGACTGTCACTGGTGGCCAGTGACTGGATCTGTGGCCCTGACGGTCACGAAAAAGGGGTTTAGTAAAACTAGAATATTAAAAGGTTTTTTTAACGTGATGCCACCTGCAGTACCTGGTGATGCCACCAGTGCTGCCAGCAGACCTCCAGGGACGATGGGTGGGCAGCCGGATGATGCTACTCCCTGCAGGCAGAGGAAAGTCCCCAGGGCAGTGGGGTAAAGAAATGGTTTTACACTGGGAGAGGCGCAGTCTTCTCCTTGAGACTGGAACACAAGTGACCAACTTAGTAGAAATAAGACACAGGAGACCTTCTTGCTCTGCACGGATATTTACTGGTGACTTCTCAATCATTTCATAAAGTACACAGTCACGGGTAGCTGGCTGGTTAGTCACCAAAGGATGCAAAGTCTCTCTGAGGCCCTCTACGATGTTCCTTCTGGTGACAACTTCTGTCCTTCTCACTGTGCTCTTCTTGCTATCTGGGCGTGGCCCTGCACGGAGCCCACTTCCTGCCAGGCCCATTGGGTATATCGAGGTTACCCATCTCTCTAATGGGCTCAACCCGGATTGGAGCTCCTGGTGGGGACATGCGTGTCGGACCAGGTCGGGGCTATATGAAAGGCCTTTGACCCACTGGGTTTGGCGGCTCAGAGCTAAACTTTCCTGCGCCACACTCGGAGCTGGTACTCCGTCTGGAACTGGGTTCCCTCCCGAACTCACAATCTTCAGTCCAGCACAGGTTTGCACAAGCCAGGGATCTCATTTCTGTCTGGGTTGCCTTCCTTTTTCAGGCACCCTCCACCACATCCTCGCAGGGACCTCCTTCCCCTCCTTCCACTCCTTCCCTCACGGTACTCTCCTCACGTTCTGACTAACTGTTACTCCCACTTCTTTCACTACACCTTAGCTCCTCCCATTGGGACTGGTTCCCTAGCAACAGGTTAACCCCTAAGTCCCCTGACCTAAGTGTATGAATGCAGGGATGAGGCCTCAGATTAACATTATCATCCTCTGGTGACCGGGATACCGCACATGCTAGTCTGGGTGTAGTACCCCTTCTGTGGTGCACTGACCAGTGGGGCGCCACATGCCCACTATAAACATCAGGTGGAGGTGTTTATCAGGGGCTCTGAGTTCCAGGGTTATCGGTCCATATAGAATGGAATCCATTGTTAACCCTATGACCATTCAGCAGCTACCTTCACCTTTTGAAGGCCCATAAAATTTTCCACAGGTTGTAGGTCATGAGATTTGTTGTCTCTGGAACCCACTTTATTACCATCATGTTCAGTTTCCGCTTGTGATGACCTCGAAGGACAGATGACTGCAGAGGTGAATGCAAGTTTGTTTGTTCCTTGTGTATGTGGCATCTGGTGAAATCCTATCTTGAGGTCATGAGTCCCCTTGTAGAAAGGTGGGCACTGTACCTCTGTCACTGTCACGAGGGTCTCCTGTCCTTGGGAGCAGAAAAACAGCAGCACTCTGCTAAGATATATAATGGAAAAATAGAACAATATTCAGCTAAGAAAAAAGGTGAAAAATTGAGTCACTTAGCTTTATAAATATGGCCATATTGATAAACCAGTCAGTAGCCACGTTGAGGCGTGTCTCTTATACTGGGTCCTAACGCTCAGTCACAGCTTCAATCTGGGTTAAAAACCTCCTATTTTGTGGGTGAGCAGAAATCTGCTACCAGAGAACAATAGCATCACGGGCCAGTAGGAAAGGTGCACTACATAGGGTGTGATCCCATAATCCAAATTAGAAAAAATCTGCAGCACTCAGTCCTATCAGTGTGCACAGGTGGAACGCCGAACATGATAAATTGTAACAGAAAAAACAGCGGCACTCTGTTAAGACTTATAATAGAAAAATAGAGCAATATTCAGCTAAGAAAAAGAGGTGAAAAATTGAGACACTTGGCTTTATAAATATGGCCATATTGATAAACCAGTCAGTAGCCACGTCAAGGCATGTCTCTTACAATGGGCGCCGAATACTCACTTGCAGCCTCTATCTGGGTTAAAAACCTTCTATTTTGTGAACATGGGAGACTTGTGACAGTTTTGGGATTTGAGTCTCACTTGCCTTGTGAGACTCTGGATTTTAAACATAATAGTTGCTTTCAATTGGTGCATCAAGATTTAATGACATTTTACTTGCTGGACGTTTCTGGATCAGGTAATGCTGGTTTGTCACCACAACTATTACCTTTCAATAGTCATATGATCCATCACCTGATGCCAGTAATATAATCTTTCCATGCTAAGCATTGTGGAATGAGGAATTGTTTGGAAGCTTCTGGATTCCTTTTGTTTTCAGTTCTGATGTTTGGCTGCAACCTTGGATATAGAATTTTATCCTATTTTTGTCTATGTTTCCCCAGTCTGTGTTCCTTCCCATGTGTTCTACAGTATAATTACATTGGTGAAGTTTGGTGCCTTGTTCTGGCCTTTGCACTACCCAGAGTGAGTGGATGTGACAACTAGTAATTAGGCACATGACAGCAACGGGGGGAGGACCCACTTAAGGATGTCAGGGGGGCTCAGAGGCCAGACACAGGTTAGTGTCAGAAGGTGTCCCTTTCCCCGCTCCATATTGTCAGGCACTTCATCTCCTTTTCCATCCATTATATCCTATGTGTTGTGCCGTGCGCCTGACATCCCATAGTCCATACGTGACACAGAGATCAATGCAACAGTGGGGGTTTATATACATAAGGAAGGTTTAACTAATATACACAAGGAAGAAAAGTATATATATATAACCCCAAACACAAACCTGGGCAGCACTGCCAACTGAAAAAACGGGTGCAAAACCTGAAGAGACAGTGTCCAAAGCCCTTAATTCGACAAAGTGAAAAAACAGGCAGCACTCCCAAAAATCCAAGTGAAAAAGTGGATACTTTACTGATCCATGGCATCAAAAACGCAAAAACCATTTAGTACCATCCAAAAACGCATGCGTTTTTAAATCAGCACCAAAAAATGGTGCATGAACTTTTTTTGGGTGCAGATTCAAAAACGCATGGAAAAACGCATGGGCACCTAAAGACACCTAAAAAAACCCATGCAGAAATGAAAAAGGCATGCAGAAATGCATGCTTATTTTTAGGGCACCAAAAAAAACTCATTCCAAGTGTGACCCTAGCCTTAGGCTAGGGTCACACTTGCAGATTTTACTAACGTTTTTGGAAACCTGCGTTTTCTGAAAACGCATGCAAAAATGCACCCATACACCCCCATGCAAAAAATGCATGCCCCAATAGCAAAAACGCATGTCTGAATGTATCATGCGTTTTTTGGTGCGTTTTTGGCTCAACACCAAAAAATACTGCATGATGCATGATTTTTTGGAAAAAGCACCCAAAAACGCAGCATGCAGTATTTTTTGGTGTTTTTTCAAAAACACATGCATTTTTTTTTATCATGGGGTCCTATGGGAAACACATGCATTTTTATATGGCACTAAATGGTACATGCGTTTTTTCCATGCGTTTTTGCATGTGTTTCAAGGGTCCCCCACACTTATCAGCAAAAACGCAGGTAAAAACGCAGGGTGCCAAAAAGTACCTGAAAAAAACGCATGGCAAGTATGACCCTAACTTTACAAGGCAGGAATCTTACTTTCTCTGACACACAAGCTTTGTTTTTAAGATATTTCTTAAGAAGTAAAAATAGCTTAGATGCTTAGATGAGTATTAAATTGTCCTTCTTGTTTTTAGCGTATTTAGAATAAAAATAATATTTTGATGGATGGAGTCACACTGCTTTTGTACTGTCTGAAGCTGTCCTGACCTTAGTGTTTCAGCTGTATAGAAATTCATGAAGCTGTCACACTCAAGTCAGGAGAGCTGCCAGCCAGTTTAGGAATTTTCATGCCAGTCATACAGTTGTCTCACTCCAGACTAATGGGGCATTACAACAGTATATGGCTAGGGTCACACATCCAAATCTGGTTTTTAAGCCCTTACAAAAACGGATTCTGTTTTTCTAAGGGTGCCAATAGTGTCCCCTGAAGTCCTGGACGTTTTTGGGAAAAATTGGGACTTAGTCATGGTGCCTATATGTACCATGCGTTAACGCATGCATCACCCATAGGGCCCCATGTTAAAAAAAGCATGATAGTAGCATTTTTGGGAGGCTGCATATAAACGCATGCATTTTTTGAAAAACGCACAGACACATGCATTAACGCATATGTGTTTTTGGACTTTGAAAAAAAAATGCCCAAAATGTTCCCAAAAACGGATAGTATGTGTGACCCTGGCCTTTCAATGATCAATCAATTCTCAGTCACTCTAACTAAAAACACACAGAACCTGCTTATTACTGGAATTTTTGGATTTTTAGACTGATACTAACACTCAAATGTTCAATCTTTATAATAACTGCTTTAGAACACCACAATCGAATCAGAATTAGACCTTTTGTGTAATCAGATAGTGTGCTCTGATCTAACCCTATACTGTAAAATGCTAAAAGGATGCCGCTTGGCAAGGCATCTTCTTTTATAGTGGCGGTGATAGTCTCCCTGTTTGGCTGTGCTAGACAATGTAATGTGATAGCTGCAAGGCATTATGGGGAAGTCAATGAGTCCACACTTAGTGTCATTAGTTCACTCTCTGGCTGTTCTTCAGTAGTGTGTTATATGTTGACAAGCATTATTGTTTTTTAAAGAGGACCTGTCACCAACCATGCATGGTGATCTAATTACAGCACTGAATGCAGCACGTCTGCTGCATTCAGCCCTCGAGCTCCTCTGCCCTTGAGCCTCCTGCCGTGACATCACCGCCTTTCCCTGCCCTACTCCATAGTTAACATGGAGCAGGGCGGGTATAAGCGGTGACATCACCGCAGGAGGCGGGGTGGTCGGCCAGCACTGCAATAAGCGAACCCTCGCTCTGTGTACTATGCAGCAGGCGAGGGAGACAATGATTGGCATCAGGGAGGAGGCGGTGGGTGGATTAAAGATCCAGGGGGCGTGAAACTGCCCTTTGAGAGAAGTGGCTCCAGCCACAAGCCACCTCCTATTTGGCTCCAGTATGTAGGTTTTCAAAGTCTATTATCTCAGGGGTTAGGGGGGCTAGAGACATGGGGGACCTCTTGTCTGAATGCAGCAGACATGCTGCATTCAGTGCTGTAATTAGATCACCATGCATGGTTGGTGACAGGTCCTCTTTAAATCTCTCAAATCGAATTGAAAATTGTTGAATTCACGGGGACATGCAAATTTTAGTAGATTCGATTCAAGTTGATCCGCAGTCAATCTGTCCACTCACCTTTAGTGTTCAACATTGAAACACCATTACCATACATCAGGGGTCCCCAACTCCAGGCCTAAAGGGCCGCCAACAGCGCAGGTTTCCAGGATTTCCTTAGTATTGCTAAGGGGTTGGAATCATCACCTGTACAGATGATCACTTTAGCACCTGTGCAATACTAAGGAAATCCTGAAAATCTGCACTGTTGGCGGCCCTTGAGGCCTGGAGTTGGGGACCTCTGCCATACATCAACAAAAATGTAAAAAAGGACATAAAATCAACAATATAAAGCTATGTCTGTAATTACTTTCTGATCTGCTAAAATGTATTTCTTACTTGTATTCCCAATTAGAGCCTAGAGATAATGAACTTTAATTAGAACAAGACATATTGGATAACCATTTGGGAACAGACATTTGTTTTTTATTGCCTGACAGCGAGAACTAGTGATTATTATTGATTAGAAATATAAAACTAAAGAACAATCTCTAGCTTATCAGCTGTTACCAGCCATGAAAGATGTGGGTGGTCATTGCAATGATTTAGAGACCATCAAATATATGGTTGAACACAGTTTGAATATTATTTAAGAAAAACTTAAGGAAATTTAAAAGTTCACATTTTTCTATAAAAAAAAAGAAATGAAATGCTCTGCTCTACTTCACACATTGCAGAAAATGGTATAGTTCACAGAAGGCAGAAGACAAGCAATTAAGAGGGTGTGTCCCAGCCACTATATAAAATTAAGCAGGGAAAGAAGCAGCCATTTTAGGATTTTAATCCCAAAGATAGGAAGTTGGAGATTACAGCTCCTTATTAGAGATAGAGAAAGAAAACCATCAAACTGACTATGGTGAATTACTGAAGCACCGAGGAACATAGGAAATGGGACAGGTAGTCTCAGTCTACACAGGAGGTTCAGGACCTGTAGAGTTTGTGTGACTGAATTGATCTGTGATATACTTCAGTACCGTTCCTTAATACATCATGTTTTCCATTTTTTAAGTACTGCAAAGAACAGTTTAAGTCTCCTCCATGATAATTTTCTCATTGAAGAACATAACTGTAAACTAAGGCCTGGCTGTCTGAGAATGTATGTGGATCCTGGCTCGTGAGATAGACAAGCCATAAGTGACATTTTTTTTGTATTTCCTTTGTGGAGGTTTTTTTTTTTATTAAAAAAAACAAATTCTCAACATTCTTCAACTGGATATTTCCATCTTCAAGATCTTACCCCAATATGTTGGAGGTGTAATGATAATAATATTAGCAAATGCCTCCAATGAGAAATTGTGTATTGTTCTCTTGATTAGCTATGTTGCTTACCTTATGTGCAGGGCATTGCAGCGTAGGTATCCATGGTTATGACCATACTGATAGACAGTTAATTAGTTAACTGATAATGGTCATAGCTTTGGATACCTAACCTACTGTAATGACTTGAACATGAGCTCATTTACACTTGTTATTAGGGGAACTATACTGCATTTCTAAATGGAATTATTTGCTAATTTTACATTATATCTACTACATATACAGGATGGGATATTGGCGATGGAAATGCAACTTTAATTTTAAATGAAACTGTATACATTGCAAAATATGTGTTTTAAAAAAGTTTTTTTTGAGCACTTGTTTTAGTTGTATAATACACAGGTACACACCATTTCGAAACATTAGCCTTCTGCAGGTGCTGGCTGCTGTGAGTCGACAAACGTACATTTTCTTGCCAAATATTTTATGGAGATTGTAAGGTGATTTTTAAAAAATAAGTATTCATTTTACTTTTTGCATACCTATTTTAATAGTCCAATATAAACTCTACCCCACAAAAATACTGTGTGCTAATGCCACAGGTGTCATTAGTGTGTCGCGCTCTGGGGAAAGCTCTAGCGAATCTGATACCTAAGGGCTACTATGCCTTATTGATCGCAGATTTATAACTTGTATTTAAGTCTATATACTTTCGTTTTGTGCTGCAAGAGTTAAAAGGAAACTGTCAGCTTATTTTTACGCCCAATCCTACCTGTCCCTGCAGCCTCCTAGAACATCTCAAACCATCCCTGTCTGAGCTAAAACTGTACTATTATGCTTGTAAAAAATGAGTTTGTCACTTACATGTCCATATGCTAATTAGGCATCTTGACTACTGTATGTAGTCACTGTGGGCATTCTGCAGGGTTCCATCTCCTACTTCGATGCATGTTTATTACATTTATCATGTGGGCATGATAATAGAATTTCCAGGCGCATTCCTGGCTCCTCAAGTCAAATTGCTTTCAGTGCAGGACGCTGCAGCAGCATCATTTCCATACCTGACATTGCTATTCCTGGGGACACATACTCTTTCACCATGTTATTGAAATACTACCTTCTGATAATACAGAGCATATCAGATGGAGGTGCTGGATTTTGTGGCATGCTGATGAAATTATTCCACATATTGGCCAGGCTAACCCTCCCTTCCAAGGTGGGGCCAATTCTACAGTTACATTAGTGACTACCTCCTCCTCAGTTTTGTACTTCCATTGAACCCCCGTTGTCAGATGGGAAAAACGTCAGTATAGCATCTCCAAGTGTTCACTTGTATTCCCACATTTTCTGATCATGTTCTACTGGGTGGAACATTATCCTTATAGCAGGGATCCAGCAGGGTAGGCTCGCAGTAATTTGCACTAGTAACAATCTGAGCTATTAAGTAGTAGTTTCCCAGGCACTGCAGCATGTATTAGATCATGCATGCCGGGCTGCCCATAGGCAATAACAAGCTGTCCTTGGTGTATTGTCTGTGTCCTCTTCATCTCAGCTATGCTTCAGTGATGTTTCTGAGCTGTTTACTGTGCCACCCTCCTGTGAAGTTGGTTTCTTCTCCTCCTTTTCCTCTTCACCCTCAAAAACTGTCCCGTGGCCGGACAGTTTTGTTCCTGACCAATGTTGATACAGGAACCCACACTTCGAATTATGTGTGCATGACTATGGTCCCTGCTCTTCCTTCTCTTTATCCTGTGCCATTATCCTATCCATCTTCGCCTGAAGGATTTTTTCAAGGAGGCATATAAGTGGGATAGTAATGCTGATGATTGAGTAGAATCCACATCTGACTCATGTTTGGCCATGTTTGTATAGTACTCAAAGATTGGAACACAACAAACACGTCCCACATGGAGGCCTACTCATTGGTGTTGAAGTGGTGTTGTTCAGCTGAGCTACTCACCCATGCATGCTGCAGCTGAAACTCCACTATTGCCTGATGCATATGTAAGTTGGAGTTCCACGTTGTGGGTATGTTGCATATAAGGTGATGATTGAGAAGGCAGAAGATAACACTTAAACACTTAACACTTAAAATGTGCACAGATGGCCCGCACTTTCTGCAGCAGCTCTGACATCTCAGTGCAATTTTTCAGGAACATCTGCACCATCAAATTCAACACATGCGTCAAGCAAGGCATTTATGCCAAACTGGCTAGGCCAAGAGTTGGTATGAAACGTATTAAAGGATAGACAATGGTGCAATAAGGTCTTACCTCTTAGATAACAGATAGTTCAAAAAAGAGGTACTGCTCACCTTATGCTGTTGTGTATCCCACAAGCAGTTTAAATGCTCAAAACAGCTGTTGCAGACTCCACCATTCCATCAGGAACAACATGTGCATAAATCCAAAGGACCAGGGTGTACAATGATCTGTGCTGCTGAGTATAAGGAAGGACCACAATCTTAGTATATAAGAATGGTGCCTTATACTCAGCAGCATGGATCGTTGTACACCCTGTTCCTTTGGATTTATGCAAGAGTTGCTATGAGTTTTCACCCATTATTGCACATCACCAGGCTAAGCTTGAGGTACACTGGCATCAACCACCTTTTGGTCTGTTGTTTGATCCCTGTCCACAGCTCCTACGCGGTATGGGATTTTCTCCCAACAGATGTGAGTCAGAACATCTAGCTGTCATTTTCCCCGGGCTGTGCTGAAGTTAGTTGTGCAGATTTTAAGTTGACCAGATTAGGAAGAGGGGGAGGAAGTGGAGTAGGAAGAAAAGGAAAATTATAGAAATGTCCTGCAATCCTCAGTAGTGTTAGGACATGCGCCACAATGCTTTCCACCTCAGGTCCAGCTACTACTATATTTGCCTAGTGGGTAACGAGATTTTCTTCCAAGGAGCGCTGCATGATGTATTCATTTTCTAATTTATATTTTAGCAATACCACAAAGATTTCCTTCAACTGGCTTTTTTGTGGAATCATCTATTTTCTTGCACTTTAGCAATTTACTTTTATTATCTTAGGGCATTTGCTCACTAGTAGTTTTTTCCATTATGAAGCCAGTGTGAATGTGCACCACTGCATAGCTACACTTTAGTTCCAGCCTTAGTTTTATTTCAAGAACTTTTGTAGCAGTCATGCAATCATAGGTGTGGCCTACCTTTGAGCTGGACATTATTTAATGTGTAGCTTCCCATTGTATGGTGTGCTCTGTTGGGACCCAGGTCCTACTTGATTCTGTCCTTGTCATTCCACGCCACAGACAGGTAACAAGGTATTAGTACTGTTTTTAGGCATGGACTGTCCCAATGGGGTCACCTTGTTGCTCGTGGGTAGCTTACGCATTTTTATAATCATAAGAATGTCACCAAGTACCTTCTATTTTCTTGCACTTTAGCATTTTACTTTATTACTTTAGAGTATTTGTTCACTTTTTTTTAATATTTTTTCCATTATGAGGCCAGTGTGAACATGAGCCACTGCATAGTTACACTTTAGTCCCAGCCCTGGTTTTATTTCATCATGAAATTAGTTGAGCAAGTTTTACGTTAATCAGATGTGGAAATGGGGAAGGAAGTGGAGTAGGAAGAGAAGGAAAATTAGAGAAATGTCCATCAATCCTCAGTAGTGTTAGGACATGTGCTGAAATGCTTTCCACCTCAGGTCCAGCTGCCTCTATATTTACCTAATGGGTAACGAGATTTGCTCCTGAGGAGCACTGCATGATGTATTCATCAACAAGATTTCCTTCAAAATTCTACTGGGATTTTCTATGGAATCGTATACAATAATTTTCTACTTCTCTCTGTTCATACTCGGTGGATCGATCATTATCTCATTATTATTATTATTTATTATTTATTATTACAGCACCACTTATTCCAGTGCATTTTACATGTAAAAAAGGGACATACATAGACAAGAACAAAATTGATGAGAAATACGAAGCACATACTTGTACACACATTTTTTGATAAAGGAATGTATGGATCCAGGAAATATTTTTGAGTTGGAGTCGGCAGAAGGTGTCAAGGGCTTGTATATGTGACTTGGAAGAGAGCCTGGAGTTGAGGGTTTCTCCACTGGAGCAAGCATGTGGGACTGAGGAATGTGAGCAGCTATTGACTTTGATGGATAGGTCTGGTGCGATGGTAGAGTGGGATGGGGGGAAATAGGATGAATTCTGCTTGGTCGATGTTCAGTTTTAGAAATTGAGCAGAAAAGATGAAATAGTGGACAAATATTGATATCAGGTGATATCAGTTCCAGAGAGGTAGAACTGTGTTTCATATGCGTAGAGATGACACTGACAGCTGTGAGATTGTACAAGCTGTCCCAGGCCAAAGCTGTAGATGGAGAAGAGTAGGGGATGTAGAACAAACTGACAGATATGGGGCAAGATGAGGAGGTGGTGTGAGAGAGAGAAATGCTGACTGTCCAGTCTGTTAGATATGAAGAGATCCAGGATAGGGCCAAGTCTGTGACACCAAGAGATGGGAAAATCTGTAGCAAGATGGAATGGTCTATAGTGTTGAAGACACAGGACTGATACAGGAGAAGGAGGACAGAGTATTGTTGCTTGCATTTGGCAAGTTAATAGGTCATTGGTGACATTAGTTAGGGCAGTTTTGGTTGAATGATGCAATCCGATGCCATAGTGTAACTGGTCAACAGGGAGCAGAAGGAGAGGTGGGAGGACAATTCAATAATCTTTATTTTTATAGCGCCAACATATTCAGCAGCGCTTTATAATTCAGTGGTTCATATACAAACGGTCATATGTAAAAATTATATAAAAACAATACAATAATTTAAGTAGAGAATCAATGTAAAAAATACAATAATTTAAGCAGAGAAGCAATGTAGAAAATACAATACAATAATTAAAGCAAAAGTAAAGGTGAACCTGCTTTAAAGAGCTTACAATCTACGGGATGGAGTTTACACAAAGTACAGGGGCTTTTACAATGATGGTCCAGTTATGATGGCGAATGACCTGTGTCCTTTATCACAAGATGAACTCATGAAAAGAATCCCACCAAAGAAATGTCCCCATCCTCTGTATCCCCAGAATCGTCAACAGGATAAATACTACATCACGGAAAATCATCAGGGGAAGAGCTGACCATTCTTAAAGTGAAGTTTAAAGAAGAAGTTGATAAGATGATGATCTATTCACTGAGTGTGGAGGAAATAGGAATCTCTTGTAAATGACTACACAGAAAAAGCCAGTGGAATTTTGTAGGAAATCTTTGTGTTGTAATTAAATTACTGTACAAACAAGATGAATTTACCCAGTGGACAGTTAGGGAGATATAAAGTCCATGCCCATGCTTACTAGTCCAAGTATCGGTTATTATGTGGACCTTGCCCCTGACAGTGTTGCCAAGTACACACCTGATGTTTTTTCACAACTTGTTTGTGCAGGGCAGGGATAGCCCACCTGGAAAAGTACTGGAGACTGGGACAACGTACTGTGGAACAACCACCACCATAACTTTTTAAAACAGGCTGTCTCCTCCACCGTCTCCTCCAGTCATAATGGCAACATTTCAAAGGGAATGAATTTTAAAATGATGCCATTCAGGACCAGGGCTTATGAATGGGTTGAGGGGTACTTCTTTTTCTCCAGTAGTTGGGGATAAACAGCTGAACGCTTCCATGAGACATTTTGGATATGCTTCATGTCTCTTCTGGTGGTAGTGCTGTCACACTCTCTCTTTGAGTGAGCCAGGAGGTCATTGTGCTCAGGTACGGGAGAAAGGGGCTGAGACCACAGCAGAAGAGGGTGCAGGATGAGCCTCAGATATTTCCTTGCTTTTCAGGCATGTACTCCACTGCAGCTCATGCTTTGCATTCAGATGCCTCGTCAGGCTGGTGGCGCTGAGGTTAAGAACATGTATGCCTTGTTTCAGGCTCTAACAGTACAGCATGTAAAACACCCCATTTTTTCATCATCACTATGCCTAAAGAAATGTCACACTAGGGAGCTCCTTTGAGCTGCCTTTAGTGTTCTCAGTCTGTGGGCATGGTGGGATGTAGAAGGCAATGTACTGGCTAAGGGATGACCACTGGGCTTTTGCACCCTACTCCCTCTTTTGCTGTGTAGCTGGCAGTGAGACATCCACCTCTTGATCTGAACTGGACACTTCACATGGATGGCCTTGATTCCATGTGAAGTCTAGGGCCTCATCATCCCCTGCACCATCTTCCACCCACTCCTCATCCTTGCCAACCTTATCGACCTGCACACTGTACAAAGATGAAACAGTTGGCACCTGGGTTTTGTCATCAAAATCAGAGATTTGCTGCGGTGGACTGAGTGCACTAGCCCTTCCATGTCCTCATCTTCAAACTGATTGTAACTAATTTGCTCATCCCTACCATCCCTACATAAAACAGATAATAAACCGGGCTCTGTAAGTACAAATGTAAGTGGAGCGACGATACATAAAAAAAAATAATTTGCTAGATGTACTGAAATGCTCGGCAATGCCAAAAATATATCAAACCCTTCAAATTATTACATATATCTTTATTAGTGGGAAAATTGCTCGTAAGAGAAAAAAGAATTAATGACTAATTACCAGCTTGAAATATATTTTATTTTATAGACAGAAATGAAATCTCTAGGCACAGTATTAGGCATTAAAAGAACACAGAGGCAATAGGTTAGTGTGTACTGTTCTGTACAAAAATACAGTCTGAATAAATTACATTGCTAGCTATAAGATTGGACTTCACTTACCAGTCAGTTCATTGCATGTTTAATATTATACAGTCACATGCTATTCCGTATATATATCATGTTTTAAACACATAATTGTCTCTATCATTTTTTATTTGTACAAAAATTAAACATAGTTGTGCAATAGTTTAAAGCAGGATATGCAATGCTGGCACATAAACATATTTTGCCATAGAAATTGGAACCAATAATAGAGCCCTGATGGCATTCTTTGACAGTCTGAATTTATTGTATAAAACTAATTAAGAATTTGATGTGTTTTAAACTATAGAAAGTATTTCAGGTCAAAAACAAGAACAAGACCGGTAAACATACCAACTGGAAAAGTTACAAGGAAGCATACAGCTAATCTAATGTATAACATACAGTGGCGGAATGGTCAAGATACAACAGTAGTTACGAGGGTGCATTACCCGTCACCTTTTTGCATACTATCTAGCTTTCTTAAATTTAAAGCAACAGTTACTACTTCTCCAAATACCTATTCTCCCTTATTTATCTGACTATATTTCACACAGAATAGAACAAAGTTTTAAAAACAAGCTTAACTTTAGAACATCATTTTTTAAAGTACCATATTACTTTAAAAACTAAGTAAATGTACCAGATATAATGAATAATTTATAAATATTTTTTTTCATAAAAAATGATACACAGTAGTGCTATAAGCATTTAAGTGAATGATGCTGTGATTTTTTTTTATAACAAAATATTTTATGTTTTATTTATGGTGAAATTTTAGGATATTTTTAAAAGCTCTATAGTTTCTTGTGAAATGAAATGAAAAATAGCTGAAAGACAGTAGGAAGCAAAATGCATAAAACAATGCTATGTAAGTAAACAATGAACATAAGAAGGATATATAAAAATATAGTAATGTTAACTAAAAAGTGATGTAAATTGACTGTGGTTCATTAATTCTGAATTAACGTAATACTTGTGAAGCTAAAACAGTAAAGGAGGCAGTGGATAAATGAGTCTAAATCATGTAATATATTTGCTACTTCCTAAAGATCTGACACATTTTACACATATTTATCATCTTTACAACCCTTTTCCACTTACAACACTTTCATTGCAATATATTTTTCCAGCGTTCTTGGAAACAGGTCATAATTACTCCATATATCTTGTGGTAAGAGTTATCTTTGTTCTATCTTGTATTATATATTGTATTTGTCCCATATCTATAGATTTTTTACAATGGTTTATAACATCAGATCTACTTCTATGAGGTTGTCGTGTTCCTTCTCTAAAGTGCCTTTACAGTAATACTAATGTAAAAAATATTTAAGTAAAATATTGAATCGGTGAGGTATATCTATATATATAGGAATTAATAATTGCGCACGAAGCTCATTGTAAAACTTTTTAGTAAGTTAAACTTTAATTTATATATGAATTTGTTCTATGGAACTCTTGTTCCAATGTTCAATGGACTTATTAAGATTAGAGATGAGCGGACTCATGGAATTTCGGGTTCTGGGTGTTCAGCCGGACGTTTTATAAAGTTGTTTTCTGGACCCAAATTTGACCTGAATCTCGCTGGAGTATACTGATTTGACAGTTCTGCTCTCCACCCACATACAGCCAGCCATAAACAAAGTAATTCGAGGGGAGGGTGGCTTTTGTCAACACTACGTCCGACGTGATTTTACCCTCAATTTGAGCCATTCAAACACTGCAAGTGGCTCGCACTAGGTCGAGCACCAAGTGTACCTGAGCACAGCAATGCGTGTTCCAGTTGTTTGCATACATAAAGCACACTAACACTGAAATTCTGTGTAAAGTTGGTGTTCGGTACCAACACTGAACTTCAAAGTTCTGATCGCTCATCCCAAATTAGGATATATAGACTTCAAGTATATCGATTTATACCTGATATGACAACCATGTATGTAATGGAACAGAAAGGATGTCAAGGTTTTTAATAGGGTATCCATGTCACCAGAGTGAACTAAAAGGTCAATACAATTTTTTATATTAAATTGTCAAATAAAAGGTATGATATTTATTAAAAAATGTTATGTGCTTGCAGCACTTGATAAAGTTCTTAAAGCTAAGAAATTGAGTAAAAATACTATAATTTGAACTGGGTCATACTTTTATCTGTTCACTATAGACTAAATTGTATTCTTTGTTTACTTTTATCCTTTAGTTTTTTTCCTCTAGATATCCATCTTAAAAAATAAACATTCTTATATTTGACAATACCATACACATCATTTAGTGTTTTACAATATGTATTATAGGCACAAAAATAAAAGCTAACTATATGAAACTAAAGGCAAGTTTAATACATGTGCTCTCTTTTAATTTATATATATTTCTGTAGTTTCTGTAAAGGATTTATAACTCATAATTTATCCCATTTTGACAAAAATATCAAAAATATTCTGTGCTTACTTATCAAAGGACCCTTATAAACGTTTACATGGGAGACAAACAATAAGTTTAACCCCATTCTCTAAAACATCAGTGTTTCTACCCATATAAAGCTGACATAACATTTATGTGTGTATGGGTGACCAGATAGCTTTGCAATGCAGCAACACCACTCTAATGGCTACCAGATGGGTCTCCCACACTTCACCAACATTCTTATTCCTGCATCCCAATAATGTCCCTCTTAGACTAGATAACAGTAGTTGTAATTACAAAATCAACTTTGAGTGCTATATGCAAGTAACCAGGACCAGTCAGCAGGTATGTCTTGACTGAGAACCATCAGGCGCCATATACATTATTGATGCTCCCTTCTCCTCTTCACTTCCCAATTCAGAATTGACCAAAATCTCACACATGTATCAGACTTAAAGGGAACCAACCACCCCAAATGACCCCCCCGGACTATTAATATCATTCCCTACACCCAGCACATACATGTGCTGCAAGGTTTTTTGCTAAAAAAACTGCTTTTTAAAAGTGAAGATAATGCTTTATAAAGTATTTAACGAAGGGACGGGTGGGCGTTACTTAGCTGGGGCTAAAGCCGGGTTGCAGCTGCCAGTCATCATCCTGTGTCCCCTCGCAGCAGTAACGGCCAGCCCTTTCTTGTCGTCACAGCCTGGTGCAGCGGGCTCGCATGCCCGTGCACACGTCATCAGTTACAGCCGGGTAGCGAGCGCGCGCTCTGACTTCCACAGCCGAGCGCAGGAAGTCAGAGCGCGCGCTCGCTACCCGGCTGTAGCTGATGACGTGTGCACAGGCATGCAAGCCCGTGCACCAGGCTGTGACGACAAGAAAGGGCTGGCCGTTACTGCTGCGAGGGGACACAGGATGATGACTGGCAGCTGCAACCCGGCTTTAGCCCCAGCTAAGTAACGCCCACCCGTCCCTTCGTTAAATACTTTATAAAGCATTATCTTCACTTTTAAAAAGCAGTTTTTTTAGCAAAAAACCTTGCAGCACATGTATGTGCTGGGTGTAGGGAACGATATTAATAGTCCGGGGGGGTTATTTGGGGTGGTTGGTTCCCTTTAACAACCCACCCTCCAAGTATTTTCAATATGCAATCAAGCCAGGGAGAGAACTTGCAGATTTATTGTGCGTGCTCATGAAACTGGAAATGTCATAGATGTCCAAAAAATCAACTGCTTATGAAATGACCAGGAAAATTAATAATATGTTAGTTATATTCCAGTAATGTGATTAACCAGTTCAGGACCATTTTGCCTTGTTCCTAGCCAAGCACATTTTTGGATTCTTACATACATACACTTTTAAAGGCTAAAAAAAATTTTTTGTATGGATATTAAAATAATGTTTACCCTTTTTTGCGATATGTGTGGCTAATTTTTTTATGTAATTTTTGTATTCCTTTTTTTGATGATATGAGGACAAATGTGAAAAAAAAAATAATTGAAAATAGGTGACTATATTTTACATGTTCTATTTTGGTACAACCACAAAGGACCGCTAATAAACATTTTAAAGTGTGTTCCTTTTTCGTAAAAAAAAAAATATTTTTATACATTGGACACATTCCTGTTCTTCTATGCTTAGGGGCTAGAAACAAAGATTCAGTCTTGCAGTTTTGCAGTTTCTAATTTTTTCTTCCTTTTTTATTTATTAATTGTGTGCATTTATTTTAAACAATTTGCACCCAATAAGGAGTGAAAAACCTTTTGGAGGGATTTTAACATACTAATACATTTTTCATTATAGCTTATTTTCCCTGTAAGTAGAACTTGTATATTAACCCCAATTACAGTGAAAATTCAACCTCCATCTTGGATTATAGAGCCTAATGAGTCTCTTAAGATCCAGAGCCTACTGCTCCCTCTTTAGACCCAGCAATAACAGAATATCCAGGTGTAATGAGGGAACACTCATAGTGCTTTTTATTCTGTATGCAAAATGCTTGTTCTATGCTGTGTATAGAACAATCAGGAAGGCAGGGAATATAATAAACTCTTCCTGTCTTCTCTATAGGGAGCCCAGCTGGGTATAACAACCATATACGCCCCAAAGAGTTGCACAATTAAGAATGTCAGTGCAAAGTAAAGTGAGGAACGCTGTACATATAAAGTCTATGTGTGTTTCAGAAGCGGTTAAATATATATAGTGTCATACTTCTCACAGATTATTTTTAGTAAATAATGAAATTAAGCAATTTTATTGGATACAATGTTCAGCTCTAATTATTTGTACTTTTTGGTAAATGTTAATGTAACAACATTAAAAGGGAAATTATATTTCTTCATATCTAGAAATAAATGTATTGTGGCAATTTAGCATCCCCAGTTCATGTGTTGCATATATACTGCATAAGACAGTATTCATATAGAGAAAGTATTACACGGCAAGCATCTACAATATGAGGGACCATGACTATTGATCACAGTAGCTTGGATGTTTTCTTCATTCAATTAATTGACATTATTTCCTACACCTTATGTTCACTCTTTGATAACTTCTGCTCTGTCATTAAATATATGAGACAACATCATTGGTAGGGTCTCTGAAATTAGACTCTTACTTGCATATATTTATGCATAACATGCGAATTACCAAAAAAACGATATGACATAACTGGAGTTCAGCCGATCTTCCTCCAATGATATATCCTTTGTAACTAAGAAGTTATATTCAGTATGAGCAGCATTAGTCTTGGATGAAAAGATAAATTAGCTAAGCAAAAAGTAATTATTTGGAGGGATTCTCTGTAAAAGAACTGTCTGGGAATATGATTTTGATGATATATTGCTATTGTCATTGGTGTACTTCTAGCTGCATGACCTGCTAACAGCTAATCTTAAGGTTGTCGGATGTTGGATACCCATGGTCTGGTATTGATGACTTATTACTGTTATGTGTTGGACTCAATAATCTGACATTGATGACATATGGCTTAGATCACTAATGTAGTTTGTAAATATCAGATCTTGGGATTCAACACCTGACAGCTCCATGAATAGCTTTTAGCAGGTAATGTGGTCACAGGAAGCACATTGTATATGTAGTCGGAACTGCAAAGCTGTGTTTTCTGATTAGTGACTGTTCTCTGGTACTACAGCTCAGCTCAGATCACTTCTATGTCAGCTAAGCTGAGCTACCACAGAACAGCCACTATGTAGTGTGCAGATATATCAGGTTCTGTTTACTCTATAATTACTAAAAAAAATACTTGATAATGGCTGATTTGTTAGGGTGTCAGATGTCAGCCCCCCCCCTGCTTTGCTATTGATAACCTATTTAAATGCCAGGTCATCAATATTTGGTCCTGAACATCCCCTTTAAAGTGATCCTAAACCCACAAACTGACCCCCCCCTTATCTTTAGCCCTGTCCCTGCACCCCCTCTTATCATTTCTAGCCATCTCTTTTACAGAAAAAATCGCTTTTGTAAAGTAGAGAAAAAGTTATATTTACTTCATCCTGTGTGAGTACTCTCTTTCTGAGGAAGCCGCAATGGGCTGGGCCTGTCTGCTGCTGCCTTGTAATTATGCACGCCCCTCTCTGCTTCTAAGAGCCTGGCCACGTCATGAAAGGGGGTTGGGCTCCGGCATGATGCGATTTAGCCCCGCCCCTTTCATGACGCGGCCAGGCTCTTAGAAGCAGAGAGGGGCGTGCATAATTACAAGGCAGCAGTAAATATAACTTTTTCTCTACCTTACTAAATCGATTTTTTCTGCAAAAGGGATGGCTAGAAATGATAAGAGGGGGTGCAGGGACAGGTCTAAAGATAACGGGGGGTCAGTTTGTGGGTTTAGGATCACTTTAATATCTTTCCCATGTATTACAGATATTACTTACTAAAACAACACATGTATAAAAATGTATGTAAATGATCATAATGAATGTAGAAATGTTATTCCTGAAAATATCAAACAACTTAGAAATCTATGTTAAAATCACCTAAAAACAAAAGAGTACTTGTGAGACACAGACCAATATTTGTCCAATAAATAACTCCATAAATAATCTCCAATCATATGTTATTTGACAATTTCTACAATTAAATGTTTCTACTTTAAAAATTATGGATGTGGATCATTTTCTTTTTCAAGCGTTGTTTTCATTGGGGAAAAGTAGCAATCTTCTCTTTTAGAATTGGTTGTGCCTGATATATTTTTAATATATAATTTGGAACTTGCTACATTTGTAAGAAAAGTTGATATACTATTTTCATATTTATTGATATAACTATTTTTTGCCTTCAACCTTAAACCAGTTAAAATTGCTGATATCCTTGCGTTTGCCCTTTACTGATTAGAAAGCTAAATGCAAGATACATGACATGAAAATATTGATTTCAAGTAGGACATACAAAATTTTAGAGTTGCGCTTGTTAGAAAAGGTTATACTGATAAAGGAAACAAGACGGTTCTTTTAATAATTGGAAAGAAAATGAATAGTCTGCACCTTAAGGCCTCTAACTTAATATTATTTTTTAACAATTTATCATACACTAAGCCGATCAACTATTTTTTTGCATTTAAGTGCATTTTATTGTTGACATTTTTATTAACCCCTTCATGACCGGGGAATTTCTAATTTTTAATTTTAGTTTTTTGCTCCCCTGCTTCCGTCAATATAGACATATGACGGCTTTTTTTTGTGGGACGAGATGTACTTTCATATACAATAATTTATTTTACCATATAGTGTACAGGGAAATTGCAAAAACATTCTAAATGCAATGAAATTGCAAAAAAAGTGCAAAAACACGTTTGTTTTTTGGGTATTTTACTCACCATGTTCACTATATGGTAATACCGACATGACGGTGTGATGCCTCGGGTCGGTACGAGTTCGTAGACACCCAACCTTTATTGGCATCTAGGTGGTGAAAAAAAAATCAGAAGTTTGCAAAAAAGCAAAAACAGACTTTTTGCGCATGTTCTGTGACCCGTAGCGCCCTCATTTTTTCAGGATATGGAGCTGTGTGACAGCTTATTTTTTGCGTCTTGAGCTAACGTTTCTAATGATACCATTTTTGGGGGTATCCGCAGTTTTGATTGCCCTCTTTAGGAGGCACCTTGCTGCACAATCTGATCGCTTCTGGGAGATACAGATGAGCTGCAGCTCATCTGTATCTCCCAGAATCGCAGCCGTGTTGTGGTTGGCAGTGCCTGCCAACCACAACATGGAACTGCTCTGTAACAGCATCCGGGTCTAGCCAGGACCCGGGCTGTCACGTGAGAGCCGGAGATGCCGCAATGGTATCGCGGGATCTCCGGAGCAGGCGGGGAAGAGCGCGTTCCCCGCCGCGGCCGCCTTGGATCCCGCTATAAGCGATTGACAGTGGGATCCAAGGGGTTAACAACGGATCTGATCGGTGCTGTTACCCCGACATCTCAGCTGATGAGATCAGCTGAGATGTCGAGGCTTTGATGAGAGCGCCGCGCCAGAGCTCACATGAAAGCCCCCTTACCGGCCCAGGACGTTGTACAACGTCCTGTGTTGGCAAGGAGTTAAACAAATCTAAGTAGGGGTTTCCTGCTCTGACTTCCACTATTAGGAAGAGGCTAACAAAAATGGTGAATTTGGCTTATGTGAAAATAACTGCCTATTAGGCTCTTTCACCAAATCTTTCATGTTGAACTTGACAGATCATGTTATAGTGGCTCCAGAGCAGAATAAAACTTTTTTTTTTGTTATATTTAATATTGCCTGTCCGTTGTGGAAATATTAGCAATCAAATGATTTTGCTTCTAATGAGTTAAGTCCAACTGGGAGTTATAAGACACCTATGGAGTCGTGGAGTCAGAGTTGGTGTCCATTTTGGCTGGATTCAGAGTTGGAGTTGTATTCAGGGAGATTGAGGAGTCGGATGTTTGGCTTACTGAGTTCACAGCATTGGTTGTGGAGTTAGAGTCGTGGAGTCAGAGTCGGTGTCCATTTTGGTGGAGTTTGAGTTTGATTCAGGCAAATTGAAGAGTTGGAATCAGAGTCGGGTGTTTGGCTTACCGACAACACAGCCCTGCTTTTTACTTAGCGCATGCACATTTTTTCCCTGTATGAGTTGTCCTCTGATAACACCCACTGGGACTTAACAGAAGCTAACTAATTAGGTCCAAATATATTGATTGCTAATATCTCTGCAACAGAAATGTGAAATAAAAAATAACGTTCATCCAGTTCAACATGAAACATTTTGTGAAAGGTCCTCTTTACATTCCAGTTAATTTTAATAATAGTTTGGGTTTCCGACACACAACCGAGCAGACTTTGTATTAAGAAGAGTTTGTCTTGATAAAAAAAACCTTTATAGTTGATTAAAAAACGAAGTATCTAGATTTCAAAAGTACCATTTTATTATACTATAATATTTTTGAATTAATGTATGATTAAAGTAGATGACTATGGTTTCTTACTAAATTCTCGAAATATTTTTTGTTACTTATGCCTATCCTATGTAACACGTCTCACAAAATTCAACATTTATGTCTATTCAATATTGTGGACATATATTTTTCAGTTTTTCTTGTGTAACACAGTCTTAGAAAAGATCTATTTAAAGTATATTTTGTCAATGAATCATGGATAAACAGAACATTAATGTATCAACTTAAAACTAATTAATTTTGAAGGTTTGATGATATGAAAATAAATGGCTAGTCTTCTCATCAACATTAAGAAAATAAATTGCAACTTTTGGTAATTATAAACAGTAAGCTGTAACTAAGTCATAAATGCTATATGAATTTAAAATACTGCCAAATATTCTCTTAGGAAGATGGTACATTAACATAGTGTTCATATGTAATCGTTCATCTGCAGTACATACTTTCCTTGAAAGAGGTTTGCTTCTAAATACTTATGACTTTCTAGGTATCCTCGTAGACTTAACTATTATCTAGTATTCACAGTTCAAAAGAAACCCATAAATCTATTTTTATTTTATTTTCATGGAAAACAGATGTCCTTTTTAATACTCTGTGCAAAGGTGAATTTCAGTTAGTAATTCCAAGTATGTTCCTTCAGATGTTAAAAAGATGTGGTTAAATCGCATACTTTTATTTAGTGGAACACCTTATGCCGAAGATATATTTTGCATCTTGGGTATTAACTATATTTTTTCTTCTGTAATTTCACAGCATTCGTTTTCTTTATAACTTTGTCCAAGAAAATGATGACCTCAGTGGTATGACAGTGGTTAAATTGTGACTTTTTTTCTGTTGCATTCCAGAGAAAATTGGGCATCCATCCATCATCCAACTATGAATTTCATTACACAATTTATACTGTAATGGCATGTGTGTTATTTCTTTTACTTCCACCAAACAAGTTAATATTGGTACAAATTGCAGCAATTAGCTATGGAGTTACTGGTCATTCATTCCATTCTTTATATCTTTCATTTTTTCAGCATTTTTTCTTTAGAGTGCTTGTAAAGCTGGCTATATTATTTGCAGCCAAAAAGTAAAAGGGAGATTAAATCAACTGAGCCGACTGTTTGCTGCTCCACATATCTTCTAGAAAAGGGATGTACAAAAACTCGAGTAATTCTATTGTTTCTTTATTGTTTTCTGAGACCGCTAGTAGTAGTCCTCATAGTTCTTCGGGTTCAAACAGTAAAGTATGGCACCTCCAAAGGAAAATATTGTTGCTCCCCATGCTAAGCCATAGCCCCAGTTGAATTCATGGTATATCTTTAGTGTGACAGTTTCAATAAATTTGATTGGATACAGCACAAGACCACATACTTGAAGGACAACTGCAAGACAAAAAAAAGAAAGTTATATCACCATGAGTAGAGTCAGCATGCAATAAAATATGAACAATTGCTTAGCCAAAAATCCAAAATTAACTTACTTTTTTTACTTTATAATGCATACTAATACTATACATTAAAACAGAAGAATCAGTTATTATTTATTTGAATCCCTCCCTTTTACTAGCAAAACAGCCATGCAAAGATCGATCTTAGCATTTATAAGTTCTTGTAAATTGAGCCTCTATTGCCATATAGATGATAATTCTCTACAACCCGGAAGTTTAGTATAGGAAAGCTTGAAAATTGAGTGATTCTTATAATAGCCATATATTTAAGAAAATCAATACTGAAGTAACAGTCTACAAGAAATAGTAACATATATTAATAACAAATACAATGATAAATGTTGCATATTGGACCCAAAGATTAATAGATCTATAGTGATAAATAGATGATCAATGCAACATGGTAAGAATTATTGATAATTTAGGGCAAATCGACAATTAAGTGAAGGAAAGAGAAAAAATTATAATTCTTTATGTAATTATTTACTATAATCCCCAAAATCTGCAAAATCTGACTAATCCGATAACAGTAATTGCCAACTATAATTCTGAACTTAGAACTATTAAGTACTACTCTGAAAAATCTTGGCTGATTTTGAAGGCAGGTCCGATACTCTCAAAAACACTACCTGACAGACCTCAAATCACCATATATCCTACCAAATACCATCTAGTCCACAGTCATTATGACAGAGACTGTGCTAAAACATTTTTGGACAACTCTACACTCCTTCCTCTTGGCTGTGTTTCATGTGGCAGATGCTGTAATATACTTGTAGGATTTCTCAGGGATCTATTTGCAATTGGGAGCACAGACTACACACAGAAACTAAAGTTTTAAGGTGAATAAGTCTATAATTATCACGTATGACAGACATAATGTGATGTGCAAAAAATTAGGAAGTTCATGAAACAGGTAACACAGAAAGTTTCTGGAAAAAGTTCTTAACAAGATAAGATAACACAGAGGTCTCTAGAGATGATTCTCACCGGGAGAAACCGATGGAGAAAAACACGTCATATAATAATAAACCCCCAGAGTCCTGGAAAGGGAATCCTCAGAAAAATAAGACCTACACTTATTGGTGTACAGTACAGCTGTACTGCATATATGCAATACAGGTTTTAAAGAGTCCATAGAACTGTAAATGCACTGTAAACAATAGTTGATTTAGTGCTAGCAGGACACACAACGTGCAAACGTCTTATGAAGCTGGAGCAAAGTTAGGAACTAACACAGACAGCTGCAAGTAGGAAAGTAGCTGAGACAGAAGTGATTACTGGAGACCAAGGCGGCAGCTGGAAAATCCGGAGCGGATCAGCAGGAGGTGGAGCACACTTGGAAAGCAATGAAAACCTAGAAATTCAACTTAATACTCAAAAACAGGTAGATGGTAGGCAGAGGTTTATAAAGACAGAGGGCTGGATAACATGATCAGGAGTGAAGCAGCAGACACCATCTTGTAAAGGGGCAAAATGATAGATTGTCAATAGAAATCCAAAGTCCTAACAAATGCATTGCATGCCCCAATGTTAAGTGCAGTGATTAATTCAATGATACAAGTGATGAAACAATTTTCAAATTAAAAACGTATAACATGTCATTCTAAAGCTGTTATCTATTATGCAACTTGTCCTTGAATAAAAATTTATGTGGGCTTCGTAAGCTAAAAGTACGCATTACAGTGCATATATTGGAATTGAAGCCGCATTTCACCATATGGACACATCCGCATTTAATAATACCGAAACACTTTAAATTGCATAACAAATTGTTTTAGAACCTTGTTACGAGCGAGAGGTATTGATTTATTAGATATTGCTATCAAAGATAATGGGATAAGTCAGCGTCTTGCCAAATTAGAGACTAGGTGTATCTGGACCTTAAGAACTGTCCACCCATATGATCTTAATGAGAAAATTAGTTTTGTTCCTATTTACAAATTCTGTTAAGGGACAGCTTCTTTTAATTGCTTTTATCTTTCATTTTTATTTTAAGCCTTCCATTAGAAAAATATAATACTTTAATTTCATATAGGTATTGAAGATCATTTTGCCTTTATGAAAGTACATATGACTCTGCTTACCATTATTGATGCTCTTCTTATAGATCATCATACAAATTAGTATTGACTATATATCTAGAATGATGTTCTTATTAGTATGCTATTTTGTATTGTAAGTTTATGCTTATTTTAGTGAGACAAAATGTCTTCTTATAATATATCATATGTACATGGACATTTCTAAAATAATCATGCTAAGATCTAAATCCCGCTGTTCCTGTACACATGGACAGTGTGGTCCTGTGGTTTTCCCCCCACCCATGATGTCTTTAGGGTCCTTTTACACGCCACCACTGGAAGGTAGCAACTGCCGGGGACTGGGGATAATTGTGCCTGTTGCCATGAAATTGCTACGAAATGGCGGCGTGTAAATAGGGAAGTTCCTCCCGGTGTCCTGCAGTTGACTCAGATACCTGTTGCTGAGCCGTGCTCAAAAACTGAAGGCAAAACAAAGGCACAATTGCCATTGTAGTGGCGTCTAAATGGGGCACAGGCATGGAAGTTGCGTCGCTTATGAACTCCCAGGGGTGTGCTACAGCGTCATGGATACCACGCCCCATCACGATCGTTGGTGAGGGCTACTGTGTTATGATTGGCTGTTCCTGCACAGGGCGCCATATTTAAAGAGCTGACCATTCACACTACACAATTGCAATGGCGTCATGTATTAGCCAGCCTTCCTGCACAGGCTGGCCAATCATGATGCTATTGCGTTGTCCAATCAGCACATTAGCGTCACGGAATACACAACTCTGTCACGCCTATGTACTTGCGGCGCAAAATATGTATGCCCATATTCCTTTGTGGTAGTGGCGTGTAAAGCAGGGAAGGTATTCAACAGGAAGTAAGCCGCAGGATCTGTCGGCACTTCCGGGGCAACACAATACCTTCAGTTGACAACGCAATGGCGGCGTGAACATGCGGCATCAGCGATCGGTATCCACCGTTAAAAACGTGCACGTGCGGTGGATACCAGTTGCTAGGCACTGTGGTGGCATGTAAAGGTACCCTTATGGATTATAGAACTGATGATCATATGATTGTCTGGTGCTTCTTGGTCCATGATGCGGCAGGTGGGCTGGTGTTCTGTTGTCGGACTTTGCATTGTATGCATCGCCATGGGAATGGTGAAGCGATAATGTGATTGAACAGTCTTTACCTTCTAACCTTCACTCCATAATCCTTGTGATGCCCCTCACAAAGGCACCGCCGAAATGCACGTTGAGCGCTGGCGTATGTTGGTGTAGGACCTAATCCAGTACTTTGTACTAACATCAGGTGACTATTGTTATCAGCTTCACTCCATTGTCATGTACATTTTACCTCCATAGTACTCTCACAGACAGCGCTAAGTGTTAGGTGCTTTGGTTATTTTACGCCACTTCTACTGTAGTATTCATGGGCTATTCTATGGTTGTGTAATCTGTTATATCTACTTCTATTTTGCTCTTTTGCACATACTATAATAAGCTGTTTGGATGATTGTGTTTTTTGCATAGCTAAATTATAGCAGTTCCTCTGCATTTTGTATTTTTACAAAGCTATACTATTAGAATAATACAGTTTCTAATCTGCTCTATTAGTATATATTTTATAAGCTTACTGCTTTAAAGATGAGAAAAAGGAGGCACTCACCATTCGATGCTCTGCGTTTTTTAATGAACTTTTTTTCCGGGTTACATTACAGCCAGGGAGGGGATGATGGAGGCCGACAATGGCACCAATTCGCGGTAATTCTGCTTCAACGGGTCAGTACTCACCCGTTGAAGCGGAATTACAGCGAAACAGTGCCATTGTTGGCCTCCATCACCCCCTCCCTGGCTGTAATGTAACCCGGAAAAAAGGTTAATTAAAAAACGCAGAGCATCGAATGGTGAGTGCCTCCTTTTTCTCATCTTTAAAGCAGTATACTAATGGACTTATAGGACTGTGCAACACCTTGTCCTCAATAGAGCCCTATGTGCGCAGGTTCCAGTGGTCTGGATTGTAATATATGGTCAGGAGCCGGTAGTGCCCGGATATATCTTTGGACTTAATTGAACCATTTTATAAGCTTGTATTGCGTAGAGGTAACAATTAAGAGCATTATCTTTCCTCCTGGATAAGCGTTTATATCTATTTATGTTAATTTGCACCTTGATGCATTTGCAGTGTGTACCATAATTTTCTTTTTGGGAATTGTGCAATAATGTTATATGTGACAGAAATCATTGTTGTGATGTATTTTATGTAAATTGAAATTTGACAATTTAAATACATTAGGATCTTATGCCAAATAATATGGTCCTAATCACTGTCTAACAGCACTTTAGATAAAAACAATAGTACAGCGGTCTCAGGGAGCGCCAAAGGAATACTGGACAAATTAGTGGATAAGAACCGACCTTTATTCTTCCTCCAATACCACTGCCACAACGCGTTTCAACGGTCTAAGCCGTCTTCATCAGGTGGGGTTTACCCCACCTGATGAAGACGGCTTAGATGGCTTAGACGGCTTAGGGCCCTTTCACATCAGCGTTTTTCGTAATTCGCGGCAGATGCGGTGAAAAAACCGCATCTGCCGCGTTTGCCGCATAACGGTTCCACTTGCGGCACGGTTGCGGTTTTTTCCATAGGAAGTATAGGGGGACTTGCGGCAGATGCGGCAAGTGCGGTATTGCACTTGCGGCAGGTGCGGCAGAGAAAAAAAACCGCGGCTTACTGCGGTTTTTTTCGCTGCCGCACCTGCCGCAGGTGCAATACCGCACTTGCCGCATCTGCCGCAAGTCCCCCTATACTTCCTATGGAAAAAACCGCAACCGTGCCGCAAGTGGAACCGTTATGCGGCAAACGCGGCAGATGCGGTTTTTTCACCGCATCTGCCGCAAATTACGAAAACGCTGATGTGAAAGGGCCCTTAGACCGTTGAAACGCGTTGTGGCAGTGGTATTGGAGGAAGAATAAAGGTCGGTTCTTATCCACTCATTTGTCCAGTATTCCTTTGGCGCTCCCTGAGACCGCTGTACTATTGTTTTTATGTGAGTTCTCTCTACGGAGCCAAAGCGGCAGGAGCAGCCTGGAATATCTGGAGTGTTGAGGACCTGTGGTTACCCAATTACCGGGATAAACGTACTGAGGACCTGCGGTGACGCGGTATCCGGTCCGGTAGGATTACGTGAAAATCGCGGAGCACAGATTTGTGAACGCAAACACCGGCAGGACAGCAGCACTAATAGAAAGAGGCGACCCGGAGCCCCATCACCACACGTTTAATTTTGGTTGTGTAGACATACACAACCATTATAGGTGAGTGCACTGGCACTTTTTATTTATACAAATAGCCCTGTGTGTCTACACATGCGCCCTTTTCTTTTTCTTTCTGTAACAGCACTTTAGGATATAATTTGATATCCATGATTATGGTTTCCTTTATTGTATTCTGTTCCGGATGCCCATTTCGTAATCTGTTTTTTCACCTATACTTGGTCTGGCATTATTAAAGATTTATTTTGGCATATTTGGGAACTCTTAATCATCTTTTTTTCTCTCTCTCTCTCTCCTTCTTACAATAGTAATCATACCTTTATCTGAAATACACTAAAATAAGTTGTTTAGAGGATGTTTATCACCACAAAGATTTCCATACTTTTCAGGCATCTGAAAGATGCTAAAGGACAGGTAATGCCTTGCATAAGTATATACGACAAAGATGTGCATAGGTGCCAATAGCTTACTTCACTAGATGATCTTTTTAGATGCTCCAAAATTATCAAATGAAAAACACTACTTATATAAATGAAAGTGTATGTAAGCAACATATTTTAGGTAGCAAAGTAGTACTTTTATTAGGCATTAATTAAAGTAAACCAAACACATAACATCCTACGGCCTTCAACTCGAAAATATTTCCACAATTCCTCCTTTCCTGAACCCTATCTTTAACTCCGCTCTTCAAATATTCCAAATCTCCCTTCTGCCAATCCATTCTCAGACTTCCAATTACCAAGTGAATCCAGTTAAACTACCGTATATACTCGTGTATAAGCCGACCCGTGTATAAGCCGACCCCCTACTTTTGCCCCAAAACCTGGGAAAATTTATTGACTCGTGTATAAGCCGAGGGTGGACCCCAGCACAGGTATACAGCCCCCAGCAGTGTGGTATACAGCAGCCTCCCCAGTGGTATATACACCCAGCGTGTTCAGCAGCAGCCCAGTGGTTATACCAGCCAGCAGCCCCAGTGGTAGTATACAGCAGCCCCAGAGTATATACAGCCATAGACCCCAGTGGTAGTATACAGCAGCAGCCACAGTGGTAGTATACACGCAGCCCCAGTAGTATATACAGCCCCAGTGGTAGTATACACGCAGCCCCAGTAGTATAATAACAGCCCCAGTGGTAGTATACAGCCCCAGTGGTAGTATACAGCACCCCAGTAGTAGTATACAGCCCCAGTGGTAGTATACAGCCCCAGTGGTAGTATATAGCCCCAGTGGTAGTATACATACAGCCCCAGTAGTAGTATACAGCCCCAGTGGTAGTATATAGCCCCAGTGGTAGTATACATACAGCCCCAGTAGTAGTATACAGCCCCAGTGGTAGTATATAGCCCCAGTGGTAGTATAATACAGCCCCAGTGTAGTATACAGCCCCAGTGGTAGTATATAGCCCCAGTGGTAGTATACTACAGCCCCAGTAGTAGTATACAGCCCCAGTGGTAGTATATAGCCCTAGTGGTAGTATACACAGCCCCAGTAGTAGTATACAGCCCCAGTGGTAGTATATAGCAGCCCATGGTAGTAGTATACAGCCCCAGTAGTAGTATACAGCCCCAGTGGTAGTATACAGCAGCCCCAGTAGTAGTATACAGCCCCAGTGGTAGTATACAGCCCCAGTGGTAGTATATAGCCCCAGTGGTAGTATATAGCCCAGTGGTAGTACATACAGCCCCAGTAGTAGTATACAGCCCAGTGTAGTATATAGCCCCAGTGGTAGTATTACAGCCCCAGTAGTAGTATACAGCCCCAGTGGTAGTATTAGCCCCAGTGTAGGTTAGTATACATACAGCCCCAGTAGTAGTATACAGCCCCAGTGGTAGTATACAGCAGCCCCAGTAGTAGTATACAGCCCCAGTGGTAGTATACAGCCCCAGTGGTAGTATATAGCCCCAGTGGTAGTATACATACAGCCCCAGTAGTAGTATACAGCCCCAGTGGTAGTATATAGCCCCAGTGGTAGTATACAGCCCCAGTGGTATATACAGCAGCCCCAGTGGTAGTATACAGCCCCAGTGGTAGTATAAGCCCCAGTGGTAGTATATAGCCCCAGTGGTAGTATATAGCCCCAGTGGTAGTATACATACAGCCCCAGTAGTAGTATACAGCCCCAGTGGTAGTATATAGCCCCAGTGGTAGTATACATACAGCCCCAGTAGTAGTATACAGCCCCAGTGGTAGTATACAGCCCCAGTGGTAGTATACATACAGCCCCAGTAGTAGTATACAGCCCCAGTGGTAGTATACAGCAGCCCCAGTAGTAGTATACAGCCCCAGTGGTAGTATACAGCCCCAGTGGTAGTATATAGCCCCAGTGGTAGTATACATACAGCCCCAGTAGTAGTATACAGCCCCAGTGGTAGTATATAGCCCCAGTGGTAGTATACAGCCCCAGTGGTAGTATACAGCAGCCCCAGTGGTATATTCAGCCCCAGTGGTAGTATACAGCCCCAGTGGTAGTATATAGCCCCAGTGGTAGTATATAGCCCCAGTGGTAGTATACATACAGCCCCAGTAGTAGTATACAGCCCCAGATGGTTGTATTCAGCAGCCCCAGTGGTATATTCAGCCCCAGTGGTAGTATACAGCCCCAGTGGTAGTATATAGCCCCAGTGGTAGTATATATACAGCCCCAGTAGTAGTATATAGCCCCAGTGGTAGTATACAGGGCCCCAGCAGGGCCCCCCTCATAATTTGGCGCCCCCACCTCACTTTCTGGGCCCCCCCGCATGCAGCGCTGCGCATATACATTACCTGTCTAGCAGCTGTCACCCTCCGATGGCGGATCGCGGCTCCCGACTCCGGGCTCCATCTTCCTCGCTGTCTTCCTGCTTTGTGACCGGGGCTCAGCGCGATGACGTCATCGCGACCGGCCGGTCACATGACAAGCAGGAAGTCAGCGAGGAAGATGGAGCCCGGAGCCGGGAGCCTCGATCCGCCATCGGAGGGTGACAGCTGCTAGACAGGTAATGTATATGCGCAGCGCTGCATGCGGGGGGGCCCAGAAAGTGAGGTGGGGGCGCCAGTGAGGTGGGGGCGCCGTATTGACTCGCGTATAAGCCGAGGGGGGGACTTTTCAGCCCAATTTTTGGGCTGAAAAACTGGCTTATACGCGAGTATATACGGTAATAATGCTGATTTACAAGGCAATCCATGCTGTCTCCTCCATACAACTACAAACTAATGTCTCAACACTTTCCCACATGTGAGCTCTTGTCTTCACAAGACCACCTTGTCTCTTGTGCTCTCATATGTTCCTCACTCAAACCACTTTAAGACTTTTCCTTAACATCCCCCATCCTTTGTAATTCAGTGCCTCAACAAGTCAAATTATCTCCCATACTTGGAACCTTAGACACAACCTGAAAACCCAAATCTACAGAAACCCCAGAATTAACACCACTGCAACCTCACTATCACTAAAGTTGCTACAAATTTCTGACCTACTGTTTCTTTCTACATCCTCAAGCAGTCTGTAAGCCTGTGAGGGCATGGTGCACTCCCATTCTTTACCAGTCTTTCAATTTGTTTAATTTCAATATATTATATTTACAGTGCCTTGAAAAAAATATTCATATCCTGTAAATTTTCCAGCATTCTTTCACATTACCACTATAAACGTAAATGTATTTTATTTGAAATGTATGTGTTATACTCACACTAAGTACCAAGTATTTTTGAAGTATAAAGGAAAGATACATGGTTTCCTAACTATTTAAAAATGTAAATCTGAAAACTGTGATATGTATTTGTAATTAGCCTCTTGTAAATACCCCTAAATAAAATCAAGAGTTTTACAGGGTGGGCCATTTATATGGATGCACCTAAATTAAATGGGAATGGTTGTTAATATCAACTTCCTGTTTGTGGCACATTAGTATATGGGAGGGGGAAAACTTTTCCAGATGGGTGGTGACCATGGCGGCCATTTTGAAGTTGGCCATTTTGGATGCAACTTTATTTTTTTCAATGGGAAGGGGGTCATGTGACATATCAAACTTACTGAGAATTTCATAAGAAAAACAATGGTGTGCTTGGTTTTAATGTAACTTTATTCTTTCATGAGTTATTTACACGTTTATGACCACTTTATAAAGTGGGTTCAAAGTGCTGCCCATTGTGTTGTTTGTCAGTGCAACCCTATTCTCCCACTCTTGACTCACTGATAGCAATACCGCAGAAGTAATGCTAGCACAGGCTTCCAGTTTTCCGTTGTTTCAGGTGCTGCACATCTCGTATCTTCACAGCATAGAAAATTGCCTTCAGATGAGTGATGAAGCAAACTTTTTTGTGAATGCTGAAGTTATCAAACAAAACCTCAGCTATTGGTCTGACACTAACCCACAGTGGATGGATCCCTCCAAGACTATTGGAAAACAAAAATTGATGGTATGGTGTAGTATATGGGATACAAAGATGATTCTTCATCAATGGAAACCTCAATGCCACTGTATATCTGGAATTGCTACATGATTCAGATATCCAGTGGCATTGAGGTTTTTATTGAAAAAGAATGGCCCCACTATCTTTTTACCCCATATACCACACCATACCATCAATTTTTATCCAATCTATCAAAATATTAAATCAATTAATGAAAGCCATAAACTGCGCAACGCAAAAAAGGTCTAAACACCAAAATTTTGGATTTTTTTGGTCACAGCAACATTGCTATATAATGCATAACAAACGATCAAAACAGTGCATCCACCCAAAGTTGGTATCATTAAACACATAAGCTCAAGCTGCAAAAAATAAGCCATCAAACAATTCTAGATCCCAAAAAATGAGGACACTATGGGTAACAGAACATGGCGCCAAAAGTGCAATTCATTTTTTTTTTCCAAACTTCAGAATTTTCTTTCACCACTTAGATAACAGTAAAAGTATACATGTTTGGTATCTACATACCGAACCGAGGCATCATACCATCATGTCTGTTTTACCATGTAGTGAACATGGTGAATAAAAAACCCCAAAAAAACATGTAATTGCACTTTCTTTGCAATTTCACCACACTTGGAATTTGTTTCCCATTTTCCTGTACACTATATGGTAAAATAAATGATTGCATGTGAAAGTACAACTCGTCCTGCAAAAAACAAGCGCTCATATGTCTATATTGACGGAAAAATAAAAATGTTATGACTCCTGGAAGTAGGGGAGTAAAAAACAAAATCGGAAATGAAAAATCGCTGGGTGGTGAAGGGGTTAAAGATATTTTGCTGCATAGTGGAGTGTACAGTTAGAAAGTGATACATTTGCTGCATCAAGGAAACTGTGGTCAAGTGCAGGTCCAGCCAGGAAAGGAAACTTTCCTACCCAATTAGTACATAAAAATCTAGAGTCATTTTACTTTGTTATATAATCTAGGGAATTCTGAGTGATGAAGTGGTCACTTTTTTGTTAATAAGCACAACCTGAATATTTTTCTTACACAAAAGGGAATTAAACTGCAGCTAAGGACAGCTTCACACCACGGTTTTGTGGTGTCAGGCTTTGTCCGCTATTTTGCTAGATGCACCGGACACAGCCTGAAGGTAGAGAAAACAGAACTGGAGGTTTAATATGCCCTCCGATTCTGTTTTCTGGCGGAATCATCAGTGCGTGCTGATGCCGCTATCCAGGTTCCACTAGCCGCGGTTCTGAAATTTCAGGCGGGAGCTCTCCAGGTGCTGAAGTTTAGTCGCAGACCGCTGCTGAACTTCAGCACCTGGTGCCGGCAGCCGGATCCGATTTTCTGTCGGATCCGGTGCGATCCATAGCCTCCCATGTTAGGGAACGACGGATCGCACCGGATCCGCCCGGATCCAATTTTGTTAGATTTTAGCCCCATACACAAAAAAACGCTGCAAGCTGCAATTTTGTGTCTCGAACAAAAATCGAATGCAGCCTGATGCTGCCGGATAGGGACAAACCCGGATGGCAAATCACTGCCATCCGGCACCATAGGCATGCATTAGTCCAAAATCGTGCAGGGACTGTCAGGTTCACACCGGACAGCCCCGGACCCAAATAAAACGTGGTGTGAAGCCAGCCTAAGACATCCACACAATAAGTCTTAGTTCCTAAGAGTTAACTTGATAAAATTGACTCCTAAATTGTCTCTGAATTTTTTATTTTGTTACTCTTTATGTTGGGCAAACATTGTTTGATGTAATTTGCACATTCTGGTATATGGTTCTAGTGAAATAGCTAAATTTATGTTTGAAGGGAATATGTCAGAAGGATTTCACATCTGAACCTTTTATATGCACATGTAACACTTACAAAGGTAAGGCCTACAACATTTATACATGATCAGTCCCTTCCTCCATTACTAAGAAAGCAGCATTTGAATTGATATGCAAATAAGGCTGTAGATCAGAAACCTCTGTCACTCCAGCTCTCTTCCCAACCCAGCCTTCTATTTGACTACAGTAGCACATCACAGAGACTGTCAGTCAAGCAGGAGAAGGCTTACCGTGTAGGTATAAGTATTGCTAGAGTTTTGTTTTGAAGAGCTAAATATGCAAATTTTATAAGGGGAGGATACTGTTTGCAGATTCCCTTTAAGCTTGATTTACAATAAAGTATAATCTTTTACTTGTCTCAAAATCTTATATGGAATGTATCAATCACTATGTTGAATTCCAAATGCAAGGTCTACTTGTTTTAACCAGGCTTTCAAATTAATAAAGAATTAATTTGACCCTTCTGAACACTAAATGTAAAATCGATCAGAAAGCAATACTGAAATTTACTGAAAATAATTTTTTTAAACAAAAAGGTCCATAAAATTTTCATAAAATATCTCTGTATCTTGCCTTTATGCGGTAAAATGTACAAATTACAAATAGGTGCCTCTGAAAAGATCTGTACGGTCTGCTGCTGTTTTCCTCCTACACTTCCAAAGGCTACTGTTGATATCTAGAACAAATTGCAAATTAAAATGTTTGTAATTGAAAATATCATTTTTGTTTTTGTTTAATTTTTTAAAAATCCCCCTAATTTTTCCCCAGGTAAACATTCCTGTCATCAGAAGAGTCTTGAGTTTTCCTCCTAATAAATTTCTCAGCAAAACTATATAACTTACATGAAAGTATTAATCTGAAGTGGAAACTTTCATTGGAATATGATACATTTGGTATACAGAAGTGAACTTCTTGCCTAACTTGGTAATGCAAAATGGATTAAAATAGATAAGCTCTGTCTTGCCTTGTATGTTGACATATGATTTTAATTTGATATGGCATTCTAATAACTCACTTTGAAGACTCTCAGCTTTATCTAAAGAAGCTTATTGAAGTTGTGGGTATTAAACTAATCTCCCAGTGTTGCACATCAGTTTTCACTTCTTCACTGATCACCTCCAGAGCTCTACATATGTTTATCATGGGTTATAAAAGTTCTATATTGGGAATCATGCCTATAACTATTTAATTTATCAATCAGAACCAGCCGTTGTGCTTTTTTGCCCAAAGGAAAGAGGAGAATCTAAAGGGATGATAAGCGTTATAGAAAGCTTTACATCTTTATTTTTTAAAAAGAATGCATTAAATAGTAGTATAAGTTAAAAGTAACTCATAAAAAGAGCTGTTTGGTGAAGAAGTTCTAAATATCTTATTATTAGGGGATCCTCCATTCATCGATATCCAGGATGTTTTAGGCTGTGTGCTCATAATCTGGAGGCACTGCGTGTTGGTTCCGGACCGGAGGGAGCCCGAAGGTGCACACAGGGAGACTGCAGCCATGCTCTACTCACCATCTGCAGTGGGTGCAGGGCGGCTTCTCCCTGCATTCACCCGCAGGAGATGGCTCCCGACTCTGCAGTATGAAATTAAGATGCTGCGGAGATGCGGCAGTCTGGAAACACACTGCGATCAGGAGAAGCATAGTGGGCATGAGATTTCTTGAAATCCAATCCACTATGCTGCTACTGTTATACAGTGTTTTGGATGCTGCGTCAAAAACAAGCCTGACCATGAGCACACACCTTTAAAAAATAGGTCCCTCACTGACTCAGGCCACTGAAAGCTTATTGGGTTATTGATTTGATGTCATATTTATCATGCGGTATTGCTGTAAGTTTCAACATTTACTATCATGTTTCTCTTTACAACTTACTGCTGGGGATCAGCAACTGACTTATTGTAACAGTCTCCTACTAACCAATATGGATCTTCAAAACTAACAACCTTTAAAGAGTAATTACGGTATTAAACTATTTCTTCCATATGAAAATCGAAGAAAATGCTGTGTTTGTCGCATTATATATTTCCATTCAGTAACAGTAAAAAAAATTAACAAGTTAAAAAAATGAGAATTGAATATTTCTTTGAATTTAAGTTTCTTGACTTCTTGTCTCTGTGGTACAAAACATGAACTTCATTAATATTGATGAATCATATTACAAACAAGCTTTTCAACAAGCAAATGTTTAATGTCAGTATAATTTGGTTGAGGTTTTATTTAGTCCTTATTTTTACAGTTCATTTCTAGCAAATGCAGTCACTTGCAAGGATAATGACCTTCAAAGGACACAAAACATGTTGTTATAAAAACAATTTTTGAGTAAACTTGTTAAAATTTTTTTACTGTCATCAGATAGTCCAACACTATGTTGCCAGAATTAAAAGAAAGATGTAATAAAATGAATTACCGTATATTACTCGCGTATAAGACGACTTTTTCAGCCAAAATTTGGGCTGAAAAAGTCCCCCTCGGCTTATACGCGAGTATATGTATATATACAGCCGCAGCCCCGGAGGTATACAGGCCCCCCATCAAGCTCCAGGGCCCCCCCCTTGAGCGGCGTCCTGTAAAGGAATTATCATACTTGCCAGTCTCCTGTCGCGCCGTCCGCAGCTGCCGACACGCGATCCCGGCTTCATTCAGTGAGAGGAGACTGAGAAGACCTGTGGTGACGTCAGAGGGGGGGCGTTCCCGGGGCGTTCCCAGCGCTGATTGGCTGTTCGCGGTCATGTGATATGTATCACATGACCGCGAGTGCCCGGGAACGCCCCTCTGACATCACCACAGGTCCTGTCAGAAGAAATCTCACTTGGGAAATGGGGATCGCACAGCGGCAGAAGGCGTCGGACAGGTGAAGTATTGATTCTTTTTTATTTTTCACACCTCAAGGGGGGGGCCCTGGAGCTTGATGGGGGGGGGCCTGTATACCTCGGGCTGCGGCTGTATACAGCCCTGGGGCTGCGGCTGTATACAGCCCTGGGGCTGCGGCTGTATACAGCCCTGGGGCTGCGGCTGTATACAGCCCTGGGGCTTCTGCTGTATACAGCCCTGGGGCTTCTGCTGTATACAGCCCTGGGGCTTCTGGTGTATACAGCCCTGGGGCTTCTGCTGTATACAGCCCTGGGGCTTCTGCTGTATACAGCCCTGGGGCTTCTGCTGTATACAGCCCTGGGGCTTCTGCTGTATACAGCCCTGGGGCTTCTGCTGTATACAGCCCTGGGGCTGCTGCTGTATACAGCACTGGGGCTGCTGCTGTATACAGCCCTGGGGCTTCTGCTGTATACAGCCCTGGGGCTTCTGCTGTATACAGCCCTGGGGCTTCTGCTGTATACAGCCCTGGGGCTTCTGCTGTATACAGCCCTGGGGCTTCTGCTGTATACAGCCCTGGGGCTTCTGCTGTATACAGCCCTGGGGCTTCTGCTGTATACAGCCCTGGGGCTGCTGCTGTATACAGCACTGGGGCTGCTGTATACTACCTAAGGGCTGCTGTATACTACCACTGGGGCTGCTGTATACACCACTAGGGCTGCTGTATATACCTCTGGGGCTGCATATACCTCTGGGGCTGCATATACCTCTGGGGCTGCATATGGGGCTGCATATACCTCTGGGGCTGCATATACCCCTGGGGCTGCATATGGGGCTGCATATACATATGGGGCTGCATATACATATGGGGCTACATATGGGGCTGCATATACCTCTGGGGCTACATATGGGGCTGCATATACCTCTGGGGCTGCATATGGGGCTGCATATACCTCTGGGGCTGCATATGGGGCTGCATATACCTCTGGGGCTGCATATGGGGCTGCATATACCTCTGGGGCTGCATATGGGGCTGCATATACCTCTGGGGCTGCATATACCTCTGGGGCTGTATATACCTCTGGGGCTGCTGTATACTACCACTGGGGCTGCTGCTGTATACTACCACTGGGGAGGCTGCTGTATACCTCACTGCTGGGGGTTGTATACCTGTGCTGGAGTCCACCCTCGGCTTATACGCGAGTCAATAAGTTTTCCCAGTTTTTGGGGGCAAAAGTAGGGGGGTCGGCTTATACACGGGTCGGCTTATACACGAGTATATACGGTAAATCATGTTATTGCTATCCAACTGTGAGGAACATTTTAATATATTATTAAAACAAATCTATCTTGGCTTGTGACTATCAATTTGTTTTAAATTCCCTATGAAGAAGAAAATTATTTCTTTGAACTGATACATACTGAGCAACACAAAGCTTTTTAGTCAAAGTCTATTAAAGATTTTATATTCACACCTGCACATGCAGAGATGTGCATTCAGCATTAATACAGCATCATTATTCATCAATGGAAACCTCAATGCTACTGGATATCTGAAATTGTAACATGATTCAGATATCCAGTGGCATTGAGGTTTCTATTGATGAAGAATGGCCCCACTATCTTTGTACCCCATATACAACACCATAACTGTTACGTGTTGACTGCCTTGCAGTATGGTAGTGCTGCTGCTGTGATTTAAATGAAGCTTTTTTTTCCCCTGCTCAATGTGGAGAGAAGAAGCTCTTGAGCAGGAGCAGGTTGTAGCAAGTGTGTGATGAATATGACTCATGCTTAGGTGAGATGATGGGTGTGTCTGGGCTGGCTGCTCCCCACCCCTCGACCATAAATGGGTCAGATCATAATCACCTGTTGTTGCTGATTCAGTTCACTTCTGGACTGTGACCTGGTGTGAGCAGATGCTGATCTGAAGCTGCTGTGTTTTTTTCCCTTGGGCGTTGCTGGGCTCCGTGGTCTGTGGGTGGAGGTAGGGGCTTAGGCCTAGGGCTTCTCAGGAGCTTTAGGGACTTGTGTCACATGACCCTCTTCCCATTGAAAAAAATAAAGTTGGATCCAAAAGGGCCGACTTCAAAATGGGTGCCATGGTCAACACCCATCTGGAAAGATTTTCCCTCTCCCAAATACTAATGTGCCACAAACAGGAAGTTGATATCAACAACCATTCCCATTTTATTTAGGTGTATCCACATAAATGGCCCACACTCTTGATTTTACTTAGGGGTATCTACAAGAGGCTAATTACAAATACACATCACAATTTTCAGATTTATATTTTTAAATATTTAGGAAACCATGTATCTTTCCTTTATACTTCAAAAAGACTTGGTACTTAGAGTGGGTATAACACATACACATTATAATGCTGCACTCAGTCCTGTCCATGAAGGTGCTAACTAAACACAATTCTATTTCAAATATACAATAGTTGCACTCGACATAGACTTATTTCACAATAGAGAAAACTGAAAAATGAAAAAGTAGAGATACTTGGTATTATGGAAATGGCCAAATCGATAATTCACCCAGTTGCCACGTTGCGGCGATCTCTGTTAACTGGGTCCTAACACTAATGAAACACCCATTTGCTAGCACCTTTCCTCACTCTAGTTGTGAGATATGAGCTATTGCCCTCTAGTATCAGTCTCTAGCACGCCTAAAGGGTTAACCTCTTTTCCCAAGGCACCAATTATATATTCAAAGCACCTGTCTTAAGTTATAAGACTGCAAATCCATTGTTCTCTGGTATCAGCCGATGAGGAAAAGCCCAGACAGACATCAGGCAGTTTCATTAGTGTTAGGACCCAGTTAACAGAGATCGCCGCAACGTGGCAACTGGGTGAATTATCGATTTGGCCATTTCCATAATACCAAGTATCTCTACTTTTTCATTTTTCAGTTTTCTCTATTGTGAAATAAGTCTATGTTGAGTGCAACTATTGTATATTTGAAATAGAGTGGGTATAACACATATATTTCCAATATAATACATTTATGTTCATAGTGGTAATGTGAAAAAATGTTGGAAAATTTACAGGATATGAATATTTTTTCAAGGCACTGTAAATATAATATATATAAAATTAAACAAATTGAAATACTGGTAAAGAATGGGTGTGGACCATGCCCTCACAGGCTTACAAACTGCTGAGTGATGCGGAAAAAAAACAGTAGGTCAGATATTTGTAGCAGCTCTAGTGATAGTTAGGTGGCAGTGGTGTTAATTCTGGGGTTTCTGTAGATTCGGGATTTCAGGTTGTGTGTAAGGTTCCAAGTATGGGAAATTATCGGACTTGTTGAGGCACTGAATTACAGAGGATGGGGAATGTTAAGGAAAAAGTCTTGAAGTAGTTTGAGTGAGGAACATATGAGAGCACAAGACACAAGACGGTCTTGTGAAGACAAGAGCTCACATGTGGGAAGGTGTTTGGACATTAGTGTGTAGTTGTATGGAGGAGATAGAGCATGGATTGTCTTGTAAGTCAGCATTATTAGTTTAAACCCTTAAAGAGTAACTATGGTATTAAACTGCTTCTTCTATATGAAAATCAAAGAAAATGCTGTGTTTGTGGCATTATATATTTCCAGTTTGCGGTGGTTTTGTTTGTTAAAGAGAACCTGACCCCTAAAATCAGCCCCCAGACCATTTATACCTGTCCCAGCACCACCAGGAATGCATTTTAGGCATCCCTTTGTGTAAAAAAAGGGTATTTGTAAAGTATGTAAAAGTGCTTTTATTACCTTCCTTTCTGCGGCTTCTCAGTGCTTGAGAAGTCACACAGGGCGTTCCCTGTGGCTTCTCAGCGCTGCATTCAGATCACTTATTCATGCCCAGATGGGCGTAATGCGCAACGCGAAGTCCTCTGATATGGATATGACTCGATTTGCATCATTCAGCCTATACTGCCCATGGAGGGGGTCAAGGAAGCTCACAATACATTAGTATGTCCATCTGGGCGTGAATAATTGATCTGCATGCGGCGCTGAGAAGCCACAGGGAACGCCCTGTGTGACTCCTCAAGCACTGAGAAGCCGCAGAAAAGAAGGTAATAAAAGCACTTTTTCATACTTTACAAATACACTTTGTTTACACAAAGGGATGCCTACAATGCATTCCTGGAGGTGCAGGGACAGGTATAAATGGTCTGGGGGTTGATTTTTAGGGGTCAGGTTCCCTTTAACTTCACCATTCACAAAAACGTTTGCTTCATCAGTGGCTATCAGTGTGTCAAGAGTGGTAGAAGAGGGTTTCATTGACAATCCATCATAATGGGCAGCACTTTAACCACATTTTATAAGTGGTCATAAACTTGTAAATAACTCATGAAAGAATAAAGTTACTTTAAAACCAAGCACACTATTGCTTTTCTTATGAAATTCTCAATAAGTATGATGTGTCCCATTGAAAAAAATGAAGTTGGATCCAAAATCGTCAATTTAAAAATTGCCGCCATGGTCACCTCTCATCTGGAAAAGTTTTCCACCTCCCATATACTAATGTACCACAAACAGGAAGTTGATATCACCAACCATTCCCATTTTATTTAGGTGCATTCACAAAAAAGGCGCACCCTGTAGATATGAGCAGCTCTAATAAGATTTGAATTTACAAAATCATGCAAATTTTATCATTAAATTCAATTTTCTGCAAATTGAAATTCCTTTATTATGCCCTGAGTTCTGGAGAGATGCCCATGGATAATAAACAAAAGATGCAGAAAAAAGAAAAACTACTAGGAGGAGGAATAGATAAAACAAAGTTAAACGCGACAGCTCAGTATTATGCAAGTTGTTTTATTAATAGGTTAAAACCAGTATAAATTGGAATGGGGGACAGAGGAACCTGGGTAACAACCACAGGTGGTGGGCACACACCTATCCAGAATTAGACATCAACATAGTATAGAAAAAATTTCTGAAGTATGACAAATTACACTCTGGATATCTATAAACTATTAAGTATTGGGTCCATAAAAGTACAGAAGCAAGGTTATATATATCTGTTATACATATGAAGTTGTATACACCTGTTTGTACATATATCTTAAAATGTGTGCAGTTATATATCACACACATGTAATTGAACCAACTGAATTCAGATACTATCTAGTAATAGAGAACACAGAGTCTAACACTGAATGGCAACAATCACCGGCATCTGACAAGCAGATGTCCTGATGTCACTCACCAAGTGGTTCCTGGTCCGGATAAGGGGTGCCGACCCCAACAGCCGTTTCGGGCGACCTTCGTCTGACCTGTGGTTGTTACCCAGGTTCCTCTGTCCCCCATTCCAATTTAACTGGTTTTAACCTATTAATAAAACAACTTGCATAATACTGAGCTGTCGCGTTTAACTTTGTTTTATCTATGGTACCTTATGGTGCGATTCTCTCTATAGTGCTATGCTCCCCATTTATGGGGTAACAAATAAGCATTTTCTGATGAAGTTTGCTAATAATAGGAGGAGGAATAGTAGGAAGAAAAGGAGGATGATTATCAGCTGGTGAATGTGGAGGGAGACATAGACTTGGCACAGTCAGGTGACGAGGCACACAGTCAGAGTTAAAATTGTGATGCCGATGACACCAGTCAAGACAACCAACCATCACAGTAGGATGGTGACAAAGAAATGATAGGGTCCCTGTTTTTAGAGAGCATGGCACGCTGTATGCTGTAGGCTGCAATAATTCTGTGAGCACAGGTATATAGTAAACATGAAGTAAAGCGATTAGTATTTGATAGCCATACTTTAAGATCCTAATTTTAAACGTTTCTAAAAGGAAGTCCAATTGGCCTTTAGCCAAGATAAGCATTAAAATCTTTTTGCTAAGCAAATGAAGGTGTGCATAGAATGCCTGTGCCATTTCACACATTTCTCCACTCCTCAATGTCATGTAGTCATTGTTATACATTTACTGCTGCTTGAGTTAAAATCCCTAGCCCACTCACGCTGGGGCAGGATTTTTGAGTCTGATAAGGCCTTGGTGGCTTTTGTGCAAGCATGCATAACGTCATGGCATCATGACATCATAAAGTGTGCATTAACCTTGCACGCAGGCAAAGAAATGTCCCAGACCTCTTCAGAGCCCGTTGTCCTTGCCTACCAAGAGAGGCCTGGGGATTTCAGCACAGGTGGTGATGATCATAAGATGTGATGAGGACCATACAGGTGACAGTGAGGCGCAAAGGAATCAGACATATGAGTAGTAAAGCGAGTATAAAAATACTTTTTTTTAACATTTTAAGAGTACTTTACTGTTCAGGAAAATGGTGACCAGCAGATGCCATATTGCTAAATCCATAAGAAAGCAAATTATCAAAAATCTGCATTTTGGTAAAAACAGATAAAAAAAAAAATCAGGTAGAGTTCAACCTATTTGAACTTATTCGCTAATGTCTCCATAAATTTTTGCAAACTGCTTGCACTGTGAACAGCAAATTTGCCTTCCACTGGATGAAAACATTCTGATTTTATGTAGAATTTGATGGACCCATGTTTATTCTTTTTTCTCCTGTTATTTCAACTTCCGAATTGTGGCTTCACTGGAAGCTTCGGTTGTTTAGAAATCAGTGTGATTTGCAGCGATAACGTCTAGGGACCTTTTTTGCCTGTGTGGATTGAATGGGTAGTTGCCAATATTTGGTGAGAAACTCATGTCAATTACACCGTTATATATTATCATTTTTCCTTAGAAAATTGTTGACGTCATCTATATTGATTTTACTAGTTGTATATCTATCTATATATATATATATATATATTTATTTATTAATCGATCTATCTCTCTGTATATATATACACAGCTTCGGAAAATATTAAGAGACCACTGCAAAAGTGTGAGTTTCTGTTATTTTTCTCTTTATACGTATATAATAATGCAAAGGAAACAAGTTCGTATTCGTTTCGTAACAATACTCATGTTTAATTCAGGAAGAGTTCAGAAATAAATATTTGGTGGAATAACCAAGATTTTTAATCACAGCTTTCATGCTTCATGGCATGCTTTCCACCAGCTTTTCACACTGCTTTTGGGTGACCTTATGCCACTCCTGGCACAAAAATGTATGCAGTTCTTAATTGTTTCATGTCTTGTGACTGTCTCAAGTCATGTAAAGCTAATAAAAAGCCTTTCATCAATGAGAAGCAAAGGAGAGCCAGGCTGAATTTTGCCTAAGACCATAAGAATTGGACCATAGAGGACTGGAGTAAGGTAATCTTCTCTGATAAGTCTAATTTTCAGCTTTCCCCAACACCTGGTCATCTAATGGTTAGACGGAGACCTGGAGAGGCATGCAAGTCAGTGTCTTGCACCCACTGTGAAATTTGGTGGAGGATCGCTGATAATCTGGGAATGCCTCAGCAAGGCCGGAATTGGGCAGATTAATCCTTGCGAAGGACGTATGAATCAAGCCGCATACAAGTTTATCCTAGAAAAACACTTGCTTCCTTCTGCTTAGGCAATGTTCCCCAACTCTGAGGACTGTTTTTTCCAGCAGTACAATGCTCCATGTCACACAGCTAGGTCAATCAATATGTGGATGAAGGAGCACCACATCAAGACCCTGTCATGGCCAACCCAATCTCTAGACCTGAACCCCATTGAAAACCTCTGGAATGTAATCAAAAGGAAGATGGATAGTCACAAGCCATCAATGAAGAACTGCTTAAATGTTTGTGCCAGGAGTGGCATAAGGTCACCCAAAAGCAGTGTGAAAGACTGATGGAAAGCCTACCAAGAAGCATGAAATCTGTGATTAAAAATCATGGTTATTCCTCCAAATATTGATATCTGAACTCTCCCTGAGTTAAAACATGAGTATAGTTGTTTGTATATTAATAAGAACATGTTTTGTTTGCATTATTTGAGGTCTGAAAGCACTGTTTCTTCTTTATTATCTTGACGATTTCTCAGTTGCTGCAAATAAATACAAATTTTTAGCTTTGAATTGCAGAGACATGTTGTCTGCAGTTTATGGAATAAAACAGCAATGTACATTTTACTCAAACATATACCTATAAAGAGAAAAATCTGAGAAACTGAACATTCTGCATTTTCTCTACAAAATCCACTGATGCAAAACCTGTAAAGAAAGTGTCCAACAATCCACAACCAATAAAAATAAAAAAAAATGTCAGCAATCCCAAATTATATATGGTGTCAGGGCCTGACAAAGATGGGTCACCGTTGAAACGTTGCCATGGATCAGTAAAGTATCCACTTTTTTCACTTATAATTTGGGAGTGCTGCCTGTTTATTTCATTTTATAAAGAAACAAAAAAACAGAATAGCACAGGTTTTTCTATAGTCAGTCGCAGATCCCCCCTGCCACAATCCAAGGCTTGTAGATATTGGAAAAAATGGACGGCAGCACTTCCTTTAGAAAAGCAAATGTGGATTTTATTCACCCAGGGACTGCAACGTTTCGGCTGGAAGCCTTTCTCAAGCAATGACACTGTTTGTCCAGTTTGGGAATAGATGAGTACGGGGCTGGAAATGTGAGAAGTCAGATGTGTTTTTGTTGTAATCTATATAGATGGCTGGAGATGGTTTTCATGTTGGTCTGGGACCTAGAATGAGGCAACATAGAGGCCCAGAATGGAGGAACATAGGGGCCCAGGATGGGGGACATTATTACTATATGGGGGCCAGAATAGAGAATATAGGGGACCAGGATGGAGGAACATAGGGACCTAGGACATGATTAAATAAAGAAGACCAGAATGAGGAACTTTACTGCTGTAATATAAATTGCTTTTGAGAATACTGTTTCTCATGAGGGGAACAAAAGGGAGGTCTTGTTACTGTGCGGGCCGGTACTATGTTGCTTTTTTTGTCATTTGATGTAGTGTAGAAATCTTGGGAAAAGTGTGGAATGTGCTTTGGAAGTGATCAGTTATAGATAACTGTTATTTTCTGCAGGATGAGTCCTGGCTAGAAGACGTGATATCTGTCTGCGACAGATGAGGAAAATTGAAGATGAAGGACTCCACCTAAAGTCATCACTGGTGAGTATGTGTATGTCTATACACTATAAATAGAGCTCCTGCGTATTTCACCGGTGATCACTGTATTAACTGTACATTAACACTATATACCGAGTTCCTGTGTATAATGTCACTGGTGATCACTGTATAACCTGTACACTGATGCTATATGCAGAGCTTCTGTGTATAATGTCAATGGTGATTCCCGTATAACCTGTATACTGATGCTATATACAGAACTCCTGTGTATAATGTCACCGGTGATCACTGTATGACCTGTACACTAACACTATATACAAAGCTCCTATGTATAATGTCACTGGTGATCTCTGCATTACCTATACACTGTCACTATATACCAAGCTCCTGTCTATAAGGTCACTGGTGATCACTGTATTACCTGTACAGTGATGCTATACACAGAGCTTCTGTATATAATGTCACTGGTGATCACTGTATTACCTGTACACGGACACTCTATACAGAGCTCATGTGCATAATTTCACTTATAATCACTGTGTTGCCTGTACACTGACCCAATATACAGAGATTTTTTACATTTTCATTATTTTCATGTTCATTATTTTAGTATTATTTGTCACTATGTGGTGGCATTATGTGCTTTGTTCATGATGAAGCGGTATTTGTCCCTTGTATGTGGTATTATTCGGTCACTATGTAGTGGAAATATGTGATCTTCTCATGGTCTGGCAGTATTTATACCTTGTCCATGGTTGTATTTAATCATTATGTGGTGGTTTTATGTGCTTTGGTCATGGTTTGCCGGTATTTGTGCCTTGTATGTGGTATTATTTGGGCAGTATGTGGTGGTAATATGTGATCTGGTCATAGTGTGGTGGTATTTCAGCCTTTTATGTGGTATTAGTAGTGTTGGTATAGTGGATTGAGGTTGGTCATTTGTTTAATCTGATATCAATAAGGAGAATATTCTTTATTTCTAATAGATATTAAATACTTGGATGATTAACCCCTCCCTGTCCTGCCACTATTACACAGCACCATAGATGCACTTACAGAGTTTCGCCATAGAAAGCAAGTAATCATCTTTTCTAAAGCCCAGTGCTCATTGAGTATTTGGTGAGATTTTTATCTTAGTATTTGTAAGACAAATCCAGAAGTGGGTGAAAATTGCAAAAAAAATCTAAAACCTGATTGTGCCACTCCTGGTTTTGTCTTACAAATACTGAAATATAAATCTCACCAAATATTCATTTTGTGCACAATGCCTAAAGATAAGTTATTTATTGGTGGGGGGTCCGACTGCTGAAGATGCAACTTTTATCCCCACAACGTGTCCAAAAAATAGAAAAATATCCAGCACAGAGTCCTGAGATATAGATCCTTAAAAATTAATTTTATTAGAAAACATTAAACATTAGAACGCACATATTAAAAACATCATCCTTAAAGACGGTCCTTTGTGATAGACTTGTTTTCTCTCCATTAGACTGGAGCTCATGGACAGCTCACCCACTGAACCGCTCATTCCCTCAGTGGCTGTGAGCGCTGAGTTTGGCTTGTTCTGGAAGCCCCAATGATGATGAATAGAGCTGCGGTCACATCATTATCTGCATTTTATAAAGAGGATAAAAGGGCCACATTCTTCTGATGATGCGGTTTCCACTGGTCGGAGTCCACTAATAAGTTATCACCTTCCCAACCTGTGGATCGCTGATAACTTGTTTTCACCAAAGAATCCCCTTAATGCAAACTACAATATTGTACAGTAATTGTACATCGCAGTTATGGTCAGCGCACAGTGATGTGCAGGAGACACCACTATAATGGGTATAATGGCTTACAGGTATTTGTATATAGCTGAAGGGCTGAAGGGTGGGTGGGCCACTGGAGTCAATTTCTCTGGTGGGCCCCAGACACCATAGACTGGCGCTGGGTTTAAACACATGATATAAAAAGACACATATGAATGTTTTTCTCACTATATGACATAAAATAAGAGCAAACCTTTCCCCATTATAGTGGATTAGGATTGCTATAATTATTAATATTTACCAAATGCCAAAGTAATGAAAGAAAGAGAATGTTTTGAAACATTTTTATTACTTTTTGCAAAAGGACACGTTTACATACATTTCATTAGTATTTGGTACCATTGCCCTTAAACTGTATGACTTCGGTAAAACGTTTTTGGATATCCTTCCACAAGCTCCTTACAATAGTTGGTAGGAATTTTAGGAATTTGGGCCCAAGTTTTAACTTATCAGTATTGCCACATAATCTTCTTTCCTAATGATGTGTCTCTTTATGTAGTGTATGTAAATTTCTGGCTTCAACTATATATATGATATATATATATATACACACACACACACTCGTGTGTGTGTGTGTGTGTGTGTGTATGCTACCTTTCATTGCAATTCTGGACTGTAATTTTGACTTCTAAAAAGATATCACACCAGGCATTATCAATCAACTATTAAGATTTTTTTTTAACATTGTGATACATGATGGCATTAAGATATGTTCTTTAAATTCAATTTAAAGTCTTTGTCTATGTGACATTGGCAATTGGCTTGTAACATTCAATCATCTCATTTCAGTAACTGAACTCGGCAATACTGTGACGATATGAGTCCTAAATATTTATGGCATGTTAAATCCCAATTTTAGTAATCCCTTCAAGAAAAATATCCAGTCCATTATCACAATAGGCATTTTATACAAAATTTCACCTTACAAATACATTTACAGATACAAATGTGTTCAAATACATAAAACTATGGGTTTGTTCATTTAGCTACTGTATGTATAATGGAATTCTTTGCCATTTGATTTTCTTTGAGGGAAGAAAAAAATATGAAAAGTAAAATACGAGTAAATTTCAATAATTGTTGACTTATAGGCAGTCTTTAAATGTTATCCATAAATTTATTAATTTTACAAGTATTGTAATGTAATATCATAAATAAATCTTAGGCAAAATAATCTTTTGTTTGTGATCCAAAGATGTTGTATCTCCTGTACAATTCACAACAAAGCCTTTCCATTTGCAGAATTTCTTGCATTTAGAAAAGTCATCTTACAATAAAAAGGTCATATATATTTATCATGGTGAGATGACATTTACAATAAGAAAACATATTTTCTTAAATTATGGAAATATTTGACCACTTAAAGGGCAACTATACTTTCAAGTAACATTAGAATAAGTCTTCTGTACCTATATGTTAATAAAACTATTTCTTGCATCCTACATTCATCAGCTTTTCCCTTGGCAAGCCCAAATGCTAATATTCTAATCTGCATTTGAGCGTAACGATAGGGGTCGCTAATGCGACAGGGCCCGGAGATGTGGAGGCCTGTCAACCCAGCACCTGTGTCACATGGATGTGTGTTCCCGAGGATGCACATCCATGTCACTGTGTGGCACACCACGGCTGCTATGGGGCTTATGTGTCAAGGACCTTCCTGCATCCTAGGCGCGGGCCCATCCATCTACTGCTGCCGCTCCTGCCCATCACTTCCTCTTACCACTTACATTCCACTGTGGAACGCATATAGCAGGCTGGTGCTGCCTCCCCCACACTAGGAGGTGGCACTTCCTGCTTTATGCGTTCCACAGTGGAATGCATGCTGGCACTACCTTCTCCTGTGTTTCAGTTTTCGCAGGGAGACCGAAGCAGCGTGGGAACTGGGATAGGTAAGTATAGGTTTATTTTTTTTAATAAGTGTGTAAATGGTGCTGAAAAGGGGTAGGAGGAGGGGGGTGTATTATAATATATGGAGAGTTATGAGGCTACATTATACGATATGGAGGACTATGTAACTGCATTATCTTGGATGGAGGTTTATGAGGCTGTATTATACTGTATGGAGAACCATGAAGCTGCATTATACTGTATGGTAGGCTATGAGGCTGCATTATGCTATATGGTGGGCTATAAGGCTGCATTATACTGTATGGAGGACTTTGAGGCTGCATTATACTACATGAAGTAGGGGTGCATTATAATAATTGGAGGACAATGTGGGCAGGAAGAGGACCATATAAACCAAAATGGAGGACATATTTACCAGGATAAGGGTCATATCCAATGAGGAGGAGAGGGGTCAATTATAGGAGTCTTTATAGGATATAGAACGTTACACAGGACCCATACATTGATCAATATGTGCGCAGGGCAGAAGCAGGTCTAAATTTCACACTGGGGCCCATCGGACTCTAGTTATGTCACTGGGTGGAGACCAGCTGCTATGATATCTCACATACACTAAAAATTGATGCATACATATAGGTCAGATATACAAGTTCCTTGTAACGTTCTACATCATATAATGACTCAAGAATTGACCCCTCTCTCCCTTCATTATGTATCAAGAAAGGGCTTTTCCTGCTCATTTTCCTCTTTGATAGCACCCAGACCAAAGTAGCAGAGACATGGAGGGAAATACACTGAACAAAAAGATGTTCATCTTTGTTTTTGCTTTTTTTTAATGAGCTGAACTCAAAGATCTAAAAAATGTTTATGCAAGCAAAAGGCCTTTTTTCTCTCCAATATTGTTCACAAACTTGTCTAAAGCTGTGTTTGTGAATACTTCTCCTTTACTGAGATAATCTATGCACTCACAGATGTGGCATATCAAGATGCTGATTAGACATCAAACAGCTGTACCCACACAGCTGTACCTTAGGCTGGCCACAATAAAAGACCACTCTAAAATGTGAAGCTTACACTATTGGGAGGGTATGTGAGAATCAGCAATTCAGCCACCATTTGCCAGTCTGCCATCTGCCTGTACAGTGGAAACATGGATTCATCCATGAAGAGAGCACCTCTCCCAGGGCTGGCTCCAGGTCTTTGTGGGCTCCGGGCAAACAGTCTCTATGGGCCCCTTTAACACAGACCATGATTCATGAATTTAATATAAAAGCTGCAGCTGAGGATATATGATATAGAGGTTCCTTGGTGGACTGTATATATAATATTGAGCCTGTGCAGGGCTGCATATATAAAATATGGAGGCTGCTGGGCTGTGTATATATTATGGAAACTGGGAGACTGTATATAAAATATAGAGGCTGCTGCCGGGCTGTATATATAATTTGGAGGCTGCGGGCTGTATATATTTAGAGGCTTTGCTGGGCTGTATATATTATTTGGAGGCAGTGACAGCCAGCAACAGCCTCCAAATAATATATACAGCCAAAACAGCTCAATAAAAATATAACAATCATAACCTTCATATTATACATACAGCAAAGCACAACCTCCATATTATATGTAATGCACAGCATCCAAATACTATATACAGCACAGCAATAGTCTCCAGATATTATATCACAGCGGATTCTTACTAAGGCAGTGAGACTATGACTCTTACCACATGCTGTTGTTGAGTGGTCATACTACATTTAAGAAGGCTGGAGCTTCGAATATAATATTATCAGTATACATCTAGATTCTTTGATAGCGTGATCCAGGGAATTAGTCTGATTGCATCTGTAGAAGATTTTTCCAATGTGGAGCTAGTGTTGCACAGTTTTTTTGCCTTCCTGATCACATGTTAGGCTTGTAACTATGGATTAAGTTACTTCAACTAAAAACTATGTTATTAGCCAGCACAGCCTCCAAATAATATATACAGCAAGCTCAAATAATATACTGTATACGGCACAGCCACCATTTTAATATTCAGACAACCTCAAAATAATATATTAGCACGCCTCAAATAATATATACAGCACAGCCTCCATTTTATATATAAATCACAGCCTCCATTTTATATACACATTACAGCCTTCCAAATAATATGCACAGCACAGCCTCCATATTATATATACAGCACAGCCTCCATATCCCAGCAGCAGCCTCCATATAGCCCAGCAGCAACCTCCATTTTCAAAAAAATTGACGTGGGCTTCGCCATATTTTTTAGGCAACCCCCAGCTGCCTAAAACAAAAAAAATTTAGAAACTCCATCTTTATTAAAAAACAATCCTCAGTCTGACGTAGTCCAAAAGAGCAATGTCAGCATTGCTACATCACTGTCTATGCAGAGCGAGAAGCAGGCTAAGACTGTCAGTGACAATCAGAGTTTACCCGAGGTCATGGCCCAGAACATGACCGCGGGTGAACCCTGACGTCCCCCCGAACACTGCAGACACTACCGGAAAAAGCAGAGTGCCGGGCAGTGTAGTGAATAACCCGGACGTTAATGAGCAACCCGAGAAGTAGAAGCAGCCGGGAGCCAGCAAGACGGGAGGATGAGTCGCTGGAAAGGTAAGTATAATTATAATGTTTAGTAATAATTTTTGTTTTTTACAGCCCCTCCCACCCCCTCCCCCTCCATCCCATGTCTGTAAAGTTCAGTGGGTTGACGCAACGTTGCATATCCGGCCCGAGCTGAACTTTACAAAATATTTGAGCGAATCGCCGATCCCGATAATCGGGGAGTTTGCCCATCACTACTTATCATCCCTCCTACCCAACATTCACTGCCAATTATTGTGCATTGGTTTTCCTTTAGGACACCTTGACATCTAATTAATGGAGGAGTAATGAGTATGAAATTGAATGTATTTCGATACAGGCACTGTAAACCCATGTCTTAAGAAGGATTTCAGGAAAGCTGGTATAGTCCACAGTATGGAGTTCAGGGGCTGAAGAAAGCTCAGGCTGGCTTCAGTAATACAGGCTGCAATCTCGATTACATAGCAGGGCCCTGAGTGATAAAATTACTGAGGGAGTTGCCAGGCCAAGTGGCTCCTTCCCAAGCATAAAATAGACTGAAATGTCAGCAGTCCCAGTTGATCTGGAAACCTAATCCCGGGGGTCACAGTTTCATCATCTGTTATGATGAACAGGCTATATGGTTTATGTTGCAAATCAAACTGCAGAAAGGAATTGAGTTTGGGCACAATAAAAATCATGGTTTTCCTTCACAGTTTTGCTAATAATTGATAAAACTTCAGATGTATTTTACAAAGGATGTGCTATTGCAATTACATCAAGTGAATATTTCAGGATTTGGTTACTGAGTAAATAATAAATGATTTAGATAGATCGATTTCCTTGCTGAGAGCACCTGCAGTGATTTCTATCAAACTAAATTAATCAGTAGTACAGGAGACAAACATACACATGTTCAAAGAATAATTGAAGACATTTTACCACCAGCTGCCTTGTAAGAAAGGTAAATAATTGAATGAAATCATGTATACCTTTTGCTTTTTCCAGCTATTAAAGCATTTAATATGCTGCCTTTTTAATAAAAAGCACATTAGTAAGTATACATACAGTCAAAGGTAGCAGTAATACCTGCATAGATAGCACTGACAACGCTGTTGGTTATTCTACGTTCTAGTAAAAATCTTGTGCATTTTACTACACATGAAACTCTTGCACTAAGGAATCAAGACGTCAATCCTGATCCTACCAATATTTCATCGGCAATAATAATTGCTGGTATTTTGGGCAGCACTCACTCAGATGTGACACAGAACCAAGATGATCGGCTCCCTGTCGCAAAATGGGTGAAGTGTTAAGTTATTGGCCATAACTGCAGAAAATATCCTTCTTGCATCTGATCCTCCCGCAGTCTGATGGAAAAGGTGAACATGCCAGTAGGTCACAATCTTTGTCCTCCCAGTAATCCTCTATGACCAGTTCACTTTTAAACTGAGTGATTAGCAATGTTGGATTGCAGAGCTTGGGGTCCTAGGTTCAAATCCCAACAAGGACAACATCTGCAAGGAGTTTGTATGTTCTCCTAATGTTTGTGTGGGTTTCCTCCACACTCCAAAGACATACTGATATGGAATTTAAACTGCGAGCCCCGTAGGGTACAGTGATGAGAATGTATTTAACCCCTTCATGAGCAATGACATATATATATACCTAATTGGTCGTGTCCTTGACATTGATGCAGGCTCATGTGCTAAGCTCGCATCTTTCCCAGGATGTGTAAGCTGATCTAATCAGCTGATATATGCCTCTAACAACGGTGGGTAGATTGGAGATTCGCCGACCGCTGTTAACTATTTAAATCAATATGTCAGATTTCACACATGCTGGCTGGAATCATGCCATTTCTTGCTCCCATGGGTGGTCATGACAGCCAGGGGTCAGCTGGTGACCCCTGTCATTGTCATAACAAACTTCCTGTGAATGCTGGCTGAGTGTCAGCAGTCACAGGAGATAATTGATTCTGTGGTACAGAGCCATATTAATGCATGGCTCTATACAGCACAAGTGATCAGATAGTAGGAGCTTTAAGTCCTTAAAGGGGACAAAAATCATACGAAAAAAAGAAAAATTACTTTAAAAAAAACATGAAAAAAACAAAAAATCATCCCCCTTTTTCCACATTGAAATAAGACAATATTTAAAAAATAAATGTATTTGGTATTGCAGCATTTAGGAATGCATGATCTATCAAAATATGAAAAAAAAAATCTAAACAGTAAACTGCACAACAAAAAAAAATAAACAATGGAATTACGGTACATTTTTTTGGTTGCTACAACATCGCAATAAAATGCAATAACAGGGATCAAACTACCACATCTACACCAAAAGGTATAATGAAAAACACCTGCCCAGGGCACAAGAAGTAAGCCGTCAAACAGCCGCAGATCCCAAAAATTAGAACATTACAGGTCTCGGAAAATGTCGACAAATACACATATATATATATTTTGGGAGGGGACAAATTTCAGAATTTTATTCCCAATGTAATTAATAAAAAAAGACTATACATGTTTAAAGTCTACAAACTCATACTGATCTGGGGTTCCATTCTGCCAGTTCTATGAAAAAAGTAAATCAAAAAACAATTGTTAAATTGCACACTTTTTTTTTGCAATTTCACTGTGCTTATAATTTTTTTACCCAATACACTATATGGTAAAAATAATGATGTTATTCAAAAGTACAACTTGCCGAACAAGCCCTCATATGACTATATTGACAGAAAAGTAAAACAATTATAGCTCTTGAAAGAAGGGGAGGAAAAAACGAAAATGGAAAATAGAAACCTGCCCAGCAGTGAAGGGGTTAAAGCTCTTCAGCCTTATGAAGGCTGTGTTGAAATGATCATAAAGGTCAGATACCATTCTGACGGGTGTCCCCTGTACTACTTTCCCTCTACTTCCAGCATTTACTAGTAAGATATATGGTGAGTTTGATGTCCCATGTATGCTCTCCTGGGTGAGCAGGATGCCTGCGCTTTGCAGGTTGAATGAGTGCTGCTTTGTACACAAAGTGTGAACTGTGCCATTATAGGAAGACTTATTTATTACTGTATTTATTTTGCTATAACTTTGTATCTATATGGGCTAGTATGCAATATTTTTTATAGGCACTAATTCATATAATGGGATACCTGACTGCCATTATGATATAATATTATATATTTCTGGCTGTAGAGCAATATATGACCATCACTGATGAGATGTGAAAAATATGATTTTGGTTTATTGATTGTTTTATATCTGTGTGGAGATCCGTTGACCTTGCATCCACTATCGTTGCTGTACTTCATACACCCCCTTTCTCCTCTCTTAAGCAACATTTCAATGAAGTTTCTATTTTGCATATGGATGTCTTATCACTGTTTTTTTGTGGGTAAACATGTAAATGTAGCGATTTATTTGCAGTCCGATTTACTTTGTACCTTTGAATTTAATAGGAGTTCTTTAAAATACCTAGTACAGAAAATGTTGCTAATCCTTATATATGTATATATATATATATTATGTATACCTTATTTTTCAGATTATAACACACACTTTTGTTCCCCCAAATTTTGGGGGAAAGTAGGGGTGTGTGTTTTATTATTATTATTATTATTTATTTATAGAGCACCATTCATTCCATGGTGCTGTACATGAGAAAGGGTTGCATACAGACAAGTTACAAATATAATGAACAAAGTGACAGACTAATACAGATGGGAAAGAGGACCCTACCTTTGCGGGCTTACATTCTACAGGGCAATGGGGAGGGAGACAGTATGTTGGGTCTGCTTGGGTGGTGCTGGATTGCCAGGTCCGGTGGTGGTGGAGCACTGGGTCCAGTGGTGTTGAGGCGGCACTGTACTCATTACAGGTTGTAGGCTGTTCTGAAGAGATGGGTTTTCAGGTTCCGCTTGAAGGTTCTGAGTGTGGGGGACAGTCGGACGTGATGGGGTGCAGAGTTCCAGAGGATTGGGGATGCTCGGGCGAAGTCTTGCAGGCGGTTAGATGAGGAACGTACAAGTGTGGAGGAAAGAAGGAGGTCTTGGGAGGATCGAAGATTACGAGTTGGATGATATCGGGAGATTAGTTCAGAGATATATGGGGGGGACAGATTGTGGATGGCTTTGTAAGCCAATGTTAGTAGTTTGAATTGGATACACTGGTGAATTGGGAGCCAGTGGAGGGATTTGCAGATTTGCAGGTGGATTAGTCGGGCAGCAGAGTTAAGGACAGATTGAAGTGGTGCAAGAGTGTTAGCAGGAAGGCTACAGAGTAGGAGGTTGCAGTAATCAAGGCGGGAGATGATGAGGGCATGCATGAGTAGTTTAGCAGAGTGGGAGTTGAGGAAGGGACGGATTCTGGCAATATTTTTGAGTTGGAGACGGCAGGAGGTGACAAGGGCTTGGATGTGCAGTTTGAAGGACAATGCAGAGTCAAATGTTACTCCAAGGCAGCGGACTTCGAGTACAGGGCAAAGTGTGATGTCATTTATTGTGATAGATAAGTCTGGCAAGGAAGGTGTATGATATGGAGGAAAGATGATGAGTTCGGTTTTGTCTACATTGAGATTTAGGAAGCAGGAGGAGAAGAAGGAGGATATGGCTGATAGACACTACGGGATTCTGGACAGCAGAGAGGTGACGTCTGGGCCAGAGAGGTAGATCTGAGTGTCATCAGCATACAGGTGATACTGGAAGCCATGGGACTTTATGAGTTGTCCGAGACCAAGAGTATAGATGGAGAAAAGGAGGGGCCCCAGAACAGAGCCTTGAGGGACCCCAACAGAGAGGGGATGGGGCGAGGCAGTTGTGTGGGAGTGGGAGACACTAAATGTGCGGTTGGAAATATAGGAGGAGATCCAGGAGAGGGCAAGGTCAGTGATACCAATGGAAGAAAGGATGTGTAATAGGAGGCAGTGGTCGACTGTGTCGAATGCAGAGGACAGGTATAAAAGGAGGAGGACGGAGAACTGTTTGTTAGCTTTGTCCATGAGCAAGTCATTAGTAATTTTGGTCAGGGCAGTGTCAGTAGAGTGGTGAGGGCAGAAGCCGGATTGAAGGACGTCAAAGAGAGAGTTGGATGAGAGGTGGGATGAGAGTACAGTGTGGACATGCTTTGAGAAGTTTGGAGGCGAATGGGAGCAGAGATATGGGCCAGTAGCTGGATGTAGAAGTGGGGTCGAGGGATGGCTTCTTTAAGATAGGTGTAATTGTTGCATGTTTGAAAGCAGAAGGAAAGGTACCAGAAGTTAGTGATAGGTTGAAGAGGTAGGTTAGGGCTGGGATAAGTGTTGTGGTGAGGTTGGGAAGGAGGTGGGATGGGATAAGGTCCAGTGCACAAGTGGTGAGGTGCGATCTGGAGAGGAGGTGTGCAAGTTCTCCTTCAGTGATGGTTGGGAGGAGGGTTAGTGGGGGAGAGGATTGATCCGGTATACATGGGGGTTGCGGTGGTTGGCTAGCAAAGACTTGTCTGATCTGGTCGATTGTGTTGGTGAAGTATGTAGCAAAGTCTTCTGCAGAGATGCGAGAAGTAGGAGGAGGCAGTGGGGGGCAGAGGAGGGAGTTAAGTGTGTTGAATAACTGCCTGGGGTTGTGGGACAGAGGATATAAGGGTAATGAAGTAATTCTGTTTAGTGGTGGTTAGTGCTGACTTGAATGTGATAATTGCTTGTTTAAATGCTGTGTAGTCTTCTTGTGAGTGTGTTTTCTTCCAGCGCCGCTATGCAACCCTAGCCGCTCGACGCAGATGTTTCATAATCCGAATCTACATGGTGTGCTGTAGTGGAGGGGCAGTTGTTTTAGAGTGGTGTCCAAGGGCTGCAGGAGGCTTGAGTAGACTGCAGCTGCAGCCTGTGGTCATGTGGGCGCACTCATTAGACTCATTAGGCGGAGGTAGCGGCGCATATTATATGAGCCTGCACTCACACCCCCATCCTTGATGTGGCCCCACATCACTCTATATGCCTCATGCTAGCACACACTAAAATAATATATGTAGTAAACTTACACTCTGTTGCTTGCTGCTTCCAGCTCAGCGGTGTCTTCCTGTGTCTGTGCTCGGCATCTGTTATCTCTGTGTGCCCCGGTCACATGATCCGATGCTGGGAACAGACACAGGAATACATCGCTGAGCAGGGAGCGACAGAGGGTGAGTTAACAACATATATTATTTTAGTGTGTGTGCCAGCAGGGGGGGCATATAGATTCATTGGAGGGCAATATCCAGGATGGGGGGCCATATGCAGGATTGAAGGGCCATATGCAGGATGGGGGGGCATGTATCAGGATAAGGGGGCCATATGCAGGATGGTTGGCCATATGCAGGATGGGGAGCCATGTACCAGGATAAGGGGGCAATATCCAGGATGGGGGGACCATATCTAGAATGGGGGTGCCATCTGCAGGATGAGGGGCCATCTGCACGATGAGGGGCATGTACCAGGATAGGGGGGCCATATGCAGGTTGGGGGGTCATATGCAGGATGGGGGGTCCATATCCAGTATTGGGGGCCATATCCAGGACAGGGGGGCTATATCCCAGGATGGGGGAACTATATCTCAGGATGAGGGACCAGGAACCAGAATGGGGGGCCACGATGGGGGATATATATTCCAGGATGAGGGACATATATACTAATTGTAAAACGGACACTAGAATTATAAAACTGACCCATTTAACATTAAAAATTATTTTTTTTCTCTTATCCTTCACCAAATTTGGGGTGCGTTTTATAATCCGGTGCATTTTACAAAGCAAAAAATATGGTAAGCAAAGCTTGATAATTATGATAATAATTATATTTCTTTAATAGCAAGGTGGCATTCAATTGCTATCACCAATTGTCTGCTAACAGTGGAATACTGGGATTACACAAATTATGCTATTCCAGTTTTCTCCAATGACAATTAAAAAAGGGAAAAATAATAAATAGCAAAATAAAATAACAACAAAAATTAAAGCTTTTACAAGTATTTGTTAAATTACAGTGTTTTTATGTTTTTAACCACTTCTCACCTACTCACATTCTCAGTAATTTTTCTGTCACATTAATGTATTTTAAATGGATGCACATAATAATGTTTTCACATAACAGAATACATCTTAAATCATATACACATGATTTGTAATTGTAGCTCTAGCCGTGCTCTTACTACTAGAAAAAATATTTCGATACACTGGTACTTTGAGTTCAGAACTACATTAGAGGCTCCATCACAGATGCGGACAGAAATACATGACAATATTTGTGTGGTTAATGAATAGACACCTTGACAGACTCAACACATTGCAAAAATCAATGAATTACAAAGTACAGGAATTTAGGGTGGGGGACTGCTAGTATAACAGTGTTTTTTATTAATGCACTGTAAGCATCACATTTTCTGACTCCATTCAACAAAGGCTATATTTAGCAAAATTGAGACACATTTCTTAAAGAGTACTTTTTATTTCTTTTTAAATATCATGCACTACTTAATATGTCCCATGTATCGGCATGTGTCTAGGGTCTGATATTCTAAAAGTGCTTTCACATTGTGTTCTTCCCCACGTTCGATGGTTCCATCAAGGTATACTCTGAACCCTAATGGAGGGAAGAACTACACTTGCTTGTCCGCCTTCAGTCAGCGTATGCGCCCGAAAATGGTGCATGACAGAGCACACGGTGACTTCATCTGCACCTCTATAGGCAATGTAGCTCTGTTGGACAAAGAGCCATTATGTCCGCGCTGCCGTCAAATGATCACCAGAGCATCTGGGATTAGTAGTGTCTTTATTCTTCCGACGCGTTTCGGAGCACACACCCGGCTTATCACAGGGGCGCGCGTCACTGTGTCAATATTCTATCCCGAGGGGCACCCGCCGCACATACCCGCCAGGAAGCCGATGGACGGCTGCAGAGCTTCCTGGCGGGTCCGCCCAGCCGCCGACGACCCTAACCCGCCAACCAGTGTGCACATACCCAAAATGTGTTCATATTGTGTGTGGTAGCTTTGTATATCCCTAGGGACAAGGATTTACCTATATTTGATATATTGTATCCTTAGCCATGAACTTGCTTCCCTGTTGTTGTTCAACAGGTTTTCCTTAGGTCCATCTTTTTCTGTATTTTTACTTGCTGTACTGAGACTTATACTTTAACTTGTCCCCCTTCAAGTGTTCCAATTCACCACAATCTCTTCTTTGAAAGTTCTATATTGTCTGTCAGTATTATTTGTACTCTATTTTCCTAAATAAAATGTATTGGATTTTATTGGAAGTTCTGGCATCATTTAAATTCAGTTTCTGAATTAAGGGTTGTTGACTATGGGGAAGAATGCAATTTAAAAACACCCTAACTGCTTAAAAACTCAAACTAAATCACTTAGCTTGTACATCTCAGCAGCATGCAGGCATATTAGAAAGTCTATATACTCATATTCCACTCTCTGTAAAGCAAATAATAGCCAACTTAAGTAAACATTAGGATAGTGTTAAAGGGGTTCACCATGAATATAAAAAATAATAAATAATAAATTGTTTGTAGATGACAGGTTATGCGCTATCTCTATTTAATTATGGCTCTCAATAATCCACATAGGCAAATTTTTTGTTAACCCTTTTTTGGGATGTTTATTAAAATAATTTGCTGTTTCACAGATACCATACTGTTAATGTGTGGTCAATTTTTATTGCTATATTCTATTTACACATTTTTTTTTAAATGTTCAAATTAAAACTGTATCTTACATAAAATGTATCTTACATAAATGCAAGCTTGATTCAGATAAAAACATAAAATGTATACAAATAAAATCAATTCAGGGATGAAGAGCTAAATGATTATATAGGGCTATGGCTATCCCATTTTTGACCTTGCGTTGGTTGCTTTCTCAACACTTGTCCCTGGCGATGTTGTTAGGTTCCGTGTTTAGTTGCTTAAGTAAAGGTTGTTCTATTTGTTTCTGGTCTTAGATGACAATTTGAAGTACATCTTAGAAAAGAAAAATTGGGTCAATATATCTTCCTTAGTAGGGTGGTGTTTGACCGTTTAGTAAGGTACAATATCATTACCTTCCAGTAGTGGTGCTTTTTTTCGAACTCTCTGGGCTATACTTGTAGCTTCTGCCATGTCTTCTTTAAGACATACTTGGTGATGGGTGCCTGTTAATTGAATATGTTGTGCCTTTTGTTAGGGATAGTATCAAGATGCTCACTTGTTAACGGTATATTGGTGTATTACATTACTTGTTCCATCTTTAGACGTGTTCTAGGGCTTCAAGTGTAATGGTGTCTCTGCGATGACAGATACATCCACATGTGATGTGCTAAAAATTAAATGACTTAGTTAAATTGTGTGATTTACACTTTTCTTTCTGGTCTATCCAGTCGTAATTACCTTTATGTAGGTAGTGGTGGTTTAAAGGTTGGTGTCTTACTTTCTTTAAATTGTAGTCTATTTTGTTCTCTGATGGTATAAAGAGAAAAAAAGGGGGGGTGGTTACCGTATGTTATTCGATTTTTTGTGTTGGCTTTTCAAGTGTGTGTGCTTCCAGGTGTTTTTTGTACCTTGTTTGAAGGTGTATAAATTACTTGTGCCGTGCTGCGTTTTCTTAGGTGTCAAAATACAGTGTATAGGTATTATTGTTATAATGGGGTATACAATTTGATGACTATACGACTATGATGGTATAAAGAGGGTGATTTACCTGATGGTATAGTGTGTTATTTGTTTTTTTTGTTGATTATTGGTGTATATTATCTGGTATGTGTGCTCTCAAGTGTTTGGTGTACCTTATTTGGAGGTATTTAGATGTCTTGTGCCATACTGTTATGAGAGGTGCATGGGTTGATGACTAGTGGTAGTGATTTAACCCTAGTTACCAGACGTGTGGTTTAGTATTGTGTGATATTGCTATCTATCACTTGATTCTTGATGCATATAGTTATGTTATTCTTATCTTATGTGTTGCTGTAATATAGAAAGTGGTGTTCACTATTATATATCTTTCACTTTCCCTGATGTATCATTTAATATTGTAATCTATAGGCACTTTTCTGGACATGTGTGTAAAAGCACAAAAAAGATTCACTCTACCTATGGTAGGATCTTAGAACGTCCTGCTTCTTTTTTATCGCAGCAACTCAAAGATACTAGCTAGCTCCAGTGTAAAACCTAATTATCTGTACACTAATAAATAATAAATGAATACAGTCAAGAAGTGAAAACTGGGCACCACCCAGCAAGGATACAGTTAAATCCCCTGTTAATGGCCTCACAGAGATGGCTAGGCAACTGTGTTGCTCATCCAGGAATACACAAGTGTTGATAAGATAGGCAAAGAAAGGATGGCACTCACCAGTCTTCCATTTTGCAGATTTATTGAAGTTACTCAGGACCCGTTAAAGTGCATAATGCGTGAATGGCAAGCCGTAGTCTGGTATTTCCGCTTCCCCTCCCTGCACCGATGTAATCCACACTTCAATAAATTTGCACAATGGAAGACTGGTGAGTGCAGTCCTTTCTTGGCTGATCTTAATAAATAATAAAAGAATGGCATCATTATAAATAAATTTCTAAATATCTTTATTCAGCAAATCAATCAGTTATAATCCCTAAAAAGTCGCCGTTATCTCATTATATTAATAGAAACTTCTGCTAGAATGTTAAAAGGATCGAATCAGGCAAAAGTTAAATTAGTAGTGAAAAATATAGCAATAACCAAGATCACCCGATATTTCAGGTCTCATGAATGGAGGAGAGAAAATGTTCTGACAAGCGTGTAAAGCCCAAGTTACGTCACAGTCACACGTTCAGTAAATAATAAATTTGCACAATGGAAGACTGGTGAGTGCAGTCCTTTCTTGGCTGATCTTAATAAATAATAAAAGAATGGCATCATTATAAATAAATTTCTAAATATCTTTATTCAGCAAATCAATCAGTTATAATCCCTAAAAAGTCGCCGTTATCTCATTATATTAATAGAAACTTCTGCTAGAATGTTAAAAGGATCGAATCAGGCAAAATTTAAATTAGTAGTGAAAAATATAGCAATAAGCCAGATCACCCGATATTTCAGGCCTCATGAATGGAGGAGAGAAAATGTTCTGACAAGCGTGTAAAGCCCAAGTTACGCCACAGTCACACGTTCAGTATTTAGTCAGTATTTTACTGTTACTCACATCTTCCCGCTCCACCCCCCTGGGACCTACTGAATACAAGTCTCCTGTGGTAAGATGTCCTATGAGCGTGTTTTAGGTGCAGACTCTGTATTTTCCTCCCTCATCGGCAACTACAGAGATATTACACCTTCTGTTTGGGGTGCAGTACTTCCCTGTAGCATCCCGCCAGAGGGACGCCACATAAGGACCTAAAACAGGCCCCAGGAAATGAAGGATATGGGCACAGTGGGATCCCACATCAGCACAATCTTCTGGATGTGGCACACCACCCCACATATCAAGAGAGCGGTGGGAAACTACCTGACAGAAAGCTGGAACACCTTCAGAAAGACAAAGGAAAAACCTACATGCTTGAATGCAGTAAGACCACGGCCTTCCCCTAAGCTGCCTGATAGAGGCATCTTCTTTCATCGGCACCCCTGGCTACTTCAGTATTAAATCAGAATGAATGAGTGGGCAACCATAGTAGCAGCCTCTTATTAATTCAGCAACTCTGGTACCTCAAGCATTAGATCAGAAAGATAAGGGTGGGCAGCACTGTGAACCGCAACTATTTAACAACCTTGTTATCCATAAAAATACATTGGAAAGATAGAGTGGACAGATGTTTGAGTAACCTCTCAGTCCGTACTCTCAGCACCCATGGTATTGCTAGGATTAGATTATAAAGAAAGGGTGGATGGCAGTGTGAACTGCAGCTACTTACTCTATTCATCTTCATTATACATCTTCTAAGTCACTGCCTTTTCCATAAGACCTTTTAGGGCATATTAATGCCACAGAGGCTAACACCCACTCAGAACCACCAGTGCAAAGCAGACAAAAACGCAGCTGGCAAAGAAGGTCTCTCAATATCTTAGATATAGCTTGTCTATGTATTAGTCAGTTTGTGCATTACTAATATATCATGCTACATTATGCCAGATATGTCGCTTGCTGAAGTTTGACTAGGAGTTCCAAAAAATAAAGCAGTGATTTATTAATATGCAGGACATGCATTTGTTTTTTTGTAATCACTGGAAATAAATGTTTGCATTTTGGTTCCAACAAGATAAGATTGAACTGAATTACAGATTAATAATAGTTCATGCGTTTAGCACTACTTAATGTTTTGCTTGTCTGAAAGGTTTTAAAATCTAGGCTAAAGAACGCTAAATTGTGGACTATGCTTATATCGTATATCTAAGCATGGTTTACTTAATATATAATTCATTGCCTAACAATCCATGTCAGCAAGTCATTCAAGGACAAACTAGAATTTATTTATGCCATGTGAAATAAGAACAAGCCACACAACAGGCTACTGAAACATTGAATCTTTTCATCAGTGAACTTCCCAAGAAACAGTTTCAAAAATGCATTGTACTACAAAGAAATGAGTTTAGTAGCACATTGGGAAGAAACATTGTAATGCTAAATAATACCTCAGGCACAAATACACAAAAACAGTAAGCTCTAATATAATAAAGTATGAAAATATAATCCGTTCGAATCAAAGGAAACTTGGTTCCGTTCTGAAATTTCAATTTCCTTAATTAATGTTAATGTTACTGACTGGAAATGTAATCATACACTGAATAAACAGTAATATAGGGGAACTTAATTTATGTTCTCAATTTCTTTCTTTCTCATTTTTTGCATAATTCTGCAGTAAGTTATGTAACAGGAATATGTAACATACTTTATGCTTATTTCTCTATTACATATATATGCACACTTACAAATGATACAAAATATATGCAAATCAATATGTCATGAAATTAAAATCAGTGACATGTAAAAAAAAATTTCTAATTAAAATGGCACCAGATATAGGGTAAGATAAAATGTATTTCTCGAAACTGATATACAAAAAGTAGAAAAAATAGGTGAAGTGTAAGGATCTGTGTGAGTTTGATAAGGGTAAAATTGTGATATCTAAATGACAATTTCAAACAGGTTATGTGGGTGTTCCTGCTATGCTAGTAACAAAAAATAGTCCAATAAAATGAAACAATCAACAGGGTCACTGCTGTCACAAGGACATTGATGCATAAAGAGAGCAACAGCTAGCTCATCTGGTCTGTCCCCGCAGAAAACATTTTTGTGGCACTATGGGGACTTAAAGGGAACCTGTCATCTGTTGCATGCTGCTCAAACTGTGGGCAGCTTGAGTCAGACACTGTCTGTATGATCACTGCCAAGTATGTTTCACTCTGAAGTGTTGAGATGTTTCAGAGAAGATACTTTTAACAGCTGCCAGATGTGCTATATGAATAGACATATAGGAGTGTCCTGCCAGCTGACACATGGACAGAAACTACTACTACTGTCAATTACTGTCAGTGGGCATGGAGAAGCTGCCTGGAACATGCTGCAGGATTATTTAATTGTGCATATCAGTTTTTAAATTACATGCTAGGCACAATCTGTGCAAGGGCGGCAATTGAAAAAATATACAAAGGAGACAAGGATGCCCAGATTGTGCTCTATCACTTATGACAGGTAGAGGTGGCCCCAAAGGGTTGCTTGCTCACCTGGTCAGGTTGTGATCACCCACAACCGGCTTGAATGCCTGAGATGCAGCTGCAGCTGGACCCACACTGCCACGTGTACCGTGGAAAAAGATCCAAAAATCGAAACAGGAGTGGTGCCTCTGGTCCGTGCTGCTGCATGAAATGATGCACAAGAAGATGATGATTGTATCATACTTTATATATGAATGTAACCCTGAGGAAGGTGCAAGGCTTGCACCGAAACTTGTTGGTGAGAGGTAGAATACAGGAGCAGTACGATACAAGCATCCTGTTCTTGTGCATCATTTCAGGCAGCAGCGCGGACCAGAGGCACCACTCCTTTTTGGATTTCTAGATCTTTTCCCACGGTACACGTGGCGGTGTGAGTCCAGCAGCAGCTGCATCTTAGGGCGGCAATTGATCACATTCATCTGTCGGCGGTCTTCAGCAAAATGGCGCTGTGGACAGCGCATACACAAATGGTCATCCGACAGTCGTAAGCAAAGTGGCACTGTGGTGGCGCAAATTGAGATCTTAGCATCATTGAGTGAAGGTCTGAATCTGTGCATGTACCGCCCACCATTTTGCAGAGGACTGTTGGATTTCAAAGTATGTATGCCCTATCTGCAGAGACATTTTGCTGTATACTGCTGGGCAGTTTTCTTTTTTGGTATGTATAACTTGGCAAATTGAAGCATTGCCCCAACTGATTTTTGCACCCTGTGGAATTGGTTGTGCTGCTCTGCTTTTTCTATATACAATCTTCTATTGAGATTTTTTGCACAGGTTTGTGAACATAATGGAACCAGGATTGACCAGTTACACAGTGGATGATGAAGAGCACATCTTGAGTGGAGCTGAAGGAGACACAGAGTTTGAGTATTCCATCACTAATAATTACAAAATGCAAGTATGAAAATGATCGTAAGAAATTGTTGTCCATTGAATTACATCTCACTACTTTGGCGCAATATTATAGAGTCAAGTGCATCCCAAGAGGTTTGCGATCTAGTGTAAGGCCTACAATGTTTTTGGCCAATGTGAATTTTTGCAACACGTTTATACAAATACTAGCTGTAGTACCCGGCTACGCCCGGGTTAATAAATAACTGCTGTTAGCTATAACAAAATAGAATTTGAATATGTCATATTAATGACCTGTAGAAAAATAGAAGCTGAGCTGTGATTGATTGCTATAGGCAGCCTAATAAATCTCCAGCCAACAGTAAACCCTCCCCCTGGCCGGGCAGTATATGTTACCTCACACATACACATAATAGACAGCTCATGTGACTGACATCTGCCTTAATTCCCTATATGGCACATGTGTTGCACATTGTCTGATTTTAATCAGATGTTTATGTTTGGAAAATAAAGATAGCACACGTATGAGGCGAATTGTGTGAGGTGATTTGTGCACATCTGTGTCTGTCTGTGTGGTGTGTGTGTCCCTGGGGTGTGTATGTGTGTGTCCCTGTGGGGGGGTCTGTGTGGTGTGTGTCTCTGTTGTGTGTGTCTCTTTGTGGTGTGTGTGTCCCTGTGGGGTGAGTGCATGTGCCCCTATAGGGTGTGTATGTGTGTGTCCCTGTGGGGGGGTCTGTGTGGTGTGTGTCTCTTTGTGGTGTGTGTGTATCCCTGTGGGGTGAGTGCATGTGTCCTATTAGGGTGTGCATGTGTGTGTGTCCCTGTGGGGGTGTGTGGTGTGTGTGTATCTGTGTTGTGTGTGTCTCTTTGTGGTGTGTGTGTGTGTCCCTGTGGGGTGAGTGCATGTGTCCCTATAGGGTGTGTATGTGTGTGTGTTCCCTGTGGGGGGGTGTCTGTGTGGGGTGTGTGTGTCTCTATGTTGTGTGTGTCTCTTTGTGGTGTGTGTGTGTCCCTGAGGGGTGAGTGCATGTGTGCCTATAGGATGTGTATGTGTGTGTGTCCCTGTGGGGGGGGTCTGTGTGGTGTGTGTGCGTCTCTTTGTGGTGTGTGTGTCCCTGTGGGGTGAGTGCATGTGTCCCTATAGGGTGGCTATGTGTGTCTGTCCCTGTGGGGGGGGTCTGTGTGGTGTGTTTGTCTGTGTTATGTGTGTCTCTTTGTGGTGTGTGTGTCCCTGTGGGGTGAGTGCATGTGTCGCTATAGAGTGTGTGTTTGTCCCCTTGGAGGTGTGTGTGTGTCTCTGTGTTGTGTGAGTCTCTTTGTGGTGTGTGTGTGTTTGTTCGAGTGCGTGGTGAGTATCCAATGTTGGGGCTGCACTTTAGCGACTATACACTTGCTGTTACTCTTTTTGTACGTGTGGTGTGTATACATGTCCCCGTGTGTGGTGAATATCTCATGTTGGGGCCCCACCTTAGTGACTATATGCTGGTATGTGCTGTTAGTCTTTGGTGCTATCATTAAGCCCCTCTCATTCACAACTGTCAACTGGTAACTGTCACTTTTTCCCCATTATGTAGATAGGGGCAAAATTGTTTGGTGAATTGGAATGTGCAGGGTTAAAATTTTGCCTCACAACATAGCCTATGACACTCTCGGGGTCCAAACGTGTGACTGTGCAAAATTTTGTCTCTATAGCTGACGGCTGTCGATTTTCCTCCCACACGTTTCCTTTCCCTTTTTCCCCATTATGTAGATAGGGCCAAAATTGTTTGATGAACTGGAACACGCAGGTTTAAAATTTCGCCTCACAACATAGCCTATGATGCTCCCGGGGTCCAGACGTGTGACTGTGCAAAATTTTGCGGCTGTTGTTGCGACGGTGTAGATGCCAATCCCGGATATACACACATACACATATACACACACATTCAGCTTTATATATTAGATTGGACTGTTATGCATTAGATACCATACTCCTGAATATAAAATTTTTGCAAGATGAGGTAGCTAAGTTGCGTATGGACTTAAAAGACACAGAGGCACTGTTGAAAAGATTATTGTGAGAAGAGGTGTAAAGCAAATTTAAGGATACCATGACAGGAAAAAGTGGATAAATTGAGAAAAGAGTTAGATGAAACTAAGTGGCAAAAGTGGGAATGTGACACGGAGGATTACAGAACAGGCCAAATATACAACTGGAAAAAAGATGGCCAAGCAGGATGGAGGAAAAGAGTTCGATATAGGGCCAATCAGGTTAACCATGGGAATGTCAAACTTGACTGTAAGCGTATTGACTCTCTTTTACGTAGATCCAGAAAAACCACCGTTAGACGAAGAAGAGGAGGCAAACATCATCGGAGGAACCAAAAGAAAGTACAAAAGACAACGCAAAACCCCAACCGCAATGACAATCCAGGAAGAAGGATCAAATTTGATTGTAAATATCTCCAGTAAGAACCTAACCTCTGATCAATCTAATGTGCTAGAGAAAGGAATTAGTTATTGTATAGCTATCCATGTTGAATGGTAGAAGTGGATTTATACAAGTTTTTACGTAGTATTAGATTAAAACATTGGTTTTATAAGAAAGAGGTGGGGGTTAGGATGAAAACTAGTGAAATAAACATGAGAAATGTATCTATTCAGAAAAGAAGTGAGTTTGTGCCAGTAGAGGAGGTGCCGGACATTGAATTTGTATATAGAAGTTGTATCCTTTGTGTTGTATATAGACCAGTTCCTGTATGTTATGTAATGTATACAACAGACCTTCAACTGCTTGAGATCTATAAATGTATTTTGTATTTTGAGCAGTGCTGAACTTTCCACTTTGACCAGACATGCAGTGTATTGGAAGCAACTTACTGCGGTGAGATCTTTATAAAACTTCTTGTTCAACGTTTTTTTTTTTATTGAATTAGATATAAACTTACAAGGAGGTCATAACAAGTAGCAATACATTAAGATAATCACACATTAGAAGACAAGAGTCAAGTTAACAACTAACAATAAACCATAACCAATTGTGTCATTCTTATAAACACATGCGGTTGGAGGGTGGGTGGTGGGAAAGGAAGGGGGGGGGGGAAGCAGGGAGGGAAGGAGGGAAAAATACTTTAAAGTTATGCTCAACTAAACTTCGCTCATAGCATATTGAAAGCTAATTCGATCAAGTTTATATTATGGGGGCATCCTGTTGAAAGAAAAACTGGTTCCATGTTAACCACTTGTTACTGTACTTTCCTTGAAGATTGTTCCTCAGAGCGAACGTGTATTCATACACATTGTGAGCTGCAATAGTCCCCAGTATTGTTTCAAACGTTGGTGGATCTGGGTCTTTCCATCGAGCCGCTACACCATTTTTTGAGGCAATCAAAATGTGTATGATGAGCGCTCTGAGCTCAGGTGGTACTACATTTATTCCTATCAGGAGCAGCGCGAGTTCTGGCGAGAGGTCCAAGTCGATCCCTGTTATGTCGGAGATTAGAAGTTGTATTTTCCCCCAAAATGGGCGCAGGATGGGACAGTCCCAGAATATGTGAGACATTGTGCCAGGTTTTCCGCAGTTCCTCCAGCACAATGGTGATATAGTTTCTGAAAATGTATGGAGTCTTGTAGGGGTGAAATACCACCTAGTCAAGGTTTTGTAGTAAGATTCCAAAAGAACTGAAGATGAGAGACTTTTGTAAACTATTTTGAGTGTATCTTCAATTAGATCAGCAGGGAGAGAGATTTGGAGTTCCTTACTCCATGCACCTATGTTAGAAGCGCTGGAAAATGAAGAATCAAGGTTCCATTCTTTGTAAATAGACTTGAAAGACCAAAAGATGTTCGATTGGTTAAAACGGAAAAGTTGAGTTATGTTTAGCGGGAGATGGAGACTCAGATTATTTTTATTGAGTGTACGTTTTATTTTGTTCCAGTTCCCAACCTCTTCGCTTGGCAAATTAAACTTGGTTCGAAGACTTGCAAAGGATTTGAGTTGCATATTGTCATCAAGTAAGTCTGAGAGAGTATGGATTCCACAATTGGTCCATACACTTACATCTATATCTGCCGATAGAGCTGGTAGGAGGTAAACTGAGATCCAACGTGGAGAAGGTTTATGATTTGTTGCGTATAATTTCGTGGTGAGAGTTCTCCACGAGCGTATGGTAGCCTTTAACGTTGGTTCTTTAGGTAATTTCTTGGTCTTGTCGCATAAATAAGCGAGTAGTGTCCATTGGAGATCTCTCGAGTGATTAAGTGCTTTCTCTATCTCCATCCATCTCGGCTTCTCTTCTTCTCCTCCCCACCAATTTTGGCTAAGTCTGATAAGCGCTGAATTATAGTAAGCTGAGATGTTAGGCACTGCTAGACCTCCGTGTAGTTTACTTTTTTCTAGAATAGAGAGAGAGGTTCTGGGTTTTTTCCCCCCCCAAATAAAGTTAGATAATTGAGCTTGAATTTTTTTGCACCAAGCTGAGTTAAGCTGAAGGGGGACTGAACGAAAAATGTAAAGTATTTTGGGCAGTATAAATAATTTGTACGCCTCTATTTTGCCTAACCACGTTAGTTCAGTTTTGGAAATGTTAGCTAGGTCCATTTGAAGAGCTTTATACAGCTTTCCTAGATTTGCATCATATATTTTGGAAGTGGATTTAGTGACTATGATTCCTAAGTAGTCTAGATACTTTTTATCCCAATCCAGCTCATTGCCCTGTTGGAGGGAGGAAATCATCTGATCTGTGAGGTTATAGCTGAGTACTTGTGTTTTGGCAATGTTGATTTTGTAATGGGAAATCGCAGCAAATTCATTCATGAGTAAGAGAAGGTCCCGCATAGACGTCGCCGGATTTGTGAGGGTTAGTATTATATCGTCAGCGAACAAACTGATTTTATATGATTCTCGATTCAGGGAAATACCAGAAATTGACGGGCTAGATCTTACCTTTTCTGCTAATGGCTCAATAAATAAATTGAAAAGGGAGGGCGAGAGGGGGCAGCCTTGTCTTGTGCCATTTGTCAACAAGAAAGGGGCGGACATATGATTATTAGTAAGGAGCCTTGCTGATGGTGTGGTGTATAAAGCTTGAATGGAATTGAATATGGGTCCTGAAAGTCCAAATTTATGCAAAACCTCAAACAGGTATCCCCAGTGGACTCTGTCGAACGCTTTTTCTGCGTCGACAGAGACCACTATCATAGGGGCTTTCGAGAGCTCAGCATACGCTGTCAAGTTTAAGAGTCTTCTTGTCGCATCTGTTGAATTCCTTTTTTGAGTGAATCCAGTCTGATCTTTGTGGATCAAGGTCGGGATCACTTTTTGCATTCTAGAATTAATCGCTTTTGATATAATTTTAATATCTGTGTTCAGGAGGGAGATGGGTCTATAATTAGAAACTAAGTCTTTGTCCCCTTTATTTTTGGGAATAACTGTTATAAGCGCTTGGAGCATCTCATGTGGGATCGGCTGGCTACCATCAGAAAAAGAGTTAATTAGTTTAGTGATGTAAGGGGTGAGTAAATGTTCGCACGCTAAAAAATATTCGTTCTGAAGACCATCGGGTCCTGGGGATTTGTTCTTTTTAAGTTTACGTATAATATCTTTTATTTCCTGCTCAGTATAAGGTTGGTTGAGTTTGTTTAGATCCTCCTCTGAGATCGTAGGAAGCGTGACTGAGTCTAGGAAGGATTTGATATTTTGTGTTGTGGGTTGAGGTTCTGAGCGATCATCTTTGAGGTTGTATAGGCCTTTATAATATTCAACAAAGGCATTAGATATTTCTAATGGGGTTTTTTTAATATGGTTTTGGTTGTTTTTGATTTGATATATACTGGTTTTTGATCTATGGATTTTGATCAAATTTGCGAAGGTTTTAGATGGTTTATTCATATTTGAGTAGAAATTTGATTTGGATATGCGGGCCAATTTATCATAGTCAGATAAGAGGAGGGATTTAAGTTGTACCCGAAGCTCAAGTAGATCTTTATGTTTGCTTTCAGAGGGGTTAGTTACCATTTCCTCCTCCAACAAGGCAATTTGTCGAGTAAGTTTTTTAGTATTAGTTAATTGAGCTTTTTTATGTTTCATGTTCAGATATATCAGATTACCTCTTATGGTCGCTTTGTGGGCAGTCCATAGGGTGGACAAGGAAATGTCTGTAGTATCGTTTTCTTGAAAATATAATTTAAGTGAATCTTGGATTTCAGATTTATATTGTGGGTGGGTAAATAGATATGAATTAGCTCTCCATGGAGAAAGAGAGTTGAAAGGAGGGCTGTTAGAAATCTCAAAGAGGATGGGAGAGTGGTCCGACCACGTTCTTGGTAGAATGGATATAGTTTTAAATTTTGACAGTGAGTGTATGTTTGTTAGTACCAAATCGATTCTGGAAAATGATTTATGGACGTTAGAATAGTGAGTAAACTCTAAAGAGGAGGTATGTAAACATCTAAATACGTCAAAGAGCTCCTCCTTTTGTAAAAGTGGGTCCAATTTCGTATTCAGATTCCTTGATTTATTAGACGAATCTAATAGGGGGTTTGGGACAGAATTGAAGTCGCCAAATATCAGAAGCATCCCTTTCTGTTTTTCATGTATTAGGGTAAAGAGACGTTTAAGGAAGGTAATTTGGCCATTGTTAGGGGTGTAAACGTTTACAAGAGTGTGGATTACTTCGTTAACCTTACAGATCAGGATTATGTACCTGCCCTCGTCGTCTTTGATCAGCTCAATTTCCTCAAACTTCAGCGTTCCTTTTATGATTATTGCTACTCCCGCTTTCTTTTTGGAATTAGATGAAAAGTATACATGGGGGAATCTTTTATTACTAAATTTAGGAGGATTATGTAGAGGGAATCTAGTCTCCTGAATTCCAGCTATGTCAATGTGGTTTGAGTTTAGCTCCTTCCATACACTAAATCGTTTTTGTGGTGAATTTAGACCATTTGCGTTTAGGGACAGGAGTTTCATCATTACGGCGTCAGTTAAGCAGTTAAATTGAGATGCTGGTCAAGAAGGGGGGGTGAGGAGGAGAAATTAGGAGGGAAAACAGAGGAGGAGGGGTAGTTAAGGTGGGTTCAACAAACTTTAGAAGAAAAAAGAATAAATATATAAGTTCGACCAACGGTCGTGTTGTGGAGGAAGAGTTCCAAGGAACTACTGTAGGTCTTCCTCTTGGGCTAACGGTATGGCCTATGGTGCAATATTTCTAACCTAAATCATTTGGCAGAGTTATTCTTTTATATGTAGGTGTTTGAGGAGTTTCAAGCCTTCCATGGGATCCTCAATGGTGATTTGCTTCTGTTTGTGATGAAATATGACAGAGGTGGTTGGTCGGCCCCATCTATAGGTAATCTGTTGTTTTCTTAGAACCTCTGTGACTGGCCTTAGAAGTCTCCTTTTAGTGGCAGTTTCTTTTGAGATGTCAGAGAAGATTTTTAAAGATTCATAAGGAGCCGGTAGGCAAGCATGTTGCCTAGTGTAGTTATTTATTTTATCTTTCGTCTGGAAAAACGTAAATTTAACAATAACATCACGAGGGGTGTCTTCAGGTATGCGTAGGGGTTTGGGGAGTCTGTGAGCCCTCTCAATTGATAATTCTATATCCGGTAAGGACGGGATCAGCTTTCTGGTCAGATTTTTGACAAAGGGAATTAGCTCATGTGTTTTTGTTTGTTCTGATATTCCTCTAATTTTTAAGTTGGATCTACGGTCACGGTCCTCCCTATCTATAATCCTATCTGTAAGGTGCTTAATTTCATCTTTAGCTTTTTTTAGCTCTGAGCAGCATGTTTTAAGTTCTTTCTTTAGATTTCCTACATCTGTTTCGGTTTGATCTAGTCGTGAATTAATGGTGTTGATCGAAGATTTAATTTCTGCAAATTGCTCCCTCATTTCTTCCTTAAGGGAAGAGAAAAGTTGGAGAAGGAAGTTCTTGTCTGGAATTTGAGTTTGGTCCAGGATAAAGTTGGGGTCATTATTAGCTTGTGTGACCTTAATCCTCTGCCTCGCAGGACTTCTACATTGCAATTGAATCTCATCTTGTGGAGGAGGATTAGGATTTTGGCGTAGGGGTGAATCCATCTCTTTTCTTTTGGAACTATGATGAGTGGATTCGTATATAATTGAGTCGTCGCTGGACTCATGGGTTTCAGGTGTAGATGAACTTTTCGTGTGTTTGTCTCTTCCTTTCAGGTTTTTACCTGGACTATGTGCCATAGTTGGTATCTTGCTCTTAGAGCTTAATTGATGTGCATCCATTGTTTTTTCGTTAGATGGAATGGTGGAAGAGGGTCTGGTTTTGGAGGGCATTAGATTTCTGGAAACTAAGGTGTAACAGAGAGGTCTGATGTTTAGTTGGGTTTAGTTTCACTGACCTTGAGGTACTAGGTTGTTCACAAGTTCAATGACTCTGGGTGGAGTCGCTACTTCTGGAGTTCAAGGGGTGGAGAAAGTACGTATCTAGGACTTCAGAACAGTCTTATATTGCTGCCCTCAGTATCTTGGGTCAATGTCGCTGAAGTGCTTTGGTGGCAAGAGAACCCCACTGTAAGCAGTAATGATCCCTCTGGTCCTTATGACGTGCTGTTACTTATTTGTCATACAGCAGCTTTTGTGACTGTCTGCACTAGTCCTTCTAATGTAGATCTCAGTGAGTAGTTTATGTCCTTATACAGATTTTTGTGTGCTGCAGGGCTACGATTTATTTATTTATTTATTTTTTTTGTAAGAGATCTCTGATTGGTAAGATCCCTTGCCTGCCCAGAGACAGTTCAGTTCAGCTCTACAATATAGAGACTGCTGTTCATACACAATTTTTAGTCTGAAGGTGTCACACTTTTATGCTCTGCTCGACATCTGCCTCTCTGTCTGTGTAGGAGAGAACTAGAAAGGGCTTCAGGCACTAAGTCTGTATCTTTGTCTCCTGAACTCAGTGGTTCGCCTCTGTAGCAAGGACTTCCTACATATAGTATGTCAACAAACATATATATAGTATGTCTTTAAATGTCTGTAAATCCCTTATCTGCAGGATATCCTTGTAGTGGGCTTATCTGTGAGGTAAATAAGTATAATGTGTCAACAAAGGAGCCTCAGATTATCACTGTTCTTTTGTGCTCTGCAGACTTTCTTATGGCGAATGGTGTCAGCTTCTAGTGTTAAAGCACTTGAGTGCCAACAGATTTGTGACTTCTGACAGTTAATACAGATAGATTTACTTCACAGCAACTTCAGCTTGTTAGCTAATAGCTTTATGAGGCTGTGTCACAGTATGGGGCTTTGTTTCAGCAGTGGGGACCTCTTTCTGCTCCAGAGATCACTCCGCCCCTCATACCTGCTGTTAATAAAGTAGTTCCTCTCTTCCACTGGGGATTATGTGCACCGTGGGTCTCACCTGCACACACCACACCTACGATCGATGTGGCAGGACTCAAGTAAGTCTCTTAACCCCCCTCACGGCTGTTGTGGTAGGCAGAACAGGGTGGAGCGGGACGGGGCAGACTGGTACGAGTCCCTACCGTTATGCAGGTCACAGCTCCGGTAATGTGCTGCAGCTTCAAGTCCCCGCCGGGTTATGCTTCAATGTGCCAGCTGTTGCCAGTACCCTTCACTCAGGCCAGCTTGATTATCTGCAGCAGTGATGACATGTGGGGCCAAGATGGCGCCGGTCCCTTAGAGCTGTGAGGGAGATGGGATCACCTTCGATGTAAGCGTTCCTCCTGGGTGAAAATCAACCAAACTCGCCTCGCTTTTCCTCTGAGTAATAGTGATCAGGTTGACCGCTTCTATGTGGTAGAAAATGACCTAAAAGGACATTAACTCCGTCGCTTTTTAGTAAGCACCGGGAGCTCCTTGTGAGTGCGACTTCACATGGAGCCGCAGGCCACGCCTCTTCTCTTTATAAAACTTCTAATGGCAAAGATTCAGACTGAAGCACACCTGGAAAACCAATATCATCAGTAACATCTAACATCACACACCTCACAAACGAGAAACAGCTCCATCCATTCCATTAGGGGTGAGCTAATTAAAGAGATGATTCACTACAACACATAGTGACCACATCAATTTAAAGCAGTTAAACATGTTTTTTTTAAATACCTTATTTTTAAACGTTTTGCATGAGAGCAGTGCTATTTCTGTTCACTTGTCACAATCATGTGACCCATGCTGGATGTCACAACCATGTGACTGCAATGGGAAGAGCTAAGCCTTCATATCAGCCCTGCTAGGCTCTGCCCACTGCAGTCACATGGTTGTGACATCACCACAGGTCCTTAAGCAGCAGCAGGACCCAGTTTCACTGAGTGACATTCATCATTGCAGCACTTTGAAAATGGAAGCAGTGAAGAAGAGTTAGCCATGATGCTGTGTGGTGAAGCTCCACCTACAACCCAGTCACTCAGGGAGACTGCGTCCTGCCTCGGTGATGTCAGGTTAACTTAGTTGACGGGATATCACTGAAGCTCAGAGGTCACTCCAACATGGGGTCACTTGATCGGGATGAGCGGACAGCGATAGCTCCGCTCACAGACAGAATTCACAACACAAGGTATTTGGGAAAAACCTTCTTTAACTCCCTTAAATCAATGCCATCACTATGCATTGTAGTGAACCACCTCTTTAATTATTTGACCAAATAATTATATTTCTAATTTCAATTTTTAATCATTTCAAGCCAATGATATTATATGGCCTGATATTGAGGGCTTAAATATCCAAACGGCCATTGGCTGAAAAAAATTCCTCACTCCTGGTCTAGTAGTACATTTCTATTACTGATGTAAATGGCAATGTCACTGTATACTTGCATATATCATCATTTAACTGAATATAAAAATAAACTTTAATATGGCTAAAATGTACAAATAAAACTACAACAGCAAACAAAACCTCACACATTTCATAGACTTATTACCGTATATACTCGTGTATAAGCCGACCCGTGTATAAGCCGACCCCCCTACTTTTGCCCCCAAAAACTGGGAAAACTTATTGACTCGCGTATAAGCCGAGGGTGGACTCCAGCACAGGTATACAACCCCCAGCAGTAAGGTATACAGGCCCCCCCAGTGGTATACAGCAGGCCCCCAGGCATATAAGCAGGCCCCCAGGGGTATAAGCAGGCCCCCAGGGGTATGCAGCAGGCCCCAGGGGTATCAGCAGGCCCCAGGGGTATCAACAGGCCCCCAGGGGTATACAGCAGGCCCCATGGGTATCAGCAGGCCCCCAGGGGTATCAGCAGGCCCCCAGGGGTATCAGCAGGCCCCCAGGGGTATACAGCAGGCCCCCGGGGGTATCAGCAGGCCCCCGGGGGTATCAGCAGGCCCCCAGGCGTATAAGCAGGCCCCCAGGGGTATTCAGCAGGCCCCAGGGGTATACAGCAGACCCCCATGGGTATACAGCAGGCCCCATGGGTATCAGCAGGCCCCCAGGGGTATACAGCAGGCCCCCAGGGGTATAAGCAGGCCCCCAGGGGTATTCAGCAGGCCCCAGGGGTATCAGCAGGCCCCAGGGGTATCAACAGGCCCCCAGGGGTATCAACAGGCCCCCAGGGGTATACAGCAGGCCCCCATGGGTATACAGCAGGCCCCCAGGGGTATCAGCAGGCCCCCAGGGGTATACAGCAGGCCCCCAGGGGTATTCAGCAGGCCCCAGGGGTATCAGCAGGCCCCAGGGGTATCAACAGGCCCCCAGGGGGTATCAACAGGCCCCCAGGGGTATACAGCAGGCCCCCATGGGTATACAGCAGGCCCCCAGGGGTATCAGCAGGCCCCCGGGGGTATCAGCAGGCCCCCGGGGGTATCAGCAGGCCCCCGGGGGTTTATACAGCAGGCCCCCGGGGGTTTATACAGCGCCCCCGGCAGTGGTATACAGCCCCCCCGCCTAGTACCGGGCCCCCATGCTGCGGCACAGCATACAGTAGTTCATACATTACCATCTCCTGCAGCGCGCGGCTCCTCCATCTCCCGCCCGGCTTGTTGCTGTAGTGTCATGTGACGCGCCAGTCACATGACACTACAGGAAGATGCCGGCTGGGACTGGAGGAGCCGCGCGCTGCAGGGAGAGATGGTAATGTATGAACTACTGTATCCGCAGCATGGGGGCCCGGTACTAGGCGGGGGGGGGCTGTATACCACTGCCGGGGGCCGCCAGGGGCTGTGTGGGGCAATATGCACTGCATCCCCTTGCCGGGGATGGACAGGGGGATGCGTGCATATTAATGAGCCGGGCCCACGTGACCGCGCGGTGTCACTGTAGCCCCCTCCTGCCTCCTCCTGCCCCCAGTCAGAGCCCCCGTCCCCGTCACACACATGTATATACTCGCGTATAAGCCGAGGGGGGACTTTTCAGCCCAATTTTTGGGCTGAAAAAGTCGGCTTATACACGAGTATATACGGTATAATGGTTTTGAATAATTCCTGGGCCACCATACCTCACAAGTCCTTGGTCTTTTTTAGTTTTTTCAGTAGTACAAAAGGAGATAATATAAATGTCATTTTAAATCACATGACAACGGCAACCAATCACCACTGCTTAACCTGACATGAATGTGGCTGAAATGTCAATGCGGCAGGCTCCGACCTCACATCATGTGCAGCGGTATATGGTCTTTTTATATATGCATATTTTGATACTCATTCTAGTCCTAAAAACCCTATTTTACTGAAACATTTCATACGCCTTTTTATGTTATAAAAAGCAGAAAAAATATTTCAGTAAATAAACTTCAATTGATTTAAAACTTTCCTGGAGATTTGATTATAGCTCAGTGTAAATCTATTGACCAAGCAGCAAAAAGCCAATCCTGGATAAGTGTGATTAATACTTGAAATGTCTAGGAAGCTGCTAGAAAAGAATGGATGTTCTTTATGTAGAGTCAGGAAAGGGCTATTTTTAGAGCCAATCCTGCCAGGCATTGTTGCTTCAAGGGCTTGCACTTACAAATTCATTTCTCTGTCTCAAGTGGTTAAAGGAGTCGCAACAAAAGCAGAAAATATGTGAATATAAAATGAGAAATGCTGTCAACTAAAGCAATGTCGCTTTCAGTAGAGATGTATATGCATGTCCGCTATGTGGAAATCTACAGGATTTATTTTTAATAGTTTCAGGTTATATGAGGTTGCGTTTTAAAATGTAGCAAACGCTGTTCTTAAAGTAAATTATTTTGCCTTGAGCTGTAATTTTACGAGGAACAAAATTTCATTCAACTACTGACAAAAATCTTTACTTTTACAAATCATTAATATGTTTAGTAAAAAGGAAACAAACTGTGGATGCATTTACAAGAAAACAACATACTATGCATAATGAACTATTATATATTGATATAGATCCATAAGCAATCAGGGTTCCATATAGATGAAAAATATAATAATAATAATAATAATTGCCAGAATTGAAAACTCAACTACAGGCCCCAAATGTCGACTCTGCAAGGAAGCAGATGAAACAATGGATCATAGACTGAGCTTCTGCAAGAAGATCGCGCCGAGAGACTACAAGCAAAGGCATAATACAGTTGCTCAAGTGATTCACTGGAACTTGTGCCACAATTACCATCCTTCTCTCACAAAGAACTGGTGGGATCATAAACCTGAAAAGGTTATTGAAAATGAACATGTAAAACTACTATGGGATTTCCGAGTGCATAGACTGGGGTAATAAGGTGCAGCTCAACTCCACAGATCTGATCAAACACCCTAGTCTAAGTCTGTGAATACAAAGCACATAATCAATCACTTACCCATGAATTTGGTAAAGGAGGTCTTCCTAATCTGCCTACAGGTCTAGTAGCCCCGACACGTGTTTCGCATAGCCCCCTGAAGCAGCCGACGCGAAACACGTGTCGGGGCTACTGGACCTGTAGGCAGATTAGGAAGACCTCCTTTACCAAATTCATGGGTAAGCGATTGATTATGTGCTTTGTATTCACAGACTTAGACTAGGGTGTTTGATCAGATCTGTGGAGTTGAGCTGCACCTTATTACCCCAGTCTATGCACCTTAAAGCACTTGCACTTTAAACTGCCCCTCTGGACCATTTTACTGGTCATCCGTTTTTCTGCCTATCTGTCTCCCTCTTTCACCTTAAATTCTTGTCAAAACTTTATTTATGACACGTTTATTTACTGTATCCTCTGCATTTAATAAATTCTTATATTTGCAATATACACGAGTGTGGACAGTAGATTACGTGTAAGTTATATGGGCAATAGAACTCTTGTTCTTCTGATCTGGAAGTTTGATTCTCCAAGTCATTTTGTGTATGTAAATACCAAACATGTATAGTTTTTTTTGTAATTTATCTGGTTGAAAAAAATTTGAAATTTATAAGAAAAAAAAATGTACTTTTGCCATTTTGCAAGACCTAATCTGGGCCTGTGCTAATTTTTTGCATCCTGAGCTGACATTTTTAATGATACCATTTTTGGGTGGATAACATTTTTAATCACTCATATTGTATTACAATGTTGTGGCAGCAAAAAAAACCATAATTCTGGCATTTTTAATTTTATATTTTGATTATCTGAAGAGCCTGGCGTTGCCCGGGCATAGTAGGTAACTGTGGCTAGTTATAACAAAATAAAATTATTATTTTGCACATAAAACCATTTCAAATCATATATTCAACACTACATATTTTCAACACAAATAAACTAAATGATTACCCAAGTAATGATAGTAGAAAATGCCACACACTGGACATGACTCTCAGTGAAGCAGCAGCCACACAATTCTCAAAGCAACTAAGGCACCTCTTTCCTTTTCTTTTAACAACCTGCCTCACAGTCCCCTGCTTACAGCAGGAGCATGTAGTTATGCTTAGTTGTAATTACATTAAAGGGAACCTGTCAGATATTTTGTACATCTGTCTGTACCTGCCAGTAGCTTCATATGCTATTCTAAGCATCCAGGTGTGAGGTAAAAGACCTGTGTGATGTCATGATCATGTGACCATAGTGGGCGGAGCAAAGGAAGCAAAATCATTATGGTATATGGAGACTTAACCCTGCCTATTATAGTCACATGATCATCACATCACACAGGTCCTTCAGCATCTTGTGAACTTCAACTGAAATATTTTTATTACTATTTTTATTACTATTAACCTGCCAGAGTGTCTCTGTCCTCCTAGGTGTGTACACACTGCCACATTGGCCGAGAATAGTAACTAACTATTCTTAGTTATAACAAAATATAATTATTATTTTGCATGGCTATAAAGTGGAGAGATTGGCATAGTGATGGTTAGGGACTCATCAAATCTAAGATCACCTTGCCGTGGGTGATGGTCAAACACAGATTGGTCAATATGTGTACCAAGAACCTCACCTTAGAAAGATAAGTTAAAAAATCCCAAAATTGAGGCTTTTTTTTTTTTATTGTTTGTTTTTGTTTTTGTTTCAAATGTACAGGTGTTTTTAACTATATCTCTATGTATGCACATGCTGAGCGGTGACTGTGTGCTGCTGTCAACTTTTTTTTGTGTATAAAGTCATGTGGCTATGAAGGGCCCATGGCAATGAATGGAGCGTGGTCATGAAGGGGCAGACCTATGAAGGAGGCAGAGCTTTATGCACATACAATCAATAGGGCTTTTTTCGGTGACTGACTGTAGGGTGCGGGGTTAAAATATCCCCCCAAAATATAGTGATAGACTTTCCCTGAGTCAAAAGGGGTGTGTGTGCAAAATTTGGTGGTTGTAGATGCAATGTTGTGGATTCCTTTAATGGAAATACATACATACATTTAGCTTTATATATTCGATAGATCAGACATTGCTGAATGCAGTGATACCAAATATGTGTACTGTTTTATTGTTTTGTTTTCAATGAGGCTAAAGAGGGATGATTTTAACTTTTGTAGGGGATGTCGTTTTTTTTTAAACTTTTCTTTCGCTTTTTGATGGGTTTAATAGTTCCTTAAGGTGACTTGGAGCTGCAAATGTCCTATCGCTGGGTGCTATAAAAAGAAGAGCATCAGCCCAGCTCTGCACACCATAAATCTAAATCCTTTACACTGTGTGCAAAATTATAAGGCACGTTGTATTTTAGAGGATTATTTTTATTATTACTGATCAACAACTATGTTCTCAAGCAACCCAAAAGACTCATAAATATCAAAGCTTAATATTTTTGGAAGTTGGAGTGGTTTTTTTTAGATTTGGCTATCTTAGGAGGATATGTGTTTGTGCAGGTAACTATTACTGTGCAGAATTATTAGGCAACTTAATAAAAACCAAATATATTCCCATCTCACTTGTTTATTTTCACCAGGTAAAGCAATATAACTGCACAAAATTTAGAAAAAACATTTCTGACATGCAAAAACAAAACACAAAAAAAATTAGTGACCAATATAGCCACCTTTCTTTACGATGACACTCAACAGTCTTCCATCCATAGAATCTGTTAGTTGCTTGATCTACGTATTTACGATCAACATTGTGTGCAGCAGCCACCACAGCCTCCCAGACACTGTTCCGAGAGGTGTACTGTTTTCCCTCCTGTAGATCTCACATTTTAGGAGGGAACACAGGTTCTCTATGGGGTTAAGATCAGGTGAACAAGGGGGCCCATGCCATTATTTTTTCTCTTTTAGACCTTTACTGGCCAGCCACCCTGTAGAGTAGTTGGATGCATGTGAAGGAGCATTGTCATGTTTTTCTTGAACGACAACGACTTATTCCTGTACCATTGCTTGAAGAAGTTGTCTTCCAGAAACTGGCAAGAGGTCAGGGAGTTGAGCTTCACTCCATCCTCAACCCGAAAAGGTTCCACAAGTTCATCTTTGATGATACTAGCCCATACCAGTACCCCACCTCCACCTTGCTGGTGTCCGAGTCGAAGTGGAGCTCTCTGCCCTTCACTGATCCAGCCTCTGGCCCATCCATCTGGCCCATCAAGAGTCACTCTCATTTCATCAGTCCATAAAACCTTTGAAAAATCAGTCTTAAGATATTTCTTGGCCCAGTCTTGACGTTTTATCTTATGTTTCTTATTCATAGGTGGTCGTTTTTTAGCCTTCCTTAGCTTGGTCATGTCCCTGAGTATGGCACACCTTGTGCTTTTTGATACTCCAGTAACGTTGCAACTCTAAAATATGGCAAAACTGGTGGTAAATGGCATCTTGGCAGCTTCACGCTTGATTTTCCATAATTTATGGGAAGTTATTTTGCGTTTTTTTTGCCCAACATGCTTCTTGCAACCCTGTTGGCTATTTGCCATGAAACGCTTGATTGTTCCATGATCACGCTTCAAAAGTTTGTCAATTTCAAGACTGCTGCATCCCTCTGCAAGACATCTCACAATTTTGGACTTTTCAGAGCCCGTCAAATCTCTCTTCTGACCCATTTTGCCTAAGGAAAGGCATTTGCCTTATAATTAAGCACACCTTATATTGGGTGTTGATGTCATTACACCACACCCCTCCTCATTACAGAGATGCACATCACCTGATTTGCTTAATCAGTAGTTGGCTCTCAAGCCTATACAGCTTGGAGTAGGACAACATATATAAAAAGTATCATGTGATCAAAATACTAATTTGCCTAATAATTCTGCACACAGTGTATGAATGCTGGCTCTCAGCTGACTTTCACGGGAGAATCAGAAAGACAGACACAGGGGCCATCAGCATCAGGGGTCACAGGCCTGTGAGTCATTTCAAATCACATTTATTGTAGTACATTTGAATTTGGGTGTGAAAACGTGTTTGCCCCCTTCTAGATTTCCCATTCTTTTGCATGTTTGGCACACTTAAAGTGGTGGTAGTTTGATGGTCTGAGTCTGTTTTGCTGCTTCAGGACCTAGAAGACTTGCTATGGTAAATGGAACAATGAATTCTGCAGTCTACCAAAAAAATCCTGAAGGAGAATGTCTGGCCATCTGTACATGACTTGGTTATGCAGCAGGACAGTGATCTAAAACACCAGCAAATCCACCTTGGAATGCCTCAAAATAAGAAAAAATAAGATTTTGGAGTGGCCTTAATCTGACTGAGATGCTGTGGCATAACATTATAATGGCGGTTCATGCTCAGAAACCCTCTAATATGGCTGAATTACAACAATTCTGCAAAGATGTGTGGGCCACAATTCCTCCAGATCATTTGAGAAGACTCATTGCCAGTTATCACAAACACTTGATTGCAGTTGTAGTTGCTAAGGGTGGTACAACTAGTTATCAGGTTTAGGGGGCAATCACTTTTTCATACACAGCCCATAGGTTTGGAATTTTATTTTCCCTTAACAATAGAGAACATAATTTATAAACTGCATTTTGCGTTTACATGTGTTATCTTTGTCTAATGTTTGAATTTGTTAGGTTATCTTAAACATTTAAGTGCAGCTAACATACAAAAGAATAAGATCAGGAAGTGGCAAAAACGTTTTCACATCACTGTATAACGGTGCAATATTCATTTCCATGGTGGATATGACTGTGGTCGGATTCCATTTAATTTTAGTGCACTTTTTTTTTTTTATTTTAGTGTTTTGAGTACAAAGATGTCTAAAAAAAAAAAACCGAAAATTAATTGTCTACTTTGGTTCCGGGGCCCTGAAGCTTAAGTGGCCCAAAACATCCTTCTGGCCTATATAAAATGACCAATGCTATTAAATATTTATAATAATTGGGGGTCTTGCATCAGGGACCATGAGTTCCAAGTTATGCCACTGATTGGCACCTAACTACAGAGTACAATATCAACTGATATAGGTTGGTCTCAAGTACAAGTGAAGCATAGGGTTTTTGTGTGCTTCATTTGTTTTGTGATGTGGTTTTCATTCATGCGGCACACTATCAATCAAGTATCAAATGATTACTTCAATTATTATCACTATATTCAATATTACTATTGTTAAATGAAAAGTTGTCTGCATGCATCCTATGCCATGAAACGTACCTGCAGCAAAAAGCATCACAGCTACCGGTCTGTAGAACCGTCTGCGTGAACCAACACAGATCGAGACTAAGCCAATAAGGAATGCAATAAGTATGATGGCAGCACCACCAAGTAGTAAGGCAAGGGTTGCGATCTGCCAATCTAAAGAAAAGATAAAAAAAGAACGCATGAGTAGTCATGATAATTATATTATTTTATCATTTAAAATGTTTTAAAACAATCAATATTTTACTTAAAAAATCTCAGCAGGGCACATATCATTTAAGATAAATATGTCAAATATTGTGAAGTCCGGTTAAAGGAAGTGTTGTACAAAATTCAATTACTCTATTACACACTTTTTAGAGAAGTGCTGAAAGTCTATCCACACTAGAGTGTTCTTCATTATGACTCCTATATATGTCTGGATGAAAAAGAAAAGTAGATTGACATAGTGTTTGTTTTTTATCTCTCTACTGTCTGGTGCCCATTTTCTTTCCCGAACAAAGACACAGATGAGAAGATTTCAGCAGGGCACAGAGTGTTCAATTAATGTTATACTCTCATGCTGTCATGGCATAGCGCTGATAAAAAATTCCAGGTATTAAATGAACGGAACCTTTATGTCATACATGAATGTAAACATTGTTTCACAGTACATATGTAGTGAATAAAAAAATGGTAACCTGGGAAATGTTCCTTTTATGCCATAATATCTAAAAATTAACCAATAGGAATAAAGTAAAGTGAACAGATAATAGTAAATATTGGGATGGCACTCTCGTTGTGTTAGACTACTTGCCACGAGGTGAGGCAGGAATGAAAGTCAAAAGCGATGGCTATTGTGGTAAGAAGTATTAGTTATAACACAGCTTAAAAATGTTTTTTTTCTTTTGTATTAATTTATGTAATGTTGCTTTGACATCTACTTTCACTTGGGCTTTTAAAACCAAATCTGTCAGATTCAAAATACTAAGAAATATTTAAAGGGAGCCTGTCAGCTACTTTATGCCCACAAACCTACCTGTCTCTTCAGCTTCCTACTGCATCCCTAAGCATCCCTCTCTGACCTAATACTGTACTATAATAGCTGAGAAAATTCATTTCATAGTGTACGTTTGTATGGTTATAAGGATGGTGTCTTTGGAGTGTAGTCACTCTGGGCGAGCAGGCTCCATGTCCCCCCTCGTTGCATGGTTATCACACCCTTGTGGGCATGATAACCTAATTTCCAAGAACTTTCCCAGCATTTGAAATCTATGGGCTGCTCCTTCCTGGTATGACGCGTCGGCCATGTCATTTCCAGTCCTGTGCATTGTGGGGGTGTATTGGTGTACTGGCCGGCTTTAGAGCATGCACACTAATATTATTATCAGTATTAGGTCAGACAGAGATGCTTAGTGATGTACTGGGAACCTGAAGGGACAGGTAGTGATAGGTTTTCTTTAAGAAGAATGATATACATCATAACAATATTAACAGATTGTTGTACCATCAGCATCCTGCATCTATGCTGCCCCCACTTTCATCTAGGGAGGCTTGCTGCGCCATGCCAGTGCATTTATTGATATCTTGTATTGGTTATGGCTGTTTTCTGGAAAGGTTTTTTTAATTTTATGTCCTTTTCAGTGAGCTGACCCAAAATTAGCAGTTTGACATATACATTTTTGAGAAAAGAGTGAGTAATTTGTATTTTATTAATTGAGGCTGTTGCTTATTCTTTGCTAAGCCGTAAAGTTGGTGGTCCATTGATTGATTGACTACTCAGCACTTACACTCTAGGTGAATTTAGGCCACCAAATTTGTAAATTTTTAACTATTGGATGTCATTTAATACTCTCTTCACACAGTCAAAACCTAAGAGAGAAATAAAATGAAAACATAACCTACTGTAAAAGATAAATAAAGAGTAATAAGTGTACATATAAATGACATTGTGTACTTAGTACTTAGTGTTAAAACGGCGGCAGTTAGGTGTACTTTTTCTTACTGCCCTTTTAAAACAGCAGCTAAAAAATAAGTATGTAGTGCCCCCCCATAACCCCCATCAGTGTCGTAAAATCTCTGGGGGTAGCGGAGACCCTGGAGATCACAATTTGGGATGTTTTTTTCAGGTAACCAGTCACGTGATTTCTGTTATACACCATATAACACTGATCACATAAAAGTGAATTACAGCACTGGTAAAAAAATAATTTTTCTCTCATTTGACATGATCAAATATTCCTATTGGCTGAAAGACTGATTCATCAAAGGGCCTCCCATTGGACTACATTGGAAACCCTGTACTACTACAGATATTTTTCCAATAAATGGGTGAAAAAGGTAATGTGATGTTGAGTTTTTTTTAAATATATATTTTTTATTGTCTTTATTTTTGTGATTACTGACTGGATTAGTAATTATGGGTATCTGATAGATGCCTCGACATGACTAACCCCAGGACTTGATGCCAGCTGACATTACACAGTTGGCATCAACCCCAATACTATTAGCTCATTTACCACCGCACTAGGGCAACAGATAGAGCTGAATCCAATGAAGGCACCACTTATGTGAGATATGCAGTCTGCTATTGTTAGGCTATCAAGGGCCAATAACCATGTCCTTTCCCACCCTGAGAATACCAGATCACAGCTGCTTTTACTTGGCTGGTGATTCAATTTAGGGGCGACCTCATTTTTATAAAAAATATTTATAAATAAATAATTAAAAAAAACAGAATGGGGTGACATCTGTTATGGATTACCAGCCAAGACAAAGCTGCAAGCTGAGGTCTACAGGTTGCAACTATCTGCTTTACTCTAGCTGGCTATTAAAGATAGGGGCAACCCCATGTCGTTTTTTTATTATTTATTTTTTGGCTAAACACATAAAATGCACTAAAGGGTGTAAGATTAGCATATGTAGGAGGTTGGACATTAAATAGCTGTTTGCCATCTATCTATCTTTCATATCTATCCTATCATCTGTCTAGATATCCTAGCTTTTTAGAGTATGTAAAAGATGATGTTAAAAATGATTTGCATGTGCTGTTCCTGTCATGAACATTTTTCTTACACTCATTGCCTTGTATTGGCAAGATACACAGCATGCTTCAATTTGCCCCAAACGCTGAATTTCTAACAGGAAGAACTAGCAGATATGCTTTGACCTATCATTGATGCAACATGATGTTTTCTGGAAATGCACTTGCAGATATTATATGCAGAAGTGAGTGAACCCTAAAAGTGAGACATTTGTTGCTAAAGCAACATTTTTGTACAAAAAAAGAATATTTTCTGTATGATGACCTATTGTCATCAGACTCTGTTAAGTTCTTGTTGTTCAAAATGCTAGTTTGAAAAATTGGGTGTTTTGTGGGGGATTTCTGCTTGATAGGGGTCTTAGGGGTCCTTCAAATGCAACATGGTGTCTGCATCCTATTTCAGATTTTCCAAAATTTATATATTGCTCCTTCCATTTTAAGCCCTCCTATTTGTCCAAACAGAACTTTTTGTAATTATTATAATGGAACACTCAGGAATCTCTTAGCTTGAGGCAAATGACTCAATTGAACAAGGTTATGATCATAAAGTTTGCCTTTTCACATGTGATAGAAATCAAATGTGATGCGTAGCAAAGGAGCAAAGTTCATCAAATACACAATAAACATAGAAGTCACTAAAATAGTTCATCCACAGTAATGCTGGCAAGGAAATGCTGTTGGAAGAAGCTCTCACTGAGAGATGCATTTTAGTAGAAAATAAAGTCTATAACCAGGAGGCCTGGGTTGGATAAGTCTCTGAGAATGAGTGCCTAAAACAGAGTAGTGAGCTTTAGGAAGTCCTAACAGTCAGTACTACTACTGTATATTTAACAACAATAAGCGGCTAAAAGCAGACAAGGCTTACATGTCCAGGGCTTGTAAACTGAGGCAGATGCAAAGAAACACAGTCAGCAAGTTGCATGTGTGTCATTGCTGGGAAGAACTGAACTGGACTTACTAGAGGAACAATCTTGAGAAGCATGAAGCCAGGCATTCAAAATAGAATACACGAGCATTAGCTAGAAGGTAAACTAGGGTTTATAAAGGCAGGGAAAGAAGATCACAAACAAGTGCGAAGCAGCAGATGCCATTTTGGAAAAGGGCTATATAGATCCACTTGATTACATGTGGGGTATTGCCGCACTCATATGAAAGTGAGTAACAAACTGTAGGGTCCCCTTTTTGGTGTTACTTCTTATAAAAGTGATAAATATGATGCTTAAGCAACATTATTTTCAAGTTCATTCAAAATTTTCAATATGATAACCTATTGTTATCAAATTCTGTGAATTACCTGTGGGTTCAAAATGCTCACTATACTAATGGATAAAATCATGGAGGATCTAGTTTCATAAATGGGGTTATTTGTGGGGGTTTCTGCTGTATAGACATCTTAGAGGCCCTGCAAATGTGCCATGGTGCCTACAATCTATTTCAGGCTTTCCAAAATTTAACTATTTCTCATTCCTTACTGAGCCCTCCCATTTATCCAACCCGAACTTTTTGACTACATGTGAGTATCACCGCTCTCATAAGAAAGAAAGTGGGTAACAAACTGTAAAGTTCACGTTTTGGTGTTAAATAGGAAATTTGATGCTTAAACAACATTTTTGCAAATTTTTTTTTTTTTTTTTTGCAAAATGACAACCTATTGTTATCAAATTCTGTGAAGCAACTGTGGTTCAAAATATTCACTATTTTTATATGTACTTTTATAACTTTCATTATAACCAATGTAAGTAGACCTTATGAAAAACAAATATGGTTCTATTTCTACATTGTTTGTATACCCCTGTATATCTGTGTATGTACCTCAACAATCATCCAATTCCCCTTCCCTCAGTTGTTTTTTTTTTGCTTTATAAAAATTCCCAATAAAAAACTATTTGAAACAAAATATTTACTATACCTCTGGATAAAATCCTTAAGGATCCTTCATAACTTGGGGGTTATGCTGTATGGGTATCTTAGGGGCCCTGCAAATGTGACATGGTGACCGAAATCTATATCAGCCAAATTTATGTTCCACAATTGAATTGGTGTTCCCTCCCTTCTGAGCCCTAACGTTTGTCCAAACAGAGGTTTCTGACCAGATGTGAGGTATCAGTGTGCCCATAAGTGACTGGGAAACATTTTAGGGTCTAATTTGCCATGTTATCCCTTGTAACAGTGAATAAACTGAGGCTAAAGCAACATTTTTAGGTAAAATGTAAAAGTATTTATTTCTTTATTTCACTTTGCATTCACTCCTATGAAGCACTTGAAGGGTCAATAAAGTTATTGAATGTAGTTTTGAGTAGCTTGAGGGGTACAGTTTTTGGAATGGTGTCACTTTTGAGTATTTTCTGTCGCATAGGCCCCTTAAAGTCACTTAAAATGTAAATTGTACTTATGTAAATTTGACATGTAGAAAATGTTATTTATTAACCATATTATGTGACATAACTCTCTATATGTTTATGCCCTTAAAGAAAAGTTGGAAAAATTTGACATTTTCAAACTTTTTGCCTAATTTCAAATTTTTTCACAAAAAACATTTTCCTAAAATTACCACAAAGATGATGTCAAGATGATAGGATGATAAGATGATAAAATGAAAGATACAATATGTCACGAAAAAACAACTCAGAATCACTGGGATCACTTAAAATGTTTCAAAGTTACAACCTCATAAATTGACAATGGTCAGAATTGTAAAATTTGGCCTGGTCACTAAGATCAAAATTGGCTCCGTTATCAAGGGGTTAAAATGCTCTAATATTAATTCCTCACCATGTGACAAATAACATCAATGTAGATAGGGGTAAAAAAAGACTGGGGAAGAACTGAACAGACACCCTGCCATGGGAGGCTACTTTAATGAAATATCCAGCTCAAGGAGAGGGGGGTCACACCACTCTATGTTTATAGCAAAATATATATTTTTTTTTCAGCAGGTTATACATGATCATAAAATAATAACCATATTAGCTCCTAAAATAGAATGATTAATGAGATGAACATATAGGTTTTTATTTTATAGATAACTATTTTTACAGATTGAATTTTTTAACTAGCTTTTAACCTAAAAGTATTTTATATGTTTTTACTGATAAAGTTATTTACACTTTTGGGGAATACATTTTATCTCACCCAACTTGTTTTTAATATAGCAAAACATTGGACTACACATATAAAGACCGAAACTTATAAAGTAAAAAAAAAAAATATTCTTACATATATATAAGAAAATCCTTTATTATAATTTCAGATCAATTTGGTAACAATTCGACTTACAACAACACAATTATAAATATAACTAGCTGGGTGCCCGATGCAGATGCATCGGGATTCTAGAAGAGCGAGTCTCTGACTCGCAATGGCCGCTTCGCGCCAAGGCTTCGCGCTGCTAAGGCGACTCGCCATGCCCGCTGCGCGGGCATAGCGAGTCGCCTTAGAACTGCTCGCAATGGGCGCTGCGCGGCCAATGCTTCGGGCGTATCCACATGACCACGCTGACTCGCAGCGCGAGCGGACTCAGAAGGGCAAAAAACCCATTCACAATTATATAATAGATAACAATTGAGCAACTAGAAATATCTTTTAAAACTGACAAATGACACACAACTCTAGAATGTTATACCAGTATCAGCCTAATTAGTTGGGTGTTTTAAGGCTAATTAATGATTGAACCTGGAGACATACAATTAACCTAATGAACTCAAAGGCTGGTTTCACACTGCAGTTTTTCCCTGATCAGTGTCCATCAGTGTTTGGGTGCCAAAACCAGGAGTGACTCCAAATCTCAGAACAGGTGTCAGTCTTTCAATTATACTTTTTCTCTGCAAGTTCCTCTCCTGGTTTTGGACACAAACTGGATGGATACTGATCAGTGAAAAACTGCAGTGTGAAGCCAGCCTAAGACCGGTCTATATAGCACGGCATTTTTTCCTGTAGGAAGGCTATTTTTTGTGAACCGATATAGCTGAAATGCGTTGTATGTCCATGTCTTTTATGATGAGTCACAATATATAAAATACAATCTTCAAACAAGAAAGAAGTTTTCAGTCCTTTCGAATCTGGGAGCGCTTACATTTCTACCGGATATCCGATTTCAAATATTTCCCTGACGGTCTCCTGGCTGAGAGATCCGATCTGTCCAGGATAAAGCTGCACACCAGAGGGTATGAATACTGGAGCCTGACACCCCTGAGTGGGGAGATATGTATTACAACAAGACACGATAAAGGTGAGCAATTTAGCCCTTTCTGCTATCCATTACATATTATAGTCTACACTTAGATTGCGCTCTCTCCCTCCTATTCCCCCCTCTCTTAGACCCATGTGGTCGAATTCAACAGGAATAAAAATCTAGAATATACCATCAATTGTTGAAAAATGTATCAGAGACTTTAAAAAATAATTCTTGTAAGAAAGGATAATAAATGACAGAAAAGACCAATTAAACAATGAGGTACACAAATTATAGAGAAGAAATGGCAAAAGCATTTATATTACACGTAAAGTACTTGTTTGCTGTTTGGATATAAAATGTTCAGTAATTACTGCACAGTTTCAATTTTCAGTATGTTAGAGCAGAAAAATGACAACTATTAGAACTCATTCCTGGGAAGGAATTTACAATGTAAACTATACCAATTTTCTTCTGAATAGAAGTAAATCAATTTTAAGCAGAGATGCATTCTGGCAGCCTTAGACAACCGGTGCATACATCAGTTATAACAGGCAGAAAACAAAACAACAGAGACATTACTTCCAGTGAAATGGAACTCTCATAAAGGAAAAAAATATATGTCAGAAAAGTGTTAAAGGCTGAATCCTACAAGTTCCCCACTGAGAACATTCACTGCATGGTTTTTTCGAGAAGTAGAATAAGTAATGAAGTCTGCTGTTAACTGCAATCAACTCAACTGCAATTTCAAAAACTATAGAACATTTGTGGAAAAAAATCCCCTTTTTTCAATTGAAATGCAAACAAATATAGGACATGAAAACAATATCTAATTTTTAATTATTGTAACATGTAGGAATATCATTGTATTAGTCCTTAACATTAATGATACAGCAAATATTTCTCATTATTTTCAAACTGACTAGTATTTACCTAATTAGAGTGATACATGTTAGAACGGCTTCACACCACGGATTTTTGGATTCGGGCTGTCCGGTGTGAACCGGACAGCCCCGGATCCAATTTTGGTCCTATTGTATCCCTATGGTGCCAGATGCTTATTTGCCATCCGGTTTTGTGTTTTTCCGGCAGGATCCGGCTGTTTTCGTTTTTTCCCCGGACACAAAATCGGAGCTTACAGCATTTTTCGTGTGCAAAAATTGCACAAAACCGGATCCTCCTGGATCCGGCACCCATAGCATGGGAGTCTATGGGCGCTGGAATCGACATACAAACGGACTGGTTGCCGATGCCGGGTGCTGAAAAAGCGGCGGCTGTTAAAAGCAGCCACAGCTGAATTTCATCACCTAGAGAGCTCCCCGGCTGAAATTTCAGCACCGTGGCCAGCTCCCCTGCAGTCGCTGTGATGAAATTTCAGCAGTGGACAGCAGCAGCCGCTGATTCCAGCACAAAAGAAGATCGAAAGGCGTATTTGCCCTCCAGTTCTGTTTGTCCAGGGTTGTCAGGTTCTGTCAGGTGCATCCTGCAAAATACCAGACAGAACCTGACAGGGAAAAAACATGGTGTGAAGCCGGCTTTACTTTATTTTTACAAAAACAGAAGCACAAATTTAAACAAGTCAAACATCTATATTTTATTGACCCTTGCCTAGAAAGGTTGGCTTCACACCATGGTTTTTGCCTGTCTTTATCTTGTAATTGCAGGAGCAGATGGACTGGCAGGGATTTGTGGAAAGGGATGGAAACGGATGGCAATTATGCCTCCACATTCAGTTTTTCACAGGACCCAGTTTCCCCATAGAAAAGCTGCAGCAAGATCTGCAGCCATAGGAAATAATGCAAATGTCAGTCTGGAGAGAATGAGAGAGGTCCCGAACAGAAAATGCCTTGAAAGGAGCTGTACATTTCTTCTGAGCATGCTCAGTAGTAAAAACTGGATCTGGCAAACGATCCTGTTTTTTCACAGATCCGGCTCCATAGACCCCCATGTTAACTGCTCCAGACCGGATTCAGTTCTGTCCAGCACATAAGGTTTTTCCACTATGACATTGTGGATAGATTTATCTATAATTTAGAGTTTTGTCTTTATAACGAGACAAATGTTGTAGTAAAGAACTCAAAATGCAACGTATATGGAGTTATTTACAAGTATCCCCTACAAATCTAGGATTTTAACAAGCAATCATGCTGATCTTATTTATCTTAATCAAATCTTTAGTAGGTCATTTTTGACCTACGCTTAAACCTTTAGCCGCCCAGGGGGATGAGGAAAGGGGAAAATAGGAGAAAGAAAGGATAAAGAGAGTAAAGATAGTAAAGAAATCAGACCCCAATTACATAGCTATAGAGAACTGGAGAGTGGAGTATTTAAGATCTGACATGAACAATTAAAGGGGTGACACCTTGTTTAATTCAGGAAAATAGCTCATTATAATCAGTGGCACCTCTGAATAAGATCCAATCGGACCAGGTGATAGTAAATGCATTCATTGTCTGTAGAATCCCAGCTCAAATCTCTTCCATTCTATAAATGGACTCCAACTCTGAGTACCTTTCCAATATGTTGGGTGGATTCTGGTCTTTCCAGTGGTGTTTTATAGATTTTAAAATCTCCATAAAATTAATTTCATAAATGGGCTTGGGATATGCTAATTAGTAGGTGACTAGTTGTGGGAGCATTGTCTTCTCCAGAGTGATATTTCTGCTTGTCCTGTTATCACAACTCTGAGGGCATTAGAGACATGATTTGAATGGCATCACTGCCAGTTCTTTGCATATCTCAAACATGTGCAACATTCTGCCTCTCCTACAATGTGCAGTGAGTCAAGGTATATGTTCCTTGGCTACTTCAGGAACCTGTGCGTGCTCAGGGACCCAGCAATGATATGCAAAGTACATGCAAATGAAGTACATAGAGGGTTTAATAAAGACAAGGTAACAGTCTGAGGATCTGGAGATGTTAACACGTCCTCTTTAAATTTATCCAATTGAATACACCCTCAATTGGGACAAATTGATATTCATATGCTAGATGATTGCATAAACAAGCAAGAAAAAGCAATGCAAACAATGGGAAACAACTGCAAATATAATCTATATACTGAATTTAGAGAAGCAGAAGTGCAATTTTAAATTCACATTTGATAGATAGCAGCTAAACAAAGGTTTGACTGATAGCTTTCTCTTACAACCACCCCTCCTCCCACATTTGGATTGGCCAAACATTCCTGTGTAATCTATAGCTATTTATACTTACCGTATATCAAGCAAAAGTGTTGATAGAGTTAACTAAACAAAAGGTTTGAATAAAACAGACCAGGTCCTTCACTTCACCAACATAATCTGTCATAAATGATTCAGTCGCCCCTGCATGCATTGGATTATTGCCCAATCCCACCACAATCAGTGGGTCTGAATGACTTTCATCTAATCTGTATGGAGCCTCAGGAGAGTTTTTGTATGTTTGTTAAGCAATCGGACTGATGTGTAAGTTTTGAGTTATCTTTGAGTCTGTAGGCTGAGTGTATATCTCTAACAATTTGATACCACCCACAATTTCAACATTATCACCCTAAGTGGCATATTAATGCAAACTTCTGCCCAAAATAGTGTTAAGTGAATATTTTCTGACATGATCATTATTGAAATAGTACAATGGAGAACACACTACTAGCTAAGTATAGGAGTGACAAATTTAGGAAGTAATGGATGACCAATAAATTGAGAAAAACATCACTAAGTAAAAACTTTAATATTGGCAAATTTTTTATAAAAATCAAACATACATTAACAATGCAACAAAAAGTGAATCTATCGCCATGTTTCACAATATAAACTGAATAGGATTAAATAGATCTCTTAGATTTGATAACTTTCAAAAAGGATTATATAGCTTTTCTTAAAGGGAACCTGTCACCAGTTTTTTGCCATTCCATATTAGAGCAGCATAATGTAGAAATAGAGACCCTGATTCCAGCGATGTGTCATTTACTAAGCTGCTTGCTGTCATTTTGATAAGATTAGTGTTTTCACTTTTCCACATTTAGCAGTCTGTGAATATGCCAGACAACCTGGCAGCAGGCCAAGTAGACTGATAATGATAATCTCCAGATGATTAAACAGTGATTTTATTAAAACTACACTGAGCAGCCCAGTAAGTGACACATCGCTGGAATCAGGATCTCAGGTCCTATATTATGCTATTTTCAGATAAGGTTGCAAAAACCTGGTGACAGGTTCCCTTTAAATGGATTTTCAAAGTAAGCACATTAGCCTCCTCAATGTGTATGACATCCAAGTATTTTTGGCTATAAATCAATTTTTTTATTTGGTTTACTTTTAAATTTTGCACCATTTGCCTTCCATAACTTATGTGTAGAATTGTCTATTGCTGGCTACAGAATAGGTTACTTGAGTATCTCAGTGACCTCAACATCAGTGTTTTTTGCTGATTGTGGCAGATTCGGCAGATTTGCCGCATCTGCCACCTAACGGCCGAACTTGCAATAAACTTGTGGCAATCCCCAAGCATTGTCTATGGGGTTTGTGGCAAGTGCGGTATTGCCGCGATCCACCAATTTCTGCAGTTGCAGCTGCAACAAGTGCCGGATCCATAGACAATGCATGGGGCTTGCCGCAAGTGTGCCGCAAGTGCAGATCTTCTGCAATCAACAAAAAATGCTGATGTGAAGGGGGCCTAATCTACCGTATATACTCGTGTATAAGCCGACCCGTGTATAAGCCGACCCCCCTACTTTTGCCCCCAAAACCTGGGAAAACCTATTGACTCTTGTATAAGCCGAGGGTGGACCCCAGCACAGGTATACAGCCCCCAGCAGTGTGGTATACAGGCCTCCCCAGTGGTAGTATACAGCAGCCTCCCCAGTGGTATGCAGGCCCCAGCAGTATATACAGCAGCCCCAGTGGTATACAGCAGCCCTTAGGTAGTAAACAGCAGCCCCAGAGGTATATACAGCAGCCCCAGGGGTATACACAGCAGCCCCAGGGGTATACACATCAGCCCCAGGGGTGTACACAGCAGCCCCAGGGGTGTACACAGCAGCCCCAGGGGTGTACACAGCAGCCCCAGGGGTGTACACAGCAGCCCCAGGGGTAGTACACAGCAGCCCCAGGGGTGTACACAGCAGCCCCAGGGGTGTACACAGCAGCCCCAGGGGTATACACAGCAGCCCCAGGGGTATACACAGCAGCCCCAGGGGTAGTACACAGCAGCCCCAGGGGTAGTACACAGCAGCCCCAGGGGTATATACAGCAGCCCCAGGGGTAATACACAGCAGCCCCAGGGGTAGTACACAGCAGCCCCAGGGGTAATACACAGCAGCCCCAGGGGTAATACACAGCAGCCCCAGGGGTAGTACACAGCAGCCCCAGGGTAGTACACAGCAGCCCCAGGGGTAATACACAGCAGCCCCAGGGGTAGTACACAGCAGCCCCAGGGGTAGTACACAGCAGCCCCAGGGGTAGTACACAGCAGCCCCAGGGGTATATACAGCAGCCCCAGGGGTGTATACAGCAGCCCCAGGGGTAGTACACAGCAGTCCCAGGGGTATTTACAGCAGCCCCAGGGGTAGTACACAGCAGCCCCAGGCCCCCCTCACTGTTTGGCGCCCCCACCTCAAGATGCCCCCCCCCCGCACGCAGCGCTGCGCTCATACATTACCAGCCTGTCAGCTGTCATCCTCCGGTGGCGGATCGCGGCTCCCGGCTCCGGCTTCCATCTTCTTCTGTGTCTTCCTGCATTGTGACCGGGGCTCATAGCGATGACGTCATCGCGACGCCGGCCGGTCATGTGACATGCAGGAAGACACAGAAGAAGATGGAAGCCGGAGCCGGGAGCCGCGATCCGCCACCGGAGGATGACAGCTGACAGGCTGGTAATGTATGAGCGCAGCGCTGCGTGCGGGGGGGGGCATCCTGAGGTGGGGGCGCCAAACAGTGAGGGGGGCCTGGGGCTGCTGTGTACTACCCCTTGAGATTTTTTTTTTTTATATACCGTATATACTCGCGTATAAGCCGAGGGGAGACTTTTCAGCCCAATTTTTGGGCTGAAAAACTCGGATTATACGCGAGTATATACGGTAATTTAAATTTGATTTGTTTTTATTTGAGCTTCTCTAAGATAATTTATGATCGCAGGCCACATCAAACTTAAACGCTCATGAAAATAAAGATACTATAAATGGCAAATATTGCTACATTTTTAACCCGTTCATGACCTATGACATATAGGAACATTATAGACCGCCTCACTTACTTTGATGCAAGGTCATGAAGTGAGCTCACATCACCCCCACACCTGTCAGCTGATATGTGCAGCTAACAGGATTGATCATAGATCCAATCAGCACTGTTAACCTTTTGCAACCCACTGTCAATCACTGATAGAATGATTTAAAGAACCAAGGCAGGAATCGCGCCATTCCCTGCCAGCATGCCAGGGTCTCAATGTTTTGCCATGACAGCTTGGGGTCCTGGGAGGTCCCTGGAAGCGGTCATGACTCACTTGCTGTGGATGCCCGGCAAGAGCCTGCATCTAGAGAAAGTGATTATTTCTCCTGTGAACAGGAGAAGGGATCACACTATGTAGTGCTGAGGCGCCCTAAGGGGCATTGTAAACTACAGTAGAAAAAAAGTTTTTAAAAATATGAAAAAAAAGAACCTGAAGTTCAAATCACCTCCCTTTTGCCCCACAAACTATTAATGATAAAAAATACATATTTTGTACCACTGCATTCAGTAATACCTGATCCATCAAATTATAACATCAATTAATCAGATCTGCAAACTGCATAACAGAAAAAAAGTCCAAAAACAAAATATCGGGTTTTTTTGGTCACCACAATATTGCAATCAAATGCAATAAAAGGCAATCAAAACATCACATCTAACGAAAAATAGAATAATTAAAAATGTCAGCTCAAGATTCAAAACTCAGATCCCAACAAATGCTTTAGGTTGTGGAAAATGGCACCAAAAGCGCAATCCGTTTTCTTTAAAAACTTTAAGAATTTGTATCACCACTTATTTAAAAGTAAAAGTATACATGTTTGGTTTCTACAAACCCTGAGAAATCATACTGACAGTTTTACCATATAGTTAATAGTGTGAATGACTGGCATCAACCTCAGTGTGTAGGTGCAAGCAGAAAAAAGTCTGCTTGGTCTCCATCTTGTTGGAGTCCAGCGCATACTTTTCACGTTTCAATTACAAATAAGGGCATATAAACCCATTCACATTACACAACTCTGTTAGTCACAGTGTTAGGACCCGATGAGATGGAAGCACCTTGGCGTTGGTCATCGGGCACTCTGCAGTGGCCACTGCTGAAGCTAAGTCTTCTTATTTGCATTATATTCTAGAGCAGTGATTGCTATAATTCATTTTTTCATTTTACCTGTATTAGCTGTGCAGCTTGGCCACTCATTGCATTCATCTATATGCACATTAAGTGTTAGTGTTGCAGCGGATATCTCCTTTTTCTCATTAGCATGGCTTTTTTCTGCTTGCACCTACACACTGAGGTTGATGCCAGTCATTCACACTATTAACTTAAGTATTTTTTTTGACTGAGCTCCCTCTTCCATTCCCCCTTTCCCCGCCCAGAGGCCAGCTGAGGTCTCCATCTTGTTGGAGTCCATCACATACTTTTCACGCTTCAATTACAAATAAGGGCATATATACCCATTCACATTACACAACTCTGTTAGTCATAGTGTTAGGACCCGATGAGACGGAAGCACCTTGGCGTTGGTCATCGGGCAGTCCACAGTAGCCACTGCTGAAACTAAGTCTTCCTATTTGCATTATATTCTAGAGCAGTGATTGCTATAATTCATTTTTTCATTTTACCTGTATTAGCTGTGCAGCTTGGCCGCTCATTGCACTCATCTATGTGCTTTTTCTCATTAGGTTTACCATATAGTGAACACGATAAATGACTTTTTCTTGCTATTTCACCACATTTGTTTTTTTTCTCCAGTTTTCCAGTACAATATATGGTTAAATGAATGATATCATTCAAAAGTACAACTCGTCCCACAAATAACAAGCCCTCAAATGTCTATAATGACTTAAAAATATAAAGGTTTTGGCTCTTGGAAGAAGGGGAGAAAAAATGGAAAACGAAAAACGTAAAAATCCTGGGTGGTGAAGGGGTTAATGAAATCAAATTACAAAACAAATTTTATCCACAAATACATGTATTTAGGGAAAAAAATTGCCCATACAGGTGGAAAACCCCTTTAATGTATGCAGTATGAATTTGGAATGTGGTTAACAATTTGCTTTAAGATGAAAATGTAAATCTAACGTAGGAAAGAATATACAGAATGCACTAATGACATAGCAATGCACAAGATTATCATGATGAACGATCTAAATAATTTTTCATGGAAGTAAAATAATTATATGTACAAAAGAGGCGAGTAATTGGAACTAAATGTTCACTAAAAATATCCAGATGGGTCCATACTTATCACAAATTGTCATTAGTAACAGTAATAATTAGCTGTAAGTAGAGATGTGGATTTGTCACATGTAATGTTAAGGTCCTCATTCAAAGAAACTGTGGGTAACAAGCCCTCAAGTTATTCTGGTCACAATAAGGCCACGTGCACACGTTGAGTATTTGATGAGTTTTTTACCTCAGGATTTGTAGACAAAACCAGGAGTGGATGATTAAATACAGAAGTGGTGCAGGAGTTTCTATTAGACTTTTCCTCTGATTGCTCCACTCCTGGTTTTGTCTACAAATCCTGAGGTAAAAAACTCATCAAATACTCAGCGTGTGCACGTGGCCTTAAGTAATGCAGGACAAGATGTGTTGGCATAAGATGCATAGCAATTGCAATGCTAAAAGTAAAACAGATATAAAGGCTCAAGGAATATACAAAATAAATAAAAAATTGACAAAAAACATGCCATCATAACTTCATAAACATTGTGTGCCTTAAAAATCACTCCTTAATCTCATTAGGAATGGCCTTATTCAGTTGTCAAATTGTGAATGGTGAACTGGGGAAATATTTTTACAAGCATTTTACAAGTCAAGTAATACCAGTTCATCTCTGATGGTATGCTCTTATTCATTTCTTAGATATACTGTACAGAGCAATGATACAGTCATGGCCAAAAGTGTTGGAACCCTTTAAATTTGAATAAAAAATGAAGAATCTCTCCCAGAAAATTATTGCAATTACACACGTTTTGTTAGGCTGGTTTCACACTACGATTTTGTGAAATCCGATGCAGTCTCAGATTTTTGCACCGGAAAGAAATCGGAAGAAATCGCATCGGACGCAATTCGGATGCCATTAAGTGCACATCCGAATCGGTCCAATCCCCATAGGGTTACATGGGGGCAATTTCGGATCCGATGCTGTCCGATTTCTTTCGGACAGCATCAGATTTGACAAAATCGTAGTGTGAAACCAGCCTTACACACATACTTATTTCATTTGTGTTTATCATAATAACACAAAAAAAAACAGAGGAAAAAAGGAAAATTGGACATAATTTCACACAACACCTCAAAAATGGTCCAGACAATATTGTTGGCGCCATCATCTTTATAATTGGTTGCACACCCTTTGGATTAAACAACTGAAATCAATCACTCCCTATAACAATCAACAAGCTTCATACACCAGTCAGCTGGAATATTTGCACTACTCTTCTTTTACAAACTGCACCACATCCTTCATATTTGAGGGAGCCTTTTCCCAACAGTAATGGTAAGATATATACAAAAATGTTCAATGAGATTTAGATTGGACTCATTGCTGGCTACTTCAGAACATCCACTATAAAAGCATATCACTGCTGCTGCAGTCTCCATCGTGGTGTATATAGAGTAGAGAGGATGAAGAGTTAAAACCGCGCTGTCGTATTACACGGGGCATCAAAGGGTGAATATAATATTGATTTATTAGTCAACGTGTTTCAGGACTTCCAGAAATGCCTTAAAACGTGGCAATATGACATTGATTTTTGATGATATTCTAATTCATTATGATGCACTAGTAAATGTGTTTTGTAATGCAGAATATGACCACCATCACTTTAGAAGGTTCACTGAGTCCCTGCTCCCGCCCAAAAAAAAAACTTTGTGGGAATCTTACCTTATGAAAGTAAAAATGTGGTAATATGTTTATATGATGGTGCATATTTTACGACTGTCATTAAAAAGTTATAACTGATAAGAACAACATTTAAGCGATCCCGACAATGATACGACCTGGTAGGGATCGCTGGTATGTCACTTTGGAGTCATTGGTGAGATGTCAAACAGTCAGATCTCACCAGGGACTTCAGCAACGATCCGGAATGATACAGAGGTCGCTGGGAATTGTCACTCTTGGGAGTAGTATTGAGATTGTTGGTCGTTGTCCATTTCAAACACAGCAATGCAGCGTTCCCAGCGGGAGACCAATGACCAAAACATGACCCAGAGCACTTTGTAACGGTCAGTGATCTTACAGCAGTGGCCTGATCACTGCTAAGTGTCACACATAACAAGATCGTTAGCGAGATCGCTGTTACGTCACAAAGCCTGTGACGTTACAACAATCTCGCTATCTCGTTATGTGTGATGGGGGCTTAAGACCAGGATAGCAGCCAGACAGTTAAACCCCAAGATTGTGACACTACTATATTTATTTAAGGGCATCAATAGATAAGCATCATTCCTCAAGCTTTTCTTTTCTCTTTGTCCCACTCTGGTTATATTTAGGTATTTATTAGTAACCACAGAAGTTCAAAGATAGAAACCACACAGTTTTTTTTATCAGCCTGCACATAAATGAGCAAAAAAATATTAATCCTGGGAATAAGTAAACCAGAGAGTTTCCACCTCATCTTTATTAACTCTTATGATCAAGAAATAAATATAATGTTGCTTAAAAACTACTGTAAAAAAACTGCAAAATAAAGCAATTGAACTGGACACAATTTCAAATGACAAACATTGGCCATGTTCACACACATGCGTTTTTTTGCCCATCCCTGTGTTTTTGGGCTGTTAAAAAAAACGCAGGTGCGTTAAAGCAGGGTACATTTGAGTCTACATGCGTTTTTCAGCTCCATTTGCGTTTTTTTCCTCCAGTCCAAAAAACGCTGCGTTTTGGGTGCTGGAAAAAAACGCAGGGGTGGTTTCTCAAAAACGCATGCATTTTTTTAACATGGGCCCCTATGGGAAACGCATGCGTTAACGCAAGTGCCTATATGTGCCCTGCGTTAACGCATGCGTTTCCCATAGGGCCCATGTTAAAAAAACACATGCGTTTTTGGGAAAACGCACATGCGTTTCTATAACATGGGGCCCTATGGGAAACGCATGCGTTTTTAAAAGGCACATTTATGCACCCTGCGTTAACGCTTGCGTTTTTGCCTGTGTTTTTGAGGAAAGTCCAAAAAGGCAACATTTCCTTTCTGACACACAAGAGACATTTTTTAGCACTCCTAAAAAAACGCAAGTGGTTTTAGGAGTGCTAAAAAAAAACACAAATTGTGTGTGAACAATGCCATTGAGCCCTTCTATTTTACCAATACTAAGCCAACCTTATAAATGTTTCAAAGTAAAGCTTGCAGTGTAAGGCCGCTTTCACATTTGCGTTTGAGACGCAAAATTTGCAAATGCAGCCAAACGTATGCACACTGCGTCCTATCTTTACCATGGGGATGCATGGCACACGCGTTTGGCTGCATTCACATGCGATGTGTTTGGATGCGTTTTATATCGGCAGCCTTCGAACGCAACATGTTGCATTTTTTGTGTGTCACAGGATGCTTGCTTCATACGCAAGCATCCTGAAGCGCACAAACAATGCATGGCAGTCAATGGAACCGCACTGCCATGCACATTGACAGCGCTGTCAGCGCAGCATTATTATTTATTTTTCTGTGTCTCCTCCTCCAAGCACAATGTCTGTTCCGGGGGTTCGTTCTCTCTCTCTCTCTCTCTCCACCCGACAGTTGTATAATGGGTTTCTATGGCCAGGAATGTATTCCTATGGAGAATATTCGGTCAACGCATGCAGATAAGCAATGTTGCGTTGACAGAATTATGATACGTTTTGGCGTGCGTTTGCGCATGCAGATGATCCCCAGCATTGACAAACGCTAATGTGAAACTAGCCTAACACAAGGAAAGAAATTACAATCTTGTTTTAATTTCCCAAAAGAGAATGGCAAAATTTAAATAAATAAAATGCCTACAATATTACAAAAGATCAAAATTAATTACAAGAAAATTACGTGTGGGTGAACTGACCACATCACAATAGTCTTCCTAGCAAAAAGACTACTTCAGGTCCTCAGGAAATTATATAAAATTTCAAGACAAATTGATAACTGCTTCTTAAATTAGGCCAGGGTCACATTTGCGATGTGCCCCTAGCCTGCCGGATTCCGGTATTATCTTAGAACTTTTTCCAGCGCCGCATAGCGTTTCCGCTATGCGGTGCTGGAAACCGCTGCCCTTAGTTACCCGCTGTTTACCTGCACGACCTGTCACACAGGCAGCGGCTCGGAGGGCGTTTTACAGCGCCGCACAGGAAATCGTGTCTGCAACGGTTTCCTGTGCGGCGCTGTAAAACGCCCTCCGAGCCGCTGCCTGTGTGACAGGTCGTGCAGGTAAACAGCGGGTAACTAAGGGCAGCGGTTTCCAGCACCGCATAGCGGAAACGCTATGCGGCGCTGGAAAAAGTTCTAAGATAATACCGGAATCCGGCAGGCTAGGGGCACATCGCAAATGTGACCCTAGCCTTAGTCTTCCACTTGAAGTAAAATGTGTCCCAAAGACTGTTACATGCCTAACATACTAAACAGAGAAGGTAGTCACCCATTCTGGATCCAGCACTGACTCTATTGTGGTCTTGTTGTTTTGGCTGTAGTGGTGAAGTCATGTCAATAATTAGCTGAAGTGATGATGTGAACTGTTAACTTGACATCACCGCTACAGCTAAAACACTGTGATCAGAGAACTAGCAAAGGGTCAATATTTTTTTTTCTATCTTACATGTACGTGTTGTGTTACATCTATGTGTTGGTAGTCCAGTTTTCTAATAGCTGAAAACTCATTTAAGATCATGATGATTTAAAAGTGGTACAAAGTAAAAGTAGGTATGTGTATTTAGCAATCAATGGGATAGATTTTTTTCATTTTCAAAATAACTTTTGAAAAATAAAAGCTAGACCAAATTAGTTATTTGATTTTCATCAATTGCCCAGTGGTAAAGATGAGTGGGTCAAGCAAAATTAAAATTTGTACAGAATTTTCCAAGAAAATTGATATGCGGAAGTTATTTTCTGGATCAGAAGATGTGACGAGGATGGGCGACAGTAAGGCTACGATCACACTTCAGCTATTTAGTGTGTATTTTTGCAGTTGCGTGCTTTTTGCTGCGTTTTGCGCAAAAATGCGCAACTGCATTCACAAGCTGTGCATTTTTTACCTACGCTTTTCTCGAGCCCATTCTATAATATGGACTATGGAAAAGCGCACGTAAAAATGTGCAAAGAATTGACATGATCATTCTTCTTGTGGACGTGCTTTGCAGTGAAAGCGTGTCCGCAAAAAGACGCCAAAATATGCAGCGTCTGAACGCATTTCAGCAAAAGCGCTGGGATGTGATTCCAGTGTTGCGCTTCACTGCATTTACGCAAAAGCTAAATAGCGCTGTGTAATTGCACAAATACGGCAATACACAAATACACAACATGTGAACGTATCCTGAGTAGCAGAGATGAGCAATAAAAAAAGAAAAGCCTTACTAGAGAATGATGTGCACATCAAGATAAAAAGAGAATGGAAAATGCATATATTTTATTGTGTATCTAATCAAGGTGAAGGGGGCAAGCATATAAAATCAATTAAAAACACAATGTGGGGACAGCCCCATATGGTCAGATAGGCAGCGTGGTTCAGCAGAACCACTAATTGTATATACTTACGGTATATGGTGAATACAAAGACAAAAGGCACATTGATGTGCACAATTCACAAAGGGCCACGTCACACACACAGATATCTGTGCAGAGATTGTTCGCAGATCTCTGGTTGCAGTGAAATAATGGACACATAGTTCCATTTGCACACAGCCACAAAATGGATCAATGTGTCCATGATTTCACTGCAACCAGAGATCTGTGAACAATATCTGCACAAATATCTGTGTGTGTGACGTGGCCCAAAGATATATATCTAGAGTAATATATATATAGAGTAATAAATGATACCAATCTATAGGGTATCAGTAAGGCCCACGTCACACACACAGATATTTGTGCAGAAATTGTTCGCAAATCTCTGGTTGCAGTGAAATCATGGATACAATGTTCCATTTTGTGGCTATGTACAAATGGATTAATGTGTCCATAATTTCACTGCAACCAGAGATCTGTGAACAATATCTGCATAAATATCTGTGTGTGTGACGTGGGCCTAACACAGCTCTCAGACTTTTTTGGATAAATCAATAAAGAATCTCCACTCACGTTGTGCTAAGGGCTACATTTTTCCTTCAGCCCAGGAACATCACTGTAATACACTAGAGCACTGTTTGGAGAAATGTGTGGAACAAATTTATTTTCTCTGCTTCTGTACCATCAAAAGAGGTACCAGAAGATAGTATGTTATTTTCCTTTAGTCCAGAGTCTAATAGTTCTGCAAAGTGTTAAGAAAGGTCCAAATCACTGACTAAATCATTTACTAGAAGTTTGAGTTGTAAACAAAGCTGTGTGTCCTTGGGACTAGCATGAAAGTCTTCATCAATATTCTGCTCTTTATATTCTGAATCTTCTAAATCAGGTGTATCTTCAAGTTTCCCTGACGGTAAAGGGACAGGTATTCTTGAACCATGAAGCACAGAGTTAATTGCTGATGGGAGGTACGAGTACCGTATATCATTTCCTTCTTATTTTTAAGCTTGAATCACTCGACAATGCACGAATAAGAAGAAGTCATTGCTATGATTTAGATCATAGGCAAGCCAAAATGAAAGCTCTCTTTTTTTTACTTTTAGATCACTGTCATAGTTCATCTACTTAACACACTAAATGTGGAACCCATGACTTGTCCTGATCACCTAGTTTTACATCACAGTGCACACAATACACTTTTCTAATTAAGTCCATATGTCACGCTTCCGGGGGAAGGCCCTAGAGTGGACCCACTGGGCCGTGGTACCAAACTCTCCTGGGTGAGCTGATCCTAGTTTACCCAACCCCTATACAGGGATTGTCAGGAGCAAGCCTAGGGGATCTAAATACCACAGCAGCTAGTACCAGGGGGGCAGCTCGTAAGGTTAGCCTATACTAAGGAATAGAGAAGTATTCCAGGTAACAGGGCACAAGGCTAGGAGACCAGGAATGGTGCTACCGGGGAAGAGCACAGCAAGGGTTCCAGGAAACAGAGTACAAGGCTGGAGGACAGGAATGGTACTACTGGGAAGGAGCACAGCAAGGGTTCCAGGACACAGAGCACAAGGAAGGCCTGACCAACAGTCAGCAAGGCAGAAGCAAACTGACTTAATAATCAGGCACCTCCCATCGGAGGAGGTGGCCTGATATACCATGGGAAGAGCAGCTATTGGTCAAGGGGAGTGACAGGTTGGACCTTGCCGGCCCCTAGAGTCACAGGGAAGGAGTGCACCTAGCGCGCCGCTGAGTAGGCTCATAAAAAAGACCATAGTAATGTGCTCATGTGCGTACCCGGCAGTCAGCTGACAGGAAGAGAACATGGCGACGGCTCCGAGACACAGCACGCCTGGATGCCAGACGCCCGGTCGGCAGAGGAGCAGGAGATGCCGACCCGGGAGAGTTGAGCTGGGAAGCGGTGGCAGGGAGCCTAACACCATAATGTTTCTTCAATGTTCCTTCCCTACAAAACAACCGTAAATGTAACAAAAGTTGCCAGATGAATTATGACACCCTCTTGTAGTCATTTTGATCATTTTGTTAGAAACAGATGTTTAATCCACCACAACCACTAAATACTGAAAGGAATCATGGTAAGCAGCACACCACCACACTCTTATAAACTCAGTCTAAACAATAATCTGCCTTTTCTCCCTATAGCAACCAATGACAGTGAACTTCCATTTCTTATTCTGCTGAGGTAAAATGAAAGCTGTGATTGGTTGCTATGGACAAATCACACTGTTATGAACTGTAACTGAAAAAAATGTGTATTTGCTGCCCATAACAACGAATCACAGTGCAGCTTTCATTTCTTTGGAAGCCTGTATAAGGCCAGCTTCACACTGCGACGTGATCCGGTCTGGGGCTGTCTGGGATGACCCAGACAGCCGTGGACCGAATCAGCACACAGGTCTGGTGTGCAGCGCACGCAGTTCCCGCTGCTGATAAGTCAGGACCGCGGCATCAGAGGGCATATTAGCTCCCCAGTCCTGTGTGCTGATCCGGTCCGCGACTGTCTGGGTCATCCCGGACAGCCCCTGACCGGATCACGCCACAGTGTGAAGCTGGCCTTAGAAAATGTTCTTTGCCACAGAAGCCAACTGCTGCATGGCATCAATTAATTTCTAAGCAATACCAAAATCACCCACAAACTGTCATGCAAGGGTATCAAAGTACAGTGCAAGAAAAAGCCTATGGAGTCAGTGTTTGAGAAAAAATTGTACATAATAGAATTTTTTCTATATTTTTAATGAGTTCAGCAGTTAAATGTATATGATATTCACATCCTACTGTTCAAACAATTTTATCCATGCAGACCTGAGCAATGAGAGCTGTCTTGCCATCTCTGGTGCCCAGTGACGGTCAAGTTTGGTTCCCAGTCATTTCACGTGATTTTGAATTTCCAAATCACTCTGTTACCAGAATAAGGTTTTACAATATAAATCTATACAAGAGCAGGAAAGAGAAGCTAGTTGTCACATGGCCGTAAGTATGAAAATGTTAGATGAGTGGTTATGTGATGACTGCTGGATCCAGTAAGCAGAGAAGAATCCTGACATTGTATTACATGTTATAATCAGAATATGGTTGCTCACTATTGAGTGGGTGCTCAGAAGAAAAATAATGCTATAAAAAATGATCTTCAACATATAAAGGAAAATATTCAGATATGTGGGAGTTCCGAGTAGGAATGATTTATGGTTTAGACATGCATAAATTACTTATTATAGATTTATTTTCAGTAGCAGAAAGTTTTCTTGAGATATGCAAACTGTAGAAAAAGAACTAAGCATAAAACTGAGAACACTGATAATAGTGATGACTATCCAAAAATTTTATCAATACAAAACATGTAAAACCATCTAAAAACATAGAAAAATTGCCTGAATACATTTAGCACCTGAATTCACAGAGCTGAGCCTATAAATACAATTATAGAGTAAAGTCATATATATCAAACACAAGGGATAAGAATATATAATAATCTGCATACCATAAACCAATCGATATAATAAATGGGTACATAAAACCTCAAATAAATGATAGAACAAACAATAGAAGTCAAAAAGACATCATCCAAGCCCTGAACACAGAGGACTGACTTGTCATGCTATGTCCAATAAATAGACCTGTATTTAGGCTGGGCAGAGAGCATATATGCAGGCCAAAACCATGGTGAGGAAGATAGTATGGCAGGTGGGGCAGGTGCAAACGACACGTGTATCGCTGCTCACAGGCTGCTTCAAGAGGGTCAATGTAAGCACAAGTATCCAGTAAAACCAAATACAATGCCAGTGCGCAATATGCGCAGTGTGTGTGATCCTCATGGCGCATCAGACAGGAGGTTGAGTGCACACTGGTAAATGCTCTGTATGAGGAAACAGTCCAGAACCGGATCACAGCTCATGGGCATAGATGCATACTATGGCACTTAGGAGAGATAGCCTTGGCTCATTACTGAGCACTGATCACGTTGTCTCTGTGACATGAGCATAGATACATAGTACGGCATTTAGGAGACATAGCCTGGCCGCATAATTGGGCAGATAGTCACATGATCTACTAACAATATCTAATGCCATATACTAGTTGTAAATGGCCTTTGACAGGCATTTTATATAGCAAACAGTGAGTACCATTGATGATGAATGTAAAATTTGTCATAAAAAAAGCAATGGAAGAAGTGCACAGATCACATAGTAAAGATAATTCCTATATATACCCAATAGTATCCATAAAGTGTAAACTACTGCCTATTGTTCAAAGTACAATAAGAAAAAATGAATAGCATAATTATATATGATCATAAGAACGGTTTATCAATATACAATGGGGAAAAAAAGCATTCGATACATTGCCAATTTTGCAAGTTTTCCCACCTACAAAAAATGGAGAGGTCTGAAGGTTCCCTTCAAATGTGGCAGACAGAATCTTACAAAAAAATCCAGAAAATCACATTGTATGATATTACATATTTATTTTGGATTTATTGCATGAAAAAAGTATTTAATCACCTATCGACCAACAAGAATTCTAAATCAAATTCACAGAAAACAAGAAGCGATTACTGAAATCAAAATTTATTTTGAATACTTAGAGTGTGTCAATCGACACTAAATAAACACACAAAAATACATAAAATGCTTAAGACAATCAGACAAAGATTAGGGTAACTCTGATAACTCCACGGTAACCCTACCTCAAAGTGGAGATCGGCGTCCGACATTAAAAAGTGTCAATGACGCTCACATAGTGGCTCGAACTGGCCTTACCCTATGCAAGACAAGGATTGATCTACACACAATCTTGAAAGGGGGTTGAAAAGAACAGTAGATAGTATAGTCTCGTGAGGATTTAAAGAATAAATTTGTGATGTGGTTAGTATAGTGAAAGCACCACCAAAGAAGCTAAGGTAAGTATAAATAGGTGACAGTTATCACATCAATCCGATAGGGTATTACACCAACAAAACACCCAATTAGTGACCATTTCACCTTGTTGGGTAGAGCTTCTTCAGTGCTCTGGACTAAATACTAGAAAACATATGTCATAGCATTTTTTTACAAAAATAGTAAATCACTCCCAAAGCACAGGGGGGAGGGAGGAGGGAGGAATAACAATGTGCCAATGTTTAAAAATAAACCTGAGGCGCAGCTTGTTATGGTCATGACATAAGAATGCACATTGGTACAATAGTGGCCAAGGAGCCATTGTCTCAGGTGCAACTGAAATACACATGCTTTAGGGGACCTCTTGCAAGAAGAGCCTGCATCCAAGGCTACAGCCTGATATCCTCTTTTTCTCTCCAAACACAAACCTGACGACAACACCATCAAATAATACACAGTATCCTAGACATAAAGGATAACATGTCAGGTTGTGAGTTCACTTTAGCCCAACCTCAAGAGTATGAGTTTCCCCACAATAAACAAATGTTACTTTCCAGATTAATTTACTTGTATACCACACTTGGCTTGCTGCAACAAAATCCAGCATCTTTTTGAAACAACACTATAGTCAGGATTACTGTAAGAAATTGACAATCTATCATAATTAAACAATGAAGGGCAAAGAGAGAGGGTACTTCTTATCCAGAATAGAGATACACCTCTTATTCAGGTTCACCGGTATATTAGGCACTGCTCTGAGTGATAACAGATATATGTCCTGAAAAAGTATCTAGAGATACTCAGTCTAAACCATATTATAACTTGCAGGACAGTAAAGATAGTGTGATGCACAAGATACATAAAAGCTACCATTTAATTAGATCACAAGCAAAAGATGCAAAATGCAAAGTCAGGTACAATGGCTGTACCAACCAGCATACAAAAAAGAGGGAAAAACAGATAGCAATTCCGTTCAAATGACAGTAAACCCACAGCATGATAGTGGGTGTTGAATATGATCATCTGGCCATTCCAATACCTGTGCAAGTCAGGAGATATATATAGACAGAATATATACATACATATACAGGCAGCTGATGGTGGCAGTCCACAGCTGTCCGCTTCATTTATGCGGACCATGTAAAATACAGGGGATCCCTACATATTTTTTTTTATTATTTATTTTTACACTCCATATGATGGCAGGTTCAATGTCAATGGCAGATAATCATAAATGCTGGCACATTGGGTGTGGGCACTGAGCCAATCCCAGATGCTGTCACAGAGAGCGGCTGTGATTGACTGTTGCAGGCAGAGTCCAGTAAATAAAGCGGAGGTTAATGAGTGGCCCCGAAGCACATACTTGGAAAGTATAATGTTGCTGTTTTAATTACTGTTTTGCATTTCATTACAGCCACCCAGCCAAACCAGAACTGTAACACAGACTTCTCAGGGAAGTCCGTAGTCGGGGTCCAGGCTCAAACACTAGCTGTTTGGTATGGACCTTGAACTTTACAGTTCAGGTTCGCTCATCATGCTTTTCTCATGCTAACTCTGCATCCATTCCTCCTTCCCCTCCTCTTCATACTGTGCAGAGACCAATTCCCTCCCCATCCTCCTTCCTCATGCTGTGTAGGCATGAAATCCCCCTCCTTGCTCCTAATCCTTTGTCCACATGAATTACTTTCCTATTGCTCCTCATACTCTGTCCACATCAATTCCCCCTCCCGCGTGCTCCTTATACTGTGCCTGCACCAATTCCACCTGCTGCCCATACTTTTTTTCACTCACTCTCATCATACTGTCTGCAAAAAAAAAAATCCATCCCCTAATTCCAATAAATCTTTGATCTCTTCAGCTCAGGGGAAGCGCTTACCAGACCACCATTGTTTGTGCTTGTGTGGTGCCTCGAGGGGTATCAGCAGCATGATCAGATGACCTGATTACTCTGTTGATATTGTCCTGACCCAGGAGTCCTTCATTAAAGGGATCCTGTCACCTCCAAAACGCTTCCTAAAGCCTAGGTCTCACATAACGATATCGGTAACGATATCGTCCTATTTGTGACGTAGGAACGATATCCTTACCGATATCGTTGCGTGTGACTGATAGCAGCGATCAGGCCCCTGCTGTGAGGTCGCTGATTGTTGCACAGGGCTCCTGACCATTTTTTGGTCGTTGGCCCCCCGCTGGTCACCACACATCGGTGTGTGTGACCGGCGGGGGCAGCGATCAGCGACCTGTCAGGATCCCCCGCCATGTCACAGCGCCGCACAGCAGCGCTGTAACATGACATCCAGGGTGACAAGCGGGCTTAGAGACCCGCTTGTTTACCATGGTTACCGGCACCCGCCCGCTTCCGGGTTGCGGGGAGCGAGCGGGTGCATCCTCTCCTATCCTGTCCCTCACTATTCTCATCTCTCCCTGCTATTTCCCTGTTCCCTACTCTATCCCCTATCCTAAACCCTAATCCTATCCCTCTCCTTGTTCTAAATAAAGAAAATCCCCCCCGAGGCTCACCGGCATCAGAGGCTCCCATACCGGCATCTCTGTAATGGAGATCTCAGGGGTAAAGGACCTGTAATGAGGTCACAGTCATGTGACCGGCCTATACTGTACAGTATAGGCCGGTCACATGATACTGACCTCATCATAGGTCCTTTACCCCTGAGACCTCCATTACAGAGATGCCGGTATGGGAGCCTCTGATGCCGGTGAGCCTCGGGGGGGATTTCTTTATTTAGAACAAGGAGAGGGATAGGATTAGGGTTTAGGATAGGGGATAGAGTAGGGAACAGGGAAATAGCAGGGAGAGATGAGAATAGTGAGGGACAGGATAGGAGAGGTCGGCACCCGCTCGCTCCCCGCAACTCGGAAGCGGGCGGGTGCCAGTAACCATGGTAAACAAGCGGGTCTCTAAGTGCAGGAGAGACCCGCTGTTACCATGGTTACCAGCGTCCGTCCGCTCCCAGGATGCAGGGAACGAGCGGACGCTGGGTACCAACGATCTGGCTGCCCAGAGGTCGCTGGTGAAGTCTGTCAGTGTGACAGCTCACCAGCGACCTGATAACGATGTGTCAACGATGCATCAACGATGCTGATCGTTGTCGGCATCGCTGACACATCGTTATGTGAGACCGGGGCTTAAGCTATCAAAACATGTCCCTGCGCCATCCCATCACTAATCTCACACTCCTTTTGTCTCCTAAAAGCATCCTGTGAAAGTGCATCAAAATGTTTTAATACTCACTCATTAGTGATTATAATTAGCAGGGGCCATATTCTTTAGTCACCAGGGGGTGTTGTTTAGCAGCTCTAGGATCCAGCCCTTTCTTTGTCTGTGCTGCTGTGAAACTGAAACTGAAGGCAGGACTAATGATTTGCATTCCGTGAGTGATAGAGAGAGGGGAGGGCAATGCCTGCACATCACAGCAGAACACACAGAGACAGGGTGGATCCTGGAGCTGCAAAACAGCCCGCCTTGGTGACTAAAGAATATAGTCCCTGCTAATTATAATCACTAATGAGTAAGTATTAAAACGTTTTTATGCACTTTCACAGGATGCTTTTAGGAGACAAAAGAAGTGTGAGATTAGTGATAGGATGGTGCAGGGACATGTTTTTATAGCTTAGGAGGCGTTTTGGAGGTGACAGGATCCCTTTAATACCCATGCCTAAAAAATGCAATTAATTGCTGCAAGCTGCCATTTTACTCCTTCTCTAAGCTGACTGTCATCTTGACAGCCGGCTCAGAGAATGCTGAATCCTACTAAGGTCGGTGGTAAAATGCAGCCACAGTGGAAACACCTTACAGTACCACACCAGGCAACCTGATGGTGCACAACCCCACCCACCCCACCCCCGCCAGCCCTGCTCACCTCCTTTACCCGGATACAAACCTGCATTCCCTATCAACTAATAAACCATATTAATATCTGACATATGCAACAACAACAAAATTTACACTGGAATTAAAAGTAGTCGTACATACAGATTTGTTGCTGGTTTTTACTGTAATTTTGCATCTAGCTGCATGAAGTGATTTGTTGATAGCTTTAAAATTGGAGCTGAACATAATATCAGTAACAGAAAGGAAAATGATATTACAATACAGAGTCTGACAGCAGTCATATTTAACTGGCTTTTAAACAAAGGTTAAGTTTTAAGATAAGAGCATTTAACAAAATTATGATAGCATAATGTGTCTATAAAGACGAGGGCATATGCCAACTTTTCATGTTATTTGTAATTTAATGGAATATGATCCTCCCGAGCCTATGTTAATGTTCAGTGTCCTAGACGGATATTATGTGAAGGCTTGTCCATAATTTCCTTCATTCATTTTTCATTCAGCCTCACATCTGTCTCTTTTATACTGCGGCGCATAAAACGAATAGGAAAAGAGCTACACGTTTTATCTACCCTAAAGCTTTTCTTTGCAAAATGCAGTTTGCGAAGAATTCAATAATTGCTTTACGTGCTGTTGATTAGATTTTATTTTATTGCATTTTGGATTGTTCTTTCCACGTCATAAACTGAAACAGATGATGTAGACATTGCTGCTTTCTATGCTGTGCAAACAATATAGCAATAAAGGAAACGGAACAAAAAGTGCACAACGAGCTTATTCGAAAACAAACATAAATCGGGAAAATTATTCAACAATCAGCATCTGGGAGGCTGAAATTCATACACACATACTTTCACCATTTATCTTGCCTATGTGACTGATGAAAAGGAAATCCCATTGAGCATAGACCAAATGGAAGGCATTATTAAAGTATTACCTTTGAATGCAGACGGTTTTATATCTAGAACTTGGCAAAATGTGCTGCAGCTTGTAAAGAGGACACAATTATAGAAGTAAAATTATGGAGCGCTTTTTGTTATGTAGCAGTGTGATCTCATTATCTACCTGCTGGAATGCCCAGTGGACAGGAGTAAGTGGCTGGAATTACAATGTCATTCGCACAACTGATAAGAAAAGAGGAAAGTGCATTAGAAATGGGTAACGTTGAATCCTATATCACTGCACAATTCAAGAGGTTAACGTGTAGTTCATCTTAGCCGTACTGCGATGCTTTGAAAAGCATCACGTTCTTTTCTAACTAGCTAAATATGGAATAATCGGCCAAGAAGGAAACTGTCCGTCAAGCAGTCATCAAAGAAGCAAGTTAAATAGGAATAAGGATATCAACACGCGTTTGAGGTTGGTCGGTTTATCAACATTTTTACTGCCATCTCAATGGTATAAAACCTAAGAAAATACTTTCAAAGTTATAGAGAAACAGGCAAATGCTATCTTACATTGATGTTTCCCTTGTTTTACAGAACAATGAAGAGAAGCTTTCCCTTTATTGTTATCATTAATTTTAATGGGATTTTTTACAACAATCCTTCCATCAGTTAGCTTCTGATACATTCCGTTTCCTAAGATTTTCTTTGATTTTCTTTGCATTTCATTATCTTAGAAATCCAAACCAAGGCCATCTATTAATTTTCATTGGGACTACATTTTTAGTTTTATTTTGCTAATATCTGTGAATAGATCTTCTGTCTATGGATCTATTTTTGTATTTTTTTCCATAGTAAAACACTGCAAAAATGTAATGAAGGAAACCTAATAAAATGTTTTACTGATGTCTATCAGAGACAGCTCTCACTGAGAAAATGTAATCCAAACTAGCAGAAGTCATTCAAGTCAAGCATTATTATATGGACAAACCTCATCATAATTTTTTTATTTGTTAATATAGAATCTTACTCCAGCTAGCAGTCAGTTCTCCGGATCACAGTATGTTTTTTCAATGAATAACTCCACTCAGCACTCAATTGAATGTTGATCTACTGAAATTCAATAATTATGCACATTCAAATGCATATTTATAAGTTATTCTTTCTTATAATTCAGTATATACAGTATAATCATCCAGGTAATTTAAATCCCTTAACAACCGTCAATACATTTTAAAATGGTGGAAATTAACGGTGATTTTTTTCTTACTTCCGTTTTAAGAAAAAAGAGAATACTGTTGCCCCATGGCGAAAAATTCCATGGATGACAACTGATACCCACATGCATCGACTTTGACCAGTTGTATAACCAATTCAGGCCAATTAAGCACATTAAATACCGCTGTCAATCATGATGATAGCGGTAACTAGGTGGCAAAAGGGGGTTAAAAGACCCCCTGCTTCAGGATTGTCCCCTAGCGATGGTAATCGCCGGATATGATCATTACCATGATACCCTGAGGTCATCTGATGACTCCCAACGTATGGTGGCCTGTAAAATCCTACTATAAGCAGGGTCTTACAGAAAAATCCATTGACACACTCATTAATCTCATTTGCTGCTTGCTGTAAACAGTACAGAAGTGTATGGGGCCAATGATCAATACAAAAAATATTCATGCCACACAGTGGGGCTAAGTGAAAAGTAAAACAAGTGAACAAAATGTATAAAAAGAAAAAAAATACAAAAAAGAATACCAGAATCAAGGAAAGCCGCTTTACCACTAAAAATGAAGCATTCGCAATAAAACGTAAATAAACAAAAAAGTACATAAAATCTATAAAATTGACATTATTACTTCCATACTGCGAATACCTTTAAAAAAAATGTTAAAAACAAGCAAAAAACGTAGCTCTTTCATCATGCTGTCATCACACAAAAAAATTTAATAAAATAAAATCAAAAAGTAAAAAATAAAAGTTATTAACGAAAACGTCAAATTGTCTCACAAATAAGAAGCCTTTATGAGGCTCATTTGGAAAAAAAAAGAAAACAGTTAAAGCTCCCAAAGCATGGGCATGGAAGAATAATTTAATTTTCTAAAATATAGTATTTAGTGTCCATGATTTCACTGCAACCAGAGATCTGAGACCAATATCTGAACAGATATCTGTGTGTGCAACGTGGCCTTAAGGCTGCTACATGATATATATATGAGGCGGCCGTCACACGCTTCAATATTGATAGCGATATTGTTAGCGATCACATGCACGCGCGATCGCTGAACAATATCGCTCACATCGCTGGTGAGCTGTCACACAGGCAGACTCACCAGCGATGTGGACCAGCGAGATCGCTGGTAACTATGGTACACATCGGGTTACTAGGCGCCGCGCAGCGCTTAGTAACCCACGTTTACCATAGATACCATCTTCCAGCATAGGCTCTGCCGCTGGGAGATCGTTCATCGTGGTGTCACACACCACGATGAGGCAGATTGATCAAGCGTTTATCGCTTGATATGAGCTCCGGCTCACAAATCTGCGATCTAACGATCAAGCGATTTTACATTGTAATATCGCTTGATTGCACGCAGCGATGCACAAACGATATCGCTTAAGCGATCAAAAAGAAGATCGCTTAAGCGATATCGTGTATTAAATTGATGCGTGTGACGGCCGCCTTATATATATATATTATATATATATATAATATATACATATATATATATAATGTATATATATATATATATATTTATATCCTATATGAATATACAGTACAGACCAAAAGTTTGGACACACCTTCTCATTCAAAGATTTTTCTGTATTTTCATGACTATGAAAATTGTAGATTCACACTGAAGGCATCAAAACTATGAATTAACAGATGTGGAATTATATACTTAAAGGGATCCTGTCACCTCCAAAACACCTCTAAAGCTATTAAAAGCTGTCCCTAGAGCATAGTAACACTTACCCTACACTCCTTTTAGCTCCTGAAAGCACCACTGAGAATGAAGATGAACGTTATTACAGTACCTCATTAGTGATTATAATTAGTGACTATTGTATGCATAGTCACCCAGCCAGGCTCTCCCTCTTCATGATAACATGCCTCTATAGGCGTGATCTTTATCTCTGATTCAAGTGCGCCGCCTCCCCGCTCTGTTATGCGACGGTCGTGCTGCAGTGGGGCTGTGTGACGCGAATCGCGTCATTTCCGGTGCCAGGTGACGTATTACACCCGCGCCGCTCTGTTTGCTTCAAGCCCAGCACTGCGCATGTCTTTATTCTAGGTTCTTCAAAATAGCCACCTTTTGCTTTGATTACTGCCTTGCACACTCTTGGCATTCTCTTGATGAGCTTCAAGAGGCTGGCCATGTCCACACACCTGCACTTTAAGTATTTAGCGGTTCTGCGCTAAATACTTAGGTTTTGTGAGAGAAGCGCAGGTGCGTGTGTGCCAGCGACTTCCTTGAAACGCAGCCCCTGGTTACCCGATGTGTATCGTGGTAACTAGTTCATACAGCAGGCTGCCTAGTGACCGCTTATGCCGAGCGCACAGGGAAACGCTGTCTTCCTCACAATTTTGTTTCTCAAGTCCTCAGACAGTTCTTTGGTCTTCTTTCTTTTCTTCGTGCTCAATGTGGTACACACAAGGACACATGACAGAGGTTGAGTCAACTTTAATCCATGTCAACTGGCTGCAAGTGTGATTTAGTTATTGCCAACACCTGTTAGGTGCCACAGGTAAGTTACAGGTGCTGTTAATTACACAAATTAGAGAAGCATCACATGATTTTTCTAACAGTGACAATACTTTTGTCCACCCCCTTTTTTATGTTTGCTGTGGAATTAGATCCAATTTGGCTTTAGGACAATTATTTTTGTGTTTTTTCATTGAAGACAAATGAAATGAATTTGTGATTGCAATAATTTTCAGGAAGAAACTGAGTATTATCTGACAGAATTGCAGGGGTATCAATACTTTTGACCACAACTATATATACACACACACACACATATATATATATGACACATTAGATTTTGTCTTAAACAACACTAAAGAAGAGACCTGAATTGTCTCAAAGTTTACTATTTATTACCATCTTTTCAGTAAGCCATTAAAAGGTATCAACCATTGAGGACTCGTCAAAGTTTAATATTTTTGTAGCTACTGATAAAAACTTGTACATTTATATTTAGAGCTTTCAAGACCCAATTTCTGTTGCAAATTAACTAAGGCCCCCTTCACATCACGTTTTGTACACATTCGTTTGGTTCCGATTTTGCCGGGACAGTGGCACCGGGATGGATTGATACAAATGCATTGTATCCCCAGTTGTGGTTTCACAGGATTCGTTTTGCATTGATTTTAACCTAGTTGGTCCCATAATAAAGCATATGCTGGTCAGGAAGAGGGACAAGAAAGGAGGGAGAGAAAGATATCTTGAAAGGGAACCTGTCACCCCATTTGGGTATTCTAAACACTGCCCAGCACCTTAAACATCATGTAATTAGAGTTATGGTGACTGATTACTTCAGAAAAAGTTTGATAGCGCCCCTCGCCATGTAGTAGCCGGTCTGGTTGGATGTGGCTCTCTTCAGTCCAGGTTGCCCCACCGCCTGTAATATGCCATCACTCCTGGTCTCAGTGACAGCATTGCGCCTGCACAGTGGTGTGGGTCACTGTATTGTATTGAGTCACACAAAGTCTCATGAGATTTCACAAATCTCGTGAGACTTTGGTCACCGCGGCTCAATACAGCGTAGTGTCCCATGCCACTGCGCAAGTGCAAAGCCATCACTGAGACCAGGAGTGATGGCATATTACAGGCGGGTTTTACAGGCGGAGGGGCGGCCCATACTGAAGAGAGCCACATCCCACCAGACCTGGCTACTACACAGCAGGGGACACTATTAAACTTATTTTCTGAAGGACAGTCTGGGGGTATAAAGGGGTCACCAGAACCCCAATTACATGATGTTAAAGGTTCTGGGCAGTGTTTAGAACGCCCAAAAGGGGTTGAACAGTATTTCGGCTGGGATGAGCAGTGCAGCAGTGTTCTGAGAATGCTCAGTACTACAAACCGGATCTGGGAAACGATCCTGTTTTTTCCCAGATCCTGCTCCATAAGCCCTCGTGTTAAAAGCTCCTGACTGCTCCGGATTTGTTTTTGTCCGGTTTAATCCGATGCACCCAAAAAACGGTGCAGTCTCTGATTTTGGGGATGGTAAAAAACAGGACAGAAATGAATCCTGAACTGAATTCACTAAAAACCATATATGACCAATCCTGCACCATAGGGATGCATGGAGGCTAAAAACGATCCTGTTCTGTCCTTTGTCAAAACGGAATACAACAGAATGCAAAAAATGTGTGTGCCTGAGGCCAGACTAAAGGCACCTTTTTCACAAGTTCTAGTGCGTTTTTTTTTGAATCGCCGGCTAGATTGGGGGGTGAAAAAACCCGTCATGGTCTGGCCGCAATTTACCTGCATTAACCGGTCCAGCCAGTTACCGCACCCGAACCGCAAGCTCCTTGCGCACTATACTTTGAATGGCACAAAAACGCAACACAGCGGCCGCAAGGCACCCTGTTAAAAAATGCGTTGTAAAAATGCGTCACGAAAGATGCGGATTTGTATCACCGCATCTGCGCATGCGTTATTAATAAAAAAAACGGTATGATGTGAAAGGGCCCTTTAAGAGCCATTTTTTTATGGATAAAAGGTAAATTGGTCAAAGAAAAATTATTTCATGGAACAAAGTGATTTTTTTTTTTTTTTTTTAGAAAAAATCTATAGGCATTATTTCATATAAAGTGGTGGAAAGCAAAGATAATAAGAAAATAAATACAAGAACTTCATCAAGAGCAATGTAAATAACAGTGAATTTAAATATGTATTCCTGAGACAATATTTTCGAGCTGTTAAAGATATATGGAAATTTGTTCTAAAAAAATTGTGAGATTTTTAAATATGACCCTATCACACATACTTCCACATCAGAAAAACCTGTTATAGTTTGTTAACACCATGGCAACAAAATAATTTTCCATTTTTGCCCTGTAATTTTTTTCCTCCTGTTCTTCAAAGAGCAATAACTTATTTTTCTGTCAATATAGCCATGTGAGAACTTGTTCTTTATGGGTAAAGTTGTAGTATTGAATGACACCTTTCATTTTACAATTTAATGTACCGGAAAAGAGGAAAAAAAATAATGTGAAGCAAAATTGTTAAAAAGCATATTTCAGCATAAGCTATTGGGGTTTTGTTTTTACAGCATTCAGTATGTTCAAGTGCAACATGATTTTCTAGAACAGTAAAATTATTGTGATAACAAACCTGCATAGCTTATCTTTTTAAGTGATCAAAAATAATGGATTTTTTTTTTTTAAGTAGCTTGTGTCACCATTTTCCATAACTGGAAAGTTATCATTTTTTGACCAATGGAGGAGCTGTGTGAGGGCTATTTTTTGAAATCTGAATAAACCTTTCTTATTTTAGGTCAATTGGGATTACCATAATTATTTATATTTACCAAATGACAGAATAATGAGAGAGACAATGTTTGAGGCTGGAGGCACACTGTCGTGCATCAAACACAGAGCGTGTTTTATGTACGACAGTAATGCTAGTGTAATGCGTGTTTGTGGGTGTATGTGGTGCGAGTGTGGTGTGTGTGGTGAGTGTGCCTGCATGTATTGATGTGAGTGTGCTGCAAGTGTGAGGTGTGAGTGCGTGTGGGGTGCGTGTGTTTGTGATACTGTCCACGTCCTGAAGGACCGGGGCAGCATTTGTCAGGAATTCAAACTCGCCGTCTGTGAAAAGCCGGCGATTTTGAATGTCCCTCCATGCGCATACAGTAATAATCATCCTGCCCCGCTGTGCAGCGGTGCAAGATGATTATTATAATGTGCATTAACACTCATGTCTGCATGTGTCTTGAGACTGTCCGAGCTCCTAGACACATGCTGAGGTCATAAACAGCCAAATGTGTGTTTTATGCCTATAAATCTGCAAAGCCGATAATTGTCGGCTTTGCAGTGTCATTTCTAAATTCCTGCTGCTCCTGTCAGTGAACAGCATTAATGTACGCTGTCCAGCGTCCTGAACAGCTAAGTAATCAGCACAGGCAAACTACTGTGCTGATTACTTAGCTGTTCAGGACCCTGGACAGCGTACATTAACGCATATTTACAGGCATTACTGTACATGCATGGTGGGAAATTCAAACTCGCCGGCTTTTGACAGCTGGCGAGTTTAAAGTGATTTGCGCAGCACACTCATGCGATTATCGCACAGTGTGCTGTATGGGGGCGAGAATTTCTTGCCCCCATACACTTGCATTGCGCTCACACGCATCAGAATCACATGCAGTCGCAGCATGCTGCGACTGCACTCGCTTCTGACTCGCAATGCGAGTTAGGTGCAGGAGACTCGCACTAGTGTGCCCTGCCTGATAGGGCAACACTGGTCCAAGTGCAATGCGAGTTTCCCTTGCATTGCACTCGCGCAAGTCCCTCGCCCAGTGTGCCTTCAGCCTTAAGGCACTTTATTACTGTCTGCAAAGTCACATGTTGACATACATTAATATTACTATGCCTTTAGACAATTAGGGACAGCCCATATGATGATGTCATGTGTTTGGAAGCTTCTGATGGCCAGGCAGAGGGCTTCTGAGCATGTGCAGTGCGCGTTAAGACGCCAGCAGATACCTCGAAAGAAATAGCAATGCGCAAGTCTGGAAAGACGCTGCACGGCATCATACACAAAAGGAGAAGATTGAATTGAGATGTCGGGAACGCGCTTGAGAATTCTATTATCATGCCCACCGGGGAATGATAAACAAGCAGCGAGGGGGGGAGACGGAGTCGTGGAGAACATCTTGGCTGACTACATACAGTAGTCAAGATGCCTAATTAGCATACGGACATGTCAGTGAAAAATCCATTTTGCACAACCATTATAGTACACTTTTAGAAAAGAAAGTGATGATTAAGGATATACTAGGAAGGTGCACGGACAGGTTATGATAGGATCGGGGCAAAAATTACCTGACATGTTCCCCTTTAAAACATTCTATCTCTCTCTCTCTTTCTCTCGCTCTCATTATTATAGCATTTTGCAAATAGAAATAATAAAGTAATCTGAATTGACCTAAAATGGGAAAGGTTTATTCTGATTTCAGGTCAGATAATGAGAAAAACATGCATATGTGTCTTTTTATACAGTGTATGTAAACCTCTGGTTTCAACAGTACATTTTTCCACTGCATAAAAATCTTTTTGTCTCATTTTTTACCTTGCTACTGGATAAAATTAATATTCATTTAGTTTTAAACATATCAAGAAGACTGAAACCTTTTTTTGAATATTTTATTTTCCTTCAAAACATTAAATAAAAAAGGCAATCAGAAAACATGCTACTGTCACTTTATAATCCTGTGTTGATTTGTTTTGTCTTAGGGTGCTTTCACACAGCGTTTTTCTGTGATCTGTGGTTGTCCGTTGTAAAACGGACAGCCACGGATCCGATTTTGGCCCCATGTTAGTCTATGGGCACGGATCACATCGGATTTGGCCTTATTGGCATCCGATTTTTGTCGGACCTGATTCTGCTCGATTTTTTGCTGTGCTTAAAATCGCAGCCTGCTGCGATTTTTGGCACAGCGGGTCAAATCGGACCGAATTGGATCCGACCTGATCCGCGCCAAATAACATGGGGCCTATGGAGCGCGGGTCCGAGGAAACAGCTGATCGTTCCTCGGACCCGATTTTAGTGTACTGAGCATGCTCAGTACACTAAAATAGCTCTGTATCATCTAATATCACTTCTGCAATGTATATTCATACATTGCAGAAGTGACAGCTAGTGAAAATAAAGGGTTACAAACAACAAAAACTTTATTCTCACCTGTCCCGCGATCCAGCGCTGACTCCAGCGCTCGGCTCTGTGCTTCTAGGACCTGGCCTGATGTCACAGTGCAGTCACATGACCGGTTACCGCGGTAACCAGTCATGTGACTGTGACATCACGCCAGGTCCTGTGCATCAGAAGAAGAGAAGCTGGAAGCACCGCGGGCCTCCTGGATAGGTGAGAATAAAGATTTTTTTTATTTTTTAAGGCCTGGAAAGAAGGGGACAAAGAGGGGAACAAAGAGGGGGCGAAAGAGGGGGACAAAGAGGGGAGACAGAGGGGACAAAGAGGGGTCAAACAGGGGGCAAAGAGGGGAGACAGAGGGGACAAAGAAGGGGCAAAGAGGGGAGACAGAGGGGGCAAAGAGGGAGGACAAAGAGGGAGCAGAGAGAGGAGGGGAGAAAGGTGACAGGATGAGCAGGGAGAGGAGGAAACTGATGCAGCAAAATATCGGAATCGGATGCCTATTTGGCATCCGATTGCAGTCATCAGTTTGGATCCGTTGCTGTCCGAGGGGTCCTGCAAAAAGTCTGATCCCCTCGGACAGCACAAAAACGCTGTGTGAAAGCAGCCTTATTTTGATATTTCTGTATAAATCTGTCCTTTTCAATTTTCCATCCATGAGAAATGATTAACCTTTATACATTTACAGTATATTATCGTCATCAAAATCGTGGAAAATTCAGTGTTCAAGTATGTGTGTATGTGTGTATTTGTGTATTACTAAACCTAAGCTATGAACTGAATTTTTCTTAGCTTCCCAGCATCATAGATCAGACAGAAAAGTGTTTACAGCTTCTAGTAATCAGATGTCAATGTCCTACAAATTAAATCCATTTACTCGACAACATTCAAGGACACTAACAGTAAATGCTGTTTTGTTATACTATTGATTCCTACAAACACAATTCAGGGTGGGAAAAATCTGTTGTCTGCAGATATCGGCTGACTTAACAAATACAGAAAGAAGCACTAGTATTGCTGTTAAACTTGAGTGTTAGAAGTGTTTACAGAACAGTATATACTGAAGATTATAGGGCTTCGTGGTTAACTGCAATACACTATATGTACAGTTGTGTTAAAAATAATAGTAGTGTACTCAAAAATATGAGTTAAGGCCAAAATATTTACAATAGTTTTCATTTCCATGCATTGGGAACGTTGCACGCTGTTTTGTAAATCACCACATGAATGAAGAGAAATATATATATATACGTATTTATAAATATATAAATATATATATATATATGTATATAGGGTCATTCCATGTCAAGTGATCCAAAAATGAATATTTTTTTTCCCTGACGTCCTCAGATTTTTTAAATTTTTTTTCTATACGAAGAACAACTTTATCTAATTACAAAAAAAAAGTTTTGAATTTTTTTCTTTATCAGTTAATTTTTTACAGATTTTTAAAGTTTTAAAAAAGTGCGAATTTTGGCCTGGTATGGCTTTACATTTTCTATCATATCTCGGGCTAGAAATAAGATAGAGAAACAAAATAAACACCAATCTACTCAGAACTGTCCAGGCTTTCATCAGATATGTCACAAGAGGATCTTTGTTAATATTTTACCCATGTGATCGCAAGCGCAAAACTTTAAAACGTAGTTCCGAAAAATCGGCGCGCTTTAAATATTTCAAAAACTGCCCATGTGTCTGCTTTGCTCTTAGCCACATCTGTACCAAATTTCAAGTTGGGATCGCAATGGGATCATATTTTAACATATTTTACTAGTAATAGCGTCAATGGGTCATTCCATATCAAGTGATCTAAATATGAATATTTTTTTTTACCTGACGTCTATAGATTTTTTTTTTTTTTTTTTCTTTATGAAGTACTACTTTAGTTAATTACAAATTAAAAGTTTAGAATTTTTTTCTTCATCAGTTAATTTTTTACAGATTTTTAAAGTTTAAAAAAAGGGTGAATTTTGGCCTGGTATGACTTTACATTTTTTTATCTCAGGCTAGAAATAAGATAATGAAGTGGGAGGGGCATCATTTTACTCAGAACGGTAACAGCTTTCATTTGAGATGTTACAAGACTATGTTTCTTTATATCAAATTCAAACTATTGATGGGCAATTGTGAAAAAATGACTGATTGTGTTCTTGGTGATTTTTGAATTGACACTATAATAGTTAAATATTTTGCACTTAGGTCCAATGAATGCGTCCATGGGGTCAAGCTGGGACAGAGTCATCACAAATTAGCCTTATTTGCAGATGACCTGCTACTTTACATCTCCCAGCCCCTGGTCTCCATCCCTTCGGTCTTAATGGAGTTTGAACGGTTCGGACAATTGAGCAACTTTAAAGTGAATTGCTCCAAAACCGAGGCACTCAATATTTCTTTGCCTGGAGAATTGGTTTCTCATCTATCTAAACAGTTCCCATTTAAATGGAAAGTAGAAGCTATTAAGTACTTGGGAGTCCTTATACCAAAAGATCTTAAACAAATATTCAATTTAAATTATCAACCCCTTTTGACTAACGCGGAATCGGCATTTACCTCCTATAGACAATTAAAGCTATCCTGGTTCGGGAGAATAAACGTAGTCAAGATGGATGTCTTGCCCCGACTCTTATATACTTTTCAGACAGTTCCTGTTCTATTGGATAGAGGCTTCCTCTCCAAAATGCAATCTATGATCCTTAGATTTGTCTGGGGGGGCAAGAGGTCCAGATTGCGAATGAATATCCTATCCTTGCCCAAGACCAGAGGAGGGAGGAGGGGTTGGACTACCCAACATACGAGCGTACTTTGTGGCTTCCTCTCTTGTTAGAGCTCTAGATTGGCATTATCATGCGTCCTCCAAGAAATGGGTAGGGGTGGAGCAAGAGGGTTTGGGGATTCCGCTGAAACACCTGCTTTGGATTTCCCCTAAAGACTCCACAGACCTAGTAATTTTGACAGACATGACCAGAAACACCTTGAAGGTATGGCACCTAGTGACAAAAAACCCTCCGCTTAAACGACAGACTTAGCCCTTTGACTCCCCTTTTTTCCAACCCATCTTTCCCACCCAGATTTGACAGGCAGAGATTTTTATGTTGGCGGATTGTGGATGACACCCGAGTAGGACAGACTCTGTCCAGTGGTGGTTTGCCCCCGATGGCAGAGCTACAACTCAAAGAACCTACGAGACCTCTTAAGTGATTCGAATTTCTCCAATACAGAGCATACTTATATTCAGCTGACCACTCTTGCAGGGTAAGATTGACGCCCAACGTATTGGAGAGGTTATTCCAACTGGAGGCTCCACCGAGGCGCAAAATATCAGTTCTATACCAGGCCTTAGGGTCCATGAGAGAGCAGGGCACCCTTTACTTCCAACGTGCTTGGGAGAGGGAATTGGGGTGTTAGCATTTCAGAAGCTAATTGGCAGAAATGCTTTATATTTACTCACTCACTAGCTAGCGCTTGTTCTGCACAAGAAAGAAGCTATAAGCTGCTCACTAGATGGTACTTGTGCCCGACGACACTCCGGAACATGTTCCCTGGAACCCCTGATACCTGCTGGCGCTGTGGGGAAGAGAAGGGTACAATGATACACATTTGGTGGAGTTGTGGGGAAATCCGGCGGTTCTGGTCTGAGGTTTTCAATGCATACGCCCGGATAACAGGTAAACAAGCCGAATGCTGCCCAGAATCGGCAATGTTATCCATTTTTCCAGGTCCTATTGGGCTACAGAAGAGGGATATTCTCCGCTTTTGCATCTCGGCTGCTCGTGCTGTGATCCCGAGGTTCTGGAAATCAAGCCGGGCTCCATCTCTACTTGATTGGTTCAAAGAATTGATGGACATATATTGAATGGAGGAGCTCGCAGCTGATGTGTCGGGATCTCGGAACAAATTCTTAGGGATTTGGGTTGAATGGATTCTTTTTCACGACTCTGCAGAATTTAGGAGTATCTTTTCCAGCACAGATAATATGGCTCGACCTCTGACTGATGGGGAGCCAGTGGGATGAGTACCCTTTCTCCTTCCCATACCTCACCCGTCCCCCCCCCTCCTTTTTTCTTTTTTTCTTACGTGGCTTTTCTTTCCCAGTATAACTTTTTCTAATGGTTTTTGTTTCTCTTCTCTCTCTCTCTTCTTTTCTATCTCTCTTTTCTTCCCATCTGATACATTCAGTCTAGGTATTTCCTTTCTACACCTATACCTTCAGAATTCTAGTGAACATTAGACAGGTATCGGAAACTCTGAGCTGTGAGTAGATCATTAATATTTCGGCCTTCCTTTCCGGTACACCAGTCGATAGATTATTCCAACTAGGCCTCAACGGGTAATGACCCACTTACGTGGTCAACCTGTTAGAAGGGGCCAAGTGATAAAAATCATTCTGCTGGGGCTGCTTGTCCCCTTGACATCAGAACATCTCAAAACCCTGAGAAAGGTTGTATACTTGAGTGTTTGGAATTATATTTAGATTGTAGTATATATTGCACCAGAGATAAGCGCAAAAGTAAATTTGCAGCTTATCTGAAAGTTACTAATAACTTTGTGAATTCTCTTTTTGTATATTTTATATGTCTCAAGATTTTGTTAAAAGATTGAATGTATGTCTTTCATATGTTTTTTTCAAAATTTAATAAAAATGAGATTAACCATAGTTAAATATTTTAAAATATGATCCCATCACGATCCCAACTTGAAATTTGGTACAGATGTGGCTAAGAGCATAAAAAACACGGGCAGTTTTGGAAAATTTTTATTAAAACGTTTTTTTCGGAAATGCGTTTCAAAATGTTGCGTTTGCATTCGCATGGGTAAAAAATTAAAATTAACAAATATACTCTTGTGATATATCTGGTGAAAGCCTGGACAGTTCTGAGTAAAATGGTGTTTATTTTGTTTCTCTATCTTATTTCTAGCCCGAGATAAAAAAATTTAAAGTCATACCAGGCCAAAATTCACCCTTTTTTTTAAACTTTAAAAATCTGTAAAAAATTAACTGATGAAGAAAAAAATTCCAAACTTTTAATTTGTAATTAACTAAAGTAGTACTTCATAAAGGAAAAAAAAAAAAAAATCTAAAGACGTCAGGTAAAAAAAAATATTCATATTTAGATCACTTGATATGGAATGACCCATTGACGCTATTAATAGTAAAATATGTTAAAATATGATCCCATTGCGATCCCAACTTGAAATTTGGTACAGATGTGGCTAAGAGCAAAGCAGACACATGGGCAGTTTTTGAAATATTTAAAGCGCGCCGATTTTTCGGAACTACATTTTAAAGTTTTGCGCTTGCGATCACATGGGTAAAATATTAACAAAGATCCTCTTGTGACATATCTGATGAAAGCCTGTATAGTTCTGAGTAGAATGGTGTTTATTTTGTCTCTCTATCTTATTCCTAGCCTGAGTTATGAGGAGAAACGTAAAGGCAGGCAACAGAGAAATTGACACTTTTTCCGAATTTTGAAAATCATTTTAAAAAAAAATAAATTTTTTAAACAATTTTTCTCTTCACATTTTGCATTGTCTGACATGCTATTATCAAATAACAAAATCTCAAAAGAATTAAAAATATAGAGGTAATAATCATTGGTTCACTTGACATGGAATGACCCTATAGTCTATTTTACAGAAAATAATAAACAATGAACATTAGATACATCATTAGGCAGTTCAAAAAAATAGCAGTGTCTGCAATTGTCTTTAAACACTCAAAATATGTACTTTTTTTTTTATAGCATACCTGTAAATCACTAAGCTACTTTTATAACCACAGTTTTTTAGAGCTGTTTCACATCTATGCTGCGTATTGTCAACCAACGTCTGGCACCTATCAACTGTGATTCCAACCCAGGATGCTTTGACTACATTCAATTTATTTGTATTTGTTGCCTCAGAAGCAGCATTTTTTATGTCAACCCACAAGTGTTCTATTTGATTAAGATCTGGGTATTGGGCTGGCCACTCCAAAACCTCAATTTTGTTGAACTAAGATTTTACCTGTTTTTTGGTATGGTTAGAGGCATTGTCTTTTTGAAACACCCATTTCAAGGGCTTTTTCTCTTAAGTGTAAGGCAACATGTCCTCTTCAAGTATTCTGATATAGGTCCAGCGACATAGTAAGAGAAACATGCCCATATGATACATGAAACACTATGCTTCACTGTCTTCAGAGTGTACTGTGGCTTGAATTCAGAGTTTGGAGGTCATATGATGAACTTTCTGTGGTACTTGAACCCAAAAAGAGCAATTTTACCTTCATCAGTCCACAAAATGTTTCTCCATTTCTCTTTAGGTCAGTTGATGTGTTCTTTGGCAAATTGTATCCGTTTCATTGTATGTCTTTTTTTAACAGAATATATATATATATATACAAACACATATGTGCTTAAGATTTGATGTAAAGGACGCAGGCTGCTTAGCCAAGTGCTTAGATGCAGAGGTCACCACAACTGTCAATGAAGATCAAGAACAGCAATAGAGAGGTGCGATGGAGCAGGGGACAGTTTGTATTAGAGTTGGTTATCTTTAACAGCTGCAAACTAATAAATAAAAAATTTTTTTCCAGACAATTACTTAAATGGATAGAACATATAGAAATCCTTCACTGAAAATCTCAGCCTACAGCCGCCCCTGTTTTGCCCTTTAGCAGTGAATATCCAGGAAGTTAATAAGCGGCCCGGAAGTACAAGCACAAGGATGCCGGGACACTATTAGGTATAATGCTGCTATTTAATTGCTATTTTCTATTTGTCGAACCCGAACTGTAACACAGACTTCCCGAAGAAGTCTGCAATGGGGGTCTGTGCCCGAACACTAACTGTTCGGTACGGAGCCCAAACTTTACAGTTAATAATAATAATAATTTATTCATTTAGCACTATTAATTCCATAGCATTTTACATACATGAGTAATGCTGTCTCTCTTGGAGCTCACAATCTAAATATCCTACCAGTATGTCTTTACAATGTGGGAGGAAACTGGAGTGCCTGGAGGAAACCCATGCAAACATGGTGAGAACATACAAACTCCTTGCAGATGTTGTCCCTAGTGTTCTTGGTGGGAATTGAACCCAGGACTTCAAGACCCCAGCGCTCCAAAGGCTACAGTGCTAACCACTTGAGCCACCGTGCTTGCCCTGTTCGGGTTTGCCCATCACTAAGCAGCATCAATGAGCAGAACAAAGCAAAAAGATTCTATGACTTTAGTCCAGCAGTTATTTTGGTGTAGACTCTAGATTAAGAACAGGGCTATATGGTGACGTGTCATGCAAGACTGAAATAGCAGGAACACATTTCAACATAGGATGTAATGTTTTCTAATGGTGTAGCACTACTACATGTGTAACACAGCGACTGCGAAACAATCTCATGTTTCCAAATAATTATTTTCTGTCAGTGATCACAAGTTGCTTATAACACACTTGTTAAAAACTTCAAGTGTGGTGGTGGTGGTAATGTGTCTATTTGCTCACGATCAGGGTGGCTTGGCTTGACAGTAGGACTGTTATCGGACATATTAGTCACTTTTTCTACAGACGCTGTGGTGTAGCAGCAACATCATGCAGTACTGTAGATCACTGCATAACATGCACAGCTGTAGTCAATGCTTTTTTTTATTAGAGAGTCTTACTTTTTAAAATTCCAAGGCAAAGTGCTATGGGAATACTGCAGAAAATCTAGACAAACATTTATCTTTTTAATAAAAATAAACTACCATGTATGTAATGAAGAGAAATTATTTTAAAAGTAGACTGGCGTTTTCCTCTAAGCCATCTGTTTTCCATGCTTGGAATAGTAATTCTGGATCTTGTACTGCAATCTTCTCTATTAAAATAACAAGTACCCTGTAAGGTCACAAAGCATTTGACTGGGCTCTGTGTTTGCTGCAGTTCACCACAGCATGTCACAATAACATTATTAGCTGTTATGAAACGTCAGCCAAAAATCAGACAGTGAATACAATGACTGACACTGTTTTCACTTAACAGTATATTATTGACCACGTCAATGAACTCCTGGGATTAGTGGTTTTTATCTCCTTTAGGACATAAATTTTTGAGAAAGTTGGAAAACTTTTCTTTTTTACACTGTGCAATGTGAAGCACAATTTACATGGTAATTTTATCCTGTAGATCGGGAAGAATGAACTTAGATGATGTGGTTGCCACAATTAACATTGGCTGATGATGGTGATGACCCAGCTAATGAATCTGTGCCATCCCCACACTGTATATTTATGACAATCAGCAGGAAACTCTATTCAGTACCACTATAGATGCATGACTTGATGCAGTAACTGATTGACTCTGACTCTGATCAATTTATGTTTGTGACCACATAGTACAAACAAAAATAATGTTATGTTTAATGATTCAGATACACCATGTTTTACTCATTATAAGACGTGGATGTCATTTTGTATTACTGGGCATGTGCAGTTGTCACTGACAGATAACCTATTGCACCTGCTGTCAAGTTATCTACAGCTGCTCAATATTGAGAAAGACAGGACAGCAATGTTAGCAGCCCTTCTTTGCTACTGTACTCCTGGATGCTTCAGCATAGAGATCAGCGAAGTTGCCGAAAGTCAAATTTGGAACCAAAAAAATGGAAGTGAATTTAAAACACACATTTATAGATGCAGTACTAATTCCTACCAGTGTTAGTGCACTTAAACACAATTTAGATACATACTATAAGTAGCACTATTTAGTGACTAAATATGAAAAAAGAAAATTGCAGCTAAGCTAAAAGGAGTAAAAGAAGACACTTAGCTTTATCAATGCGCATTCATAAACCACCCAGTCACCACGTTGAGGTGTGTCTTGTCAACTGGGTCACTAGATCCCTTCCTAAATATTTTCTGGCACAATTTGGATTCATTTTATAGGCTGTCTGATACCTGCGAGCAATAAAGAATGTAGGTCTATAGGGGCAAGGAAAGGTGTTACTTATTAGCAATCTTTGCCTAGTTGGAATCAAAAGTAACCTCTTCAAGAATAGACTGGAAGGTTGAAATAAGAAAGCAATAGCATATATGGACACCGGATAACTATGTGGGGAATGGTACATACATAGGGGGTGAACCCATATTCATACAGTTATAGATGCAGTACTAATTCCTAATTATTCCTTTTAGCTTAGCTGCAATTTTCTTTTTTCATAGTTAGTCACTAAATAGTGCTACTTATAGTATGTATCTAAATTGTGTTTAAGTGCACTAACACTGGTAGGAATTAGTACTGCATCTATAAATGTATGAGTATGGGTTCACCCCCTATGTATGTACCATTCCCCACCTAGTTATCTGGTGTCCAAACATGCTATTGCTTTCTGGAAGTGAAGTGAAGTGAATTTAAGTACCGTATTTTTCGCTTTATAAGACGCACCGGATAATAAGACGCACCCAGATTTTGGAGGTGGAAAATAGGGAAAAAAATATTTGAAGCAAAAAATGACTTTGATATGACAGTCAGGCCCTGCGACCAGTCAGCGCTGGCATCTGTCTCCTTCGGATGCAGGAGCAGCATGTGAGCAACACCAATGACTTCTTGCTCCAGTGTCTGATGGCAGGGAGACAGACGCCAGCACTGACTGGTCGGAGGGCTGAGTCTCATATCAATGTCACATGGGAGATGACTATGCAACTTCTGACAATGTTGGAACCGCTGCAGCATCGTGGGTAAGTATGGGCTTTTTTAGGCTGGCTTCACACTAGCGTTCCCCTCCGCTGCTTCCTGTGGAGGGGGACCGCAAGCTGAGTGCAGGCACCGCAAGTCCCTATGTTTAACATGGGGACGCGGGTGCCTGCGCTCAGGTGCAGATTGGCATGGCACCCATTCACCGCCATGTATGATTTGTACGCATGTGTATACTTGCGCACAAATCACACACTCTCGTCCACACCCTGAATGCGACATGTGTTCCTAGTGCGGACGAGACTGTATGATTTGTGCGCATGCATCCGCCTGCGTACAAATCATACATTGCAGTGAATGGGTGCGCACGCCAATCTGCACCCGAGCGCAGGCACGCACGTCCCCATGTTAAACATAGGGACTTGCAGTGCCTGCGCTCAGCTTGCGGTCCCCCTCCGCAGGACTCCGCAGAGGGGGACACAAGTGTGAAGGCAGCCTTAATTATACAAGGGCCAAAAAGGTGAATGAGATGGGATTTGTTCATGTAGTGGCAACCCCTTTAAGAACTATAACTCCCAGCATGTACTGTAGCTCCTATAGCATGCTTGAAGTTCTAGTTAAGCACAGTATTGGCAGTGTTAACTTTATTAGTGGTTATGTTACATATACATGTGCACTCACTTTAATGTATCCTGCTTTGCCATCACCCTGCTGAAATCAAGGAAGTGGCGATAGTCTGCAGATCAAGTTCTGATGTGATGTACTGTATGAGGGAGGGCCAGGGAGGGGGTCTATACACTGCTGAAATATAATGCTCCAGCCCTGTCTCCTAATTACAACCACAGCAGAGCTTGACCTGTAGATGCAGGATGTAGATACAGGAGCTGTACACTGGTGTTATGCAGGCTCCAGCCCTGCTCTAATAGACTGAAGCTCCTCAACTGCAGACCGAGCTTCCTGGATTTCTGCACTGTGCAGGGCTCAGCAGGACACATTACAGAGAGCACCCCACTGTGATAAGGTACCGATCTCCCTGCTCTGCCCCTGACTATATGGAAGTGAATCAGCACAAAGCTCAGTGCTGATTCACTTACAGCAGCTGTGCCCCGCTCCTCCGTTCTCACTATCTCCAGCACACAGTCTCCCCAGCCACTGCAGGAAGCTGGAGAGACCATGTGTGCTGGCTAAGCAGCTTCTCCTGCTCCCTGTGCTCTCACCTCTCCTCGCTGTGTTCAGTGCAGAGAGGTGGGTGGAGACTGGGGGCAAGTGAAGTGAATATCTAAGTAGTTAATGAGCCGGGGACACGTGGTGCTCCTGCCGCCTGATTCTTCAGCAGGGACCATTGCCTGTCACTTCTGTCCCCACTTCACTGCTGTCTCTCCCCTCCCAAGCAACTGATGATAGAATGTTATACTCCTTTTATAAGACGCACCCCCACTTTCCTCCAAAACTTGGAGGAAAAAAAGTGCGTCTTATAAAAGGAAAAATACGGTAATTTTATTGGTTAAAATCACCACCACTATGCAAAGGGGAAGAAAGACACAGAATAAAACAGGACAGGAAAGGCCATGTATGAAATCATACATCAACCAGAACAATAGATCATCACAATAGATCAATATTGCTAAAAATAAATACCAAAAAATCAAGAATTATTAAATGGTCAGATATAGGAGTATTATATAATCTAAATGCACCTAAGTAGGCTGTATATATGCAAACAAAATCTTATTAAGCTGAAATAAAGAAGCAAGATGTCATGGTAATGGGATATTTCTGGTGTCCTTAGGTGTCCTTAGGGAGTCCAGGAACTGAATTGCCTACAAAAAAACATGTTCTATAAAACAGTCTTAGTTGAAGTGCATAAAAATCACTTAAAAAGAGAATAAGATGTCCAAATATGGAGAAGGTACACTAAATGGAAACAATGGAAAGATATCAAAATATGGTGGGTGTCAAAGAGATAAGATTAACATATTGAAAGTAGTAATTAACAGTGCATGTATAAGATATCTCAATACAGAGTGGATAACAATCAGTGTGAAATAGTATTATACCCAAGTAAGTCATAAACATATGTCTGCGTAAGAAGAAATATACACAAGCCTAAAGAAAATCACATGTTGATATGGAAATGCCTACTGGAAACCCAATGCGCGTTTTCCATTAGTTTCTTTTATTGTAGCTAATTCAGTTCCTGGACTCTCGAGGTACACCACTATTTCTCATTACCATGACAATTTACTTCCTTATTTGAGCCTAATAATACATTTTTTGCATAAATACATCCTGCTGAGATGCATGTAAATAATATCCTGCACTTATATCTGAGCATTTCATAATAATCTATATTTGGCATTTATTTTTAGCAATATAGAGCTAATGCTATGATCTATTTGTATGGTGATGTATAGCCTGGTCTATCCTGTTGTTTTCTGTATCTTTCTTCCCCTTTGCACAGTGATTTTCTCTTATTTTAAGGAATAAAATTGAATTATTTATTATGAGTCAGATTCAACTTCATTTTTTTGGTTGTATACTTTGCTTGGAAGTGCCCTGCTACATTCAATTGGCCCATCTAAAACTCAAATTTGGTAGATACACTAAAGTTCAGCCAGAAAATTTGAGGAATGAGGTGCTATCACTGCCAAAGGCACTATTAAGTGAAGGCTGAAGAGTGGAAGACTAAAGGCCCCGTTACACAGTACGATATCCCAGCGATCCGACCGGGATCGCTGGGACATCATTATCTGATTGCTGGTGAACTGTTAAATAGGCAGACTCACCAGCGATCAGCGATAACGCTGGTATCCAGGGTAAACATCACTTCGTTACCCGCTGTTTACCCTGGTTACCAGCTCCCAGCGCTTGCTGCGCTAGGAGGTAATTCATTCTTGGTCACCCACTGTTACACGAACCGATGCTGGCCGCTCAGCGGGAGACCAATGATAAATGTATGATCCAGTCCATTCTTCCACGATCAACGATCAATGAACTTATTGTTGCTCATTGATATGTGTCACACGCAACGATGTTGTTTCGACATTGCTGCAACGTCACCAAACCGGTGACGTTGCAACTATATCATTAACGATATCGTAGCATGTAATGGGGCCTTAAAGCTGGAGGGAGCCAGTGAAGGACTAGGCTGAAAGCTGTGCTGGGAAGAAAGGTGAAATATCTGTTCAACATATTTTTTTAATCCCTGGCCATATAAAAATCTAAATAGATACTGTGGTGAATCGTGACCTGAACCTGGCAGCTCCACAGCGCCTCCTGTTAAACCCAGGTCAGTCAGAGAACTGCCTGAGGATAAAGAAGGGCCGCAGCTGCCTTGCCTGTGCTGGTTTATTAAGGCACCTCTCAGTGAGTGTGGTATATGTCTTCTAGCCCGCAGCCAGAAGCACATATAATCTCTTCCACCCCGTCACTGCCAGAGGCCCTGAATAACCCCAAGCACAAATGCTGCCACCAGCTCCTCTTTAATATAAGTCCGGTCCGTGGTCGGGCTTATATTGGGTCAGGAACCAACCCAGGTAGCGTTATATGAGCAACACGGACGTGGGGAATCGTGATCAAGATAAAAAGAGCAACTCAAGATTAAATTTATATATTTAATCACCCTATGGTACACTAGATATTAATATTTACAGTTATTATTCAGATGTTACAAATATTACAGTCAGATATGCCAATAAAAGGAAGAATGGAATACACAGAATTACATACACATGTGAGCAGTTACCTTAGTGCTGATGGCTCCACAAGGGCGGCGTGGTGCTCATCTGTTCCTGGGTAATCTCTGGCCTTGATGGAAAAATGCCCATTCAGAAGAAATACAAGGTGGAGATGGGGCAGATGATTTTTATACACTATGGGTTGCCCCTGTCTCCACCCATCTCACACCTCTGGGATGTCTCACAACTCCCACCCCTCTGAGGAGAGATATGGACACCCGAATTCTATGATGTTCCCTAGCCGGGTCCATGGGCATCGCAGACAGAAGATAATACTTTCATATTTTTAGTTATGATTTTATCTTCGTCTGGATATGAAACACGCCTGCCTTGAGAACACCCTACCAGCCAATATCCTGTTTACATGGCTTCCAGTCACCCTACATTCATGTGAATACCAGCTCTATTTCCGTCTAGATGTGTGGAATTCATTTTTATATTCGATAGCATCACAGGGTGGACGGCTTATGAGATATTAAGGTTATAGTCACGGTGCCTTCCAGTCTGCGCCTGAAAAGGAATTTCCTCTCTTCTGCCATTTGGAAAGTGTCACCTAGTTTTACATCTCCTCAGAAGTCCAAGACACCTGGCTAAAATACCTTCCTAGCTGATTGCATATCAAAGTTGAGGATGGGTCCTGCTGTGTGGACAGTCAGCTTTCATCTACATACTAATTACTCTACCATTTGCCAGTGCAAGGGTGGGGGCTTCTCTCCTTGTGAGTGAGATGTGTCTTGAATTTGCTTCCTGGATGTAATATGGGGAATGAAACAATATTCATCACACCTCCCCCTCTTAGACGGCGCTAAGGGGTAGCACATTCCTGTGTTCCCCCGCACGCCCGTCCGCTACCTCCCCTCGCCGGGATAACCCATCAGCGTTACCGTGGTCCCGGCCCCTCCTGTGGCGAATGGTGAAGTCGTATTGCTGGAGCGCAAGGCTCCAGCGCAGCAACCTCCCATTTGTCCCAGAGACCGAGTGTAACCAGCTGAGGGGGTTGTGGTCCGTCTCCACGATGAAGTGGCGTCCGTACAAGTATGGCTGCAGACGCTGCAGGGCCCACACAATTGCCAGACATTCCTTTTCCATCGTGGAGTAGGCCACCTCTCTCGGCAACAGCTTCTTGCTCAGGTACAAGACAGGATGTTCCTGACCTGTGGTGTCAACCTGGCTGAGCACCGCCCCGAGGCCAAAGTCGCTGGCGTCGGTCTGTACCACAAACGGCCGTGCAAAGTCGGCAGCTTGTAGTACCGGGGAGTCGGAGAGGGCAGCCTCGAGTGCGTGGAAGGCCGCCTCGCAATCAGCGGTCCAGTTGACCGCAGATGGCAGCTTTGCCCTGGTGAGGTCTGTCAGGGGCTTTGCCAGGGCACTATAGTGTGGAACGAACCTCCTATAGTACCCAACAGTCCCAAGGAAAGACATCACTTGCTTTTTGGTCCTTGGGGTGGGCCAGGAGGTGATGGCTTCCACCTTCCCAGGCTCTGGCTTCACTGTCCCCCTGCCTATCCGGTGACCCAGGTAAAGGACCTCACTCATGCCCAGCTGGCACTTCTCTGGCTTGATGGTCAATCCTGCCTGGTGGATCCGCCTGAGCACCTGCGCCAGATGCTCCAGGTGATCCTCCCAGGTGGGGCTGAAGACGGCAATGTCATCCAGGTACGCGGCCGCGTACCCTTGGAGTCCCTGGAGCAGGATATCGACCATCCGCTGAAAAGTGGCAGGGGCATTCTTCATGCCGAATGGCATGACCGTGGACTCGTACAGTCCGAAAGGGGTGATAAAGGCAGAGCTTTCCCGTGCCTGGCGGGTCAGGGGAATCTGCCAATACCCCCGGCTCAGATCCATTATGGTCAGGTACCTTGCCCCGGCCAGCCGGTCGAGCAGATCATCGATGCGTGGCATAGGGTACGCATCGGTGACTGTGACAGCGTTGAGCCCACGGTAGTCCACGCAGAACCGGGTAGTTCGGTCCTTCTTAGGGACGAGGACTACGGGTGAGGCCCACGCGCTGTTGGATGCCTGGATCACCTCCAGCTTCAGCATCTCGTCGATCTCCTGGCGCATTTGCTGCTGCACCTCGGGAGCGGTCCGATAGGCTGAACGCCGGATCGGGGGGTGATCCCCAGTGTCCACATGATGGACGGCAGACTGAGTCCTTCCGGGCAGGCTGCTGAACAGCTCCCGGAAGGGGTGAAGTGTGGCCCACAGCTGGGACCGTTGGTCCTCCGAAAGCTGTTGGCCAAGCTCCACATCCTCAATGGACCCTCCCACCTTAACCTGGGCGAGCATGTCCAGGAGGGTGTCTGCCTCCCCCTCCTCGGGCAGGTTGCACACTGGGTGGGCGCAGGCCTCCCGCTCATGATGAGCCTTCATCATGTTCACGTGAAAGGCCTTACGCCTCCCACGGGCCTGGTCCAGGGTGACCAGGTACGTCACAGGGTTGAGCTGCTGGTGCACGAGATATGGGCCTTCCCAGGCTGCCTGAAGCTTGTTCTGCAGTACAGGGACCAGTACCCACACCTTTTGACCCACCTGGTAGGTCCTCTCACAAGCGTTCTGGTCGTACCACCGCTTCTGGTCGGCCTGGGCTTGCTCCATGTTGTCGTGTACCAGCTGCGTCAAGGCCTGCATTTTGTCCCGGAAGCGCATGACATATTCAACAACCGACACTCCGGGGGCAGCCAAGTCCCCTTCCCAAGCTTCTTTCACTAAGGCCAGAGGCCCCCGCACACGTCGTCCGTACAGGAGCTCAAAGGGCGAGAACCCTGTTGAGGCCTGGGGGACCTCCCGGTAGGCAAACAGCAGGTGCGGCAGATACCGCTCCCAATCATTCCCATGGGAGTCGACCAGCATCCTCAGCATCTGCTTCAGAGTGCCATTGAACCGTTCGCACAGACCATTCGTCTGTGGATGATACGGACTGGCCTTCAGCTGTTGCACCTGTGTTTGCCGACAGAGGGACTCCATCAGCTGCGACATGAATTGGGTCCCCCGGTCAGTGAGCATTTCTTGGGGAAAACCCACTCGGGAGAAAACCTCCAGCAAAGCGGTGGCCACTTTGTCAGCCCGGATGGATGACAAGGCTACCGCTTCTGGGTACCGTGTGGCATAGTCCACTACCGTTAGGATGAAGCGTTTCCCAGAGCGGCTGGTAGTGGACAGCGGTCCAATCAGATCTACCGCCACCCTCCGGAAAGGCTCGTCAATGATTGGAAGGTTGACCAGGGGCGCTTTAGGGTGCCGCCCCACCTTACCCACTCGTTGACAGGTATCACACGAACGGCAGTAGGCGGCCACATCGGTCCCCAACTTAGGCCAGTAGAAATGCTGAGAGAGCCTGGACCTGGTCTTGGCGATCCCCAGGTGTCCGGCCATCGGAATCTCCTGCGCAACCCGCAACAACTCCGCCCTGAATGGGTAGGGTACCACTAGCTGTCGGTCCCTGGGCCACGCCTCCGGTGAGCCCCGCTGGACCGTTTCTCGGTACAGCCGTCCCTGGTCCAAGACCACCCGCTCGCGGTCGGACTCCAGGGGAGGCTGTGCCGCCTGTTCCTTAAGAGCTTTCAGGCTGTCATCTGCTTCCAACGCAGCCTGAAACTCCTGACTTGACGTGGCCAGAGTGGATGGGACCACCCCGTCCGTAGTCAGTTCCCCGGGACCTGTCTCCTGGCCTCCGTCTGACTCCGCAGCCGCTTGGTCTGAAGGAGGGAAGCCGTCGGACCTCTGCGAGGTCCCCTGGGCTCTGGCACCCCCACTCCTGGTGACAGCGGCTATGGCTGCTGTAACCATGGGCAATGCCTGCTTCCCCTCCGCTCCTGACCAAGTCGCCGGTTCAGGCGGACTATCCTGGCCTCCTGACATCCCGGTGGTGGGGGGTTCCTGCCCTGGGATCTCACCTGGTGGCTTCACTTCTCCTGTGACAGCCCCATACTCCCCGACATGTTCCACCCCGTGCAGCTCCTCAGAGCGCAGCGTCTGGGCCTTACCTGGCAGCACCACATTCCCTGTGGGTACTCCGACCTCGATCGCTGACTCCCTGGCTACAATACCTGGCTGATTACAGCAGAGAGCAGTGTCACAGCCATCTGTGTCTGCTCCTTCTGCAGCTCTCAGCCCCCTCAGCCCCCTCTGTCTCCCCTCTGAGAACAAAAGGTGAGCTGGCTGATCCTGGCCTAAGGCCATTCTACAATTCTCTTTATGTTCCTCCCCCTCCCTGTCACTGTCAGCCCTTTGTGTTCTGTGTTGTGTGGAGTGTCACTGCAAACATCATCAACATCGTCATTAATACCATCATCATTAATAACATCATCCCCATCAACACCCCCAAAATTGGACTGTACACATTCTGATGGATCAGAACTGGGGAGGTCAGTGGCCACATACTTGGACACTAGCCGCCCCAAGTCTGACCCAAGCAATACATTTGCCGGAATATTAGCAGAGACCCCCACCTCCCTCACTCCCCTCCCCGCACCCCAGTCCAGATAAACCCTGGCAACAGGCAATGCGGGTTCCACGCCTCCAATTCCGGAGACGGCGAGGGACTTTCTGGGGATCAAGTCCTGGGGGGAGACCATCTCTGGTCGCACCAAAGTCATCTCTGCGCCGGTGTCCCGCAGTCCCATGGCCACTGAGCAGCCTATGGTGACGGGTTGGAAATTGTCAAGGGACCTACCACCACCCCCACCCACACACAAAACAGTGGCCGTTTTTGGGGACGGTGTCTTATGGCGCTGAGGACACATGGCCTTGAGGTGTCCTGGTTGGTTGCAGAGGTGACACCGTCTGGGTTCTGCTGCCAACCTGGAGAGGGGAACATGGGGTAATAGAGGGGCTGCCCCCTGCATTCTGGGGGCTGGGGTCACGGGTGCAGGGTTGGTCTTACCCCCTCTCCAGGTGCTGCTGCTGGTCCTCCTGGTCTCAGGTACTCGGTTGTTGGTGTACTCGTCTGCCAGGACCGCTGTCTCACAGGCCCCCTTCGGTTTCCGGTCGCGGATGAACTGTTGAAGGTCCTCGGGACAGTTCCACAGGAATTGCTCCATCACGAACAACTCCTGGATCTCCTGGGCTGTGCTGCGCTCCAAACCTTTGATCCAGTGATCAGCTGCTCTCAGGAGGGCCCGCATGTGGTCGGTCCAGGTTTCCTTTGGACCCCTCTGCAGGCTTCGGAACTTCTTGCGGTAGGACTCCGGGGTGAGGTTGAACTGTCGGGTCAGGGCCTTCTTGATGCTCGCATAATCCTGCAGCTCCCCGGCAGGGAAGTCCTCCAAGGCTTTCATGGCGTCACCCCTCAGACGGGGGGTCAGGTACTGGGCCCACTGGCCCGAGTCCAGGTTGTACTGCCTGCAGGTCTGCTCAAAGGCCAGCAGAAAAGAATCCAGGTCTCCGCCTGCCTCCAGAAGGGGAAAGTTCTCAGCTCGGACCTTCGGTGGCTTGGGCTCCTGGTTGGCTGGAACGGGCTGCGAGATCCTGATCTGAGCCAAGTCGAGCTGGTGCTGGCGCTGTGCAGCCTCACGTCGCTCTGCAGCTTCACGCTCCGCATGTCGCTCGGCGGCTTCACGCTCTGCGAGTCGCTCTGCAGCTGCCATGAGGGTCTCGTAGGCGCCCTGATCTCCAGCTTCAAGTCGAGCCAGGGCAGCTCGAAAAAGGGCATCCGAGCCCATCTGGCTGGAGGGACCAGCAGGTGGTGATCTGCCCACTGCGGGGCTGAGGACAGGGGGTATTGGCCCCACTGCAGAGTCGATCACTGAAGATTGGCTTCTTGAGGTCCCGTGCATGGGATCCTCCTCGCCTAGACCAACAGTGTCCTCCACCACCTCTTCCATATCAGCCACAGCAAGTGCCCTCTGCAGCGCTTGGCTCCTGGTACCCTGGGCCAGTTTAGCACCTCCTGGTCACTGACACACAGCTGCAACCTGATGCACCCACACACCTTATATTTGCACTCTGACTGTCTAGTGTTGAGTTGATCTTAGGACCCTGACAGCAAAAGCTACTGCCAGCAGTCCTTAGTGTTAGGGAGTTGGGTCCACAACACTATTATCTTGATCCCACCGCTGCCACCACTTGTGGTGAATCGTGACCTGAACCTGGCAGCTCCACAGCGCCTCCTGTTAATTTTCCACCCCCGTGGAGTAGGCCACCTCTCTCGGCAACAGCCCCTTGCTCAGGTAAAAAGACGGGTTTTCCTAAATTTGGGGTTTGTCAACCTCCCGAGCACCGCCCCAGGCCAAATTCCCGGCGTCGGTTTTTGTACCAAAAAACGGCCGGGGCCAAGTCGGGTCCCGGGTTGGGAAACCGGGGTTTAACCCGGGAAAAAGGGGGCAGCCTCGAGTGGGGGAAGGCCGCCTCGCAATCAGGGGTTCCAGTTGACCGCGGGAGGGCAGCTTTGCCCTGGTTTGGGGGTTTGGGGGGTTTTCAGGGGGCTTTGCCAGGGGCACAAAATTTTGGGGAAAACAAAACCCCCTTTTAAAAAACCCCCAACAGTCCCAAAAAAAAGAATCATTTGTTTTTTTTGGCCCTTGGGGGGTGGGCCGGGGAAGGTGTTTGGTTTTCCCCCTTCCAGGCTCTGGCTTCATTTGCCCCCCTGCCATCCGGTGACCCCGGTAAAGGACCTCACCATCCCCGCGGGCCCACTTCTCTGGCTTGAGGGGAAAAACCCCTGCCTGGGGGGGATCCCCCCTGAGCCCCTCCCGCCGGGATCCCCGGGGGTTTTCCTCCCGGTGGGGTTGAAGACGGAAAAAGGGCATCCGGGGGTACGGGGCCCCGCCCCCCCTTTGGAATTTTCCCGGGAGCGGGATATGGGAACCTTTCCGTGAAAAGTGGCAGGGGGGGGTTCTTTCCATGCCAAAAATGGCTTTGACCTTTGGGGGACTCGTACAGTCCGAAAGGGGGGGATAAAAAGGCAGAGCTTTTCCCCGTCCCTGGCGGGTCGGGGGAATCGCCAATCCCCCGGCTCAGATCCTTTAGGGTCCAGGTCCCTTTTCCCCCGGGCCACCCTTTCGAGCAGATCATCAAATGCGGGGGCTTTTGGGTACGAAACGGTTTGACTGGGGACACCGTTGAGCCCCCCGGTTGCCCCACCAGAAACCGGGGGAAAGTTCGGTCCTTCTTAGGGACAAAAGGGAAAACACGGGGGGGAGGCCCAGCCTGTTGGTTTGCCGGGATCCCTCCCTTCAGCATCCTTTCCGTTTTCCTGGGCTTTTGCTTGTCCCCCGGGGGAAAGCGGTCCGTTAGGCTGAACGCCGGATCGGGGGGTGACCCCCCAGTGCCCACATTTTTGGAGGGGCCCAGGCCCTGAGCCCTTTCCCCCCCCCCCCCCCCCCCCCCCCATTTGGGCAGGTTGCTGAACAGCCCCGGGAAGGGGGTGAAGGGGTTGGGGCCCACAGGGGGACCGGGGGGTCCCCGAAACCCCTTTTTTGGGCCCCAAGCTCCCATCCTCAAGGGGACCCTCCCCCTTAACCTGGGCGACCCATTTTTCCGGGGAGGGTTTTTTTGGGCCTCCCCCTCCTCGGGGGGTTTTGCACCCCGGGGGGTTGGTGGGCGGGGCCCCCCGGGTCATGATTAGCCTTCTTTCATGTTCCCCGGTGAAAGGCCTTTACGCCCCCCCGGGGGCCGGGCCAAAGGGTGCCCAAGGTACTCCCAGGTTTTTGGGGGCCCTGGTGCAAAGATTTGGGCCTTCCCAGGCTGCTGAAGCTTGTTCTGCAGTACAGGGACCCAGTACCCACCCCTTTTGACCCACCTTTGGTCCTCTCACAAGCGTTTTGGTCGTTCCCCCGGGTTTTTGGTCCCTGGCCTTTTCTCCATGTTTTGTGTACCAGCTGCGTCAAGGCCTGCATTTTTTCCCGGAAACGCATTGGGAAAATTAAACAAACCCACACCCGGGGGGAAACCAAGTCCCCCCTTCCCCGCTTCTTTCACTAAGGCCCAAAGGGCCCCCCCAAAACGTCCCTCCCCTTTACAGGAGCTCAAAGGGGGGAGGGAAACCCTTTTTGAGGCCCGGGGGACCCCCCCCGTAGGCAAAAAAGCAGGTGCGGCAGATACCGCTCCCAATCATTCCCATGGGAGTCGACCAGCATCCTCAGCATCTGCTTCAGAGTGCCATTGAAACCGTTCGCACAGACCATTCGTCTGTGGATGATACGGACTGGCCTTCAGCTGTTGCACCTGTGTTTGCCGACAGAGGGACTCCATCAGCTGCGACATGAATTGGGTCCCCCGGTCAGTGAGCATTTCTTGGGGAAAAACCCACTCGGGAGAAAACCTCCAGCAAAGCGGTGGCCACTTTGTCAGCCGGATGGATGACAAGGCTACCGCTTCTGGGTACCGTGTGGCATAGTCCACTACCGTTAGGATGAAGCGTTTCCCAGAGCGGCTGGTAGTGGACAGCGGTCCAATCAGATCTACCGCCACCCTCCGGAAAGGCTCGTCAATGATTGGAAGGTTGACCAGGGGCGCTTTAGGGTGCCGCCCCACCTTACCCACTCGTTGAAGGTATCACACGAACGGCAGTAGGCGGCCACATCGGTCCCCAACTTAGGCCAGTAGAAATGCTGAGAGAGAGCCTGGACCTGGTCTTGGCGATCCCCAGGTGTCCGGCCATCGGAATCTCCTGCGCAACCCGCAACAACTCCGCCCTGAATGGGTAGGGTACACTAGCTGTCGGGTCCCTGGGCCACGCCTCCGGTGAGCCCGCTGGACCGTTTCTCGGTACAGCCGTCCCTGGTCCAAGACCACCCGCTCGCGGGTCGGACTCCAGGGGAGGCTGTGCCGCCTGTTCCTTAAGAGCTTTCAGGCTGTCATCTGCTTCCAACGCAGCCTGAAACTCCTGACTTGACGTGGCCAGAGTGGATGGGACCACCCCGTCCGTAGTCAGTTCCCCGGGACCTGTCTCCTGGCCTCCGTCTGACTCCGCAGCCGCTTGGTCTGAAGGAGGGAAGCCGTCGGACCTCTGCGAGGTCCCCTGGGCTCTGGCACCCCCACTCCTGGTGACAGCGGCTATGGCTGCTGTAACCATGGGCAATGCCTGCTTCCCCTCCGCTCCTGACCAAGTCGCCGGTTCAGGCGGACTATCCTGGCCTCCTGACATCCCGGTGGTGGGGGGTTCCTGCCCTGGGATCTCACCTGGTGGCTTCACTTCTCCTGTGACAGCCCCATACTCCCCGACATGTTCCACCCCGTGCAGCTCCTCAGAGCGCAGCGTCTGGGCCTTACCTGGCAGCACCACATTCCCTGTGGGTACTCCGACCTCGATCGCTGACTCCCTGGCTACAATACCTGGCTGATTACAGCAGAGAGCAGTGTCACAGCCATCTGTGTCTGCTCCTTCTGCAGCTCTCAGCCCCCTCAGCCCCCTCTGTCTCCCCTCTGAGAACAAAAGGTGAGCTGGCTGATCCTGGCCTAAGGCCATTCTACAATTCTCTTTATGTTCCTCCCCCCTCCCTGTCACTGTCAGCCCTTTGTGTTCTGTGTTGTGTGGAGTGTCACTGCAAACATCATCAACATCGTCATTAATACCATCATCATTAATAACATCATCCCCATCAACACCCCCAAAATTGGACTGTACACATTCTGATGGATCAGAACTGGGGAGGTCAGTGGCCACATACTTGGACACTAGCCGCCCCAAGTCTGACCCAAGCAATACATTTGCCGGAATATTAGCAGAGACCCCCACCTCCCTCACTCCCCTCCCCGCACCCCAGTCCAGATAAACCCTGGCAACAGGCAATGCGGGTTCCACGCCTCCAATTCCGGAGACGGCGAGGGACTTTCTGGGGATCAAGTCCTGGGGGGAGACCATCTCTGGTCGCACCAAAGTCATCTCTGCGCCGGTGTCCCGCAGTCCCATGGCCACTGAGCAGCCTATGGTGACGGGTTGGAAATTGTCAAGGGACCTACCACCACCCCCACCCACACACAAAACAGTGGCCGTTTTTGGGGACGGTGTCTTATGGCGCTGAGGACACATGGCCTTGAGGTGTCCTGGTTGGTTGCAGAGGTGACACCGTCTGGGTTCTGCTGCCAACCTGGAGAGGGGAACATGGGGTAATAGAGGGGCTGCCCCCTGCATTCTGGGGGCTGGGGTCACGGGTGCAGGGTTGGTCTTACCCCCTCTCCAGGTGCTGCTGCTGGTCCTCCTGGTCTCAGGTACTCGGTTGTTGGTGTACTCGTCTGCCAGGACCGCTGTCTCACAGGCCCCCTTCGGTTTCCGGTCGCGGATGAACTGTTGAAGGTCCTCGGGACAGTTCCACAGGAATTGCTCCATCACGAACAACTCCTGGATCTCCTGGGCTGTGCTGCGCTCCAAACCTTTGATCCAGTGATCAGCTGCTCTCAGGAGGGCCCGCATGTGGTCGGTCCAGGTTTCCTTTGGACCCCTCTGCAGGCTTCGGAACTTCTTGCGGTAGGACTCCGGGGTGAGGTTGAACTGTCGGGTCAGGGCCTTCTTGATGCTCGCATAATCCTGCAGCTCCCCGGCAGGGAAGTCCTCCAAGGCTTTCATGGCGTCACCCCTCAGACGGGGGGTCAGGTACTGGGCCCACTGGCCCGAGTCCAGGTTGTACTGCCTGCAGGTCTGCTCAAAGGCCAGCAGAAAAGAATCCAGGTCTCCGCCTGCCTCCAGAAGGGGAAAGTTCTCAGCTCGGACCTTCGGTGGCTTGGGCTCCTGGTTGGCTGGAACGGGCTGCGAGATCCTGATCTGAGCCAAGTCGAGCTGGTGCTGGCGCTGTGCAGCCTCACGTCGCTCTGCAGCTTCACGCTCCGCATGTCGCTCGGCGGCTTCACGCTCTGCGAGTCGCTCTGCAGCTGCCATGAGGGTCTCGTAGGCGCCCTGATCTCCAGCTTCAAGTCGAGCCAGGGCAGCTCGAAAAAGGGCATCCGAGCCCATCTGGCTGGAGGGACCAGCAGGTGGTGATCTGCCCACTGCGGGGCTGAGGACAGGGGGTATTGGCCCCACTGCAGAGTCGATCACTGAAGATTGGCTTCTTGAGGTCCCGTGCATGGGATCCTCCTCGCCTAGACCAACAGTGTCCTCCACCACCTCTTCCATATCAGCCACAGCAAGTGCCCTCTGCAGCGCTTGGCTCCTGGTACCCTGGGCCAGTTTAGCACCTCCTGGTCACTGACACACAGCTGCAACCTGATGCACCCACACACCTTATATTTGCACTCTGACTGTCTAGTGTTGAGTTGATCTTAGGACCCTGACAGCAAAAGCTACTGCCAGCAGTCCTTAGTGTTAGGGAGTTGGGTCCACAACACTATTATCTTGATCCCACCGCTGCCACCACTTGTGGTGAATCGTGACCTGAACCTGGCAGCTCCACAGCGCCTCCTGTTAAACCCAGGTCAGTCAGAGAACTGCCTGAGGATAAAGAAGGGCCGCAGCTGCCTTGCCTGTGCTGGTTTATTAAGGCACCTCTCAGTGAGTGTGGTATATGTCTTCTAGCCCGCAGCCAGAAGCACATATAATCTCTTCCACCCCGTCACTGCCAGAGGCCCTGAATAACCCCAAGCACAAATGCTGCCACCAGCTCCTCTTTAATATAAGTCCGGTCCGTGGTCGGGCTTATATTGGGTCAGGAACCAACCCAGGTAGCGTTATATGAGCACACGGACGTGGGGAATCGTGATCAAGATAAAAAGAGCAACTCAAGATTAAATTTATATATTTAATCACCCTATGGTACACTAGATATTAATATTTACAGTTATTATTCAGATGTTACAAATAATACAGTCAGATATGCCAATAAAAGGAAGAATGGAATACACAGAATTACATACACATGTGAGCAGTTACCTTAGTGCTGATGGCTCCACAAGGGCGGCGTGGTGCTCATCTGTTCCTGGGTAATCTCTGGCCTTGATGGAAAAATGCCCATTCAGAAGAAATACAAGGTGGAGATGGGGCAGATGATTTTTATACACTATGGGTTGCCCCTGTCTCCACCCATCTCACACCTCTGGGATGTCTCACAACTCCCACCCCTCTGAGGAGAGATATGGACACCCGAATTCTATGATGTTCCCTAGCCGGGTCCATGGCATCGCAGACAGAAGATAATACTTTCATATTTTTAGTTATGATTTTATCTTCGTCTGGATATGAAACACGCCTGCCTTGAGAACACCCTACCAGCCAATATCCTGTTTACATGGCTTCCAGTCACCCTACATTCATGTGAATACCAGCTCTATTTCCGTCTAGATGTGTGGAATTCATTTTTATATTCGATAGCATCACAGGGTGGACGGCTTATGAGATATTAAGGTTATAGTCACGGTGCCTTCCAGTCTGCGCCTGAAAAGGAATTTCCTCTCTTCTGCCATTTGGAAAGTGTCACCTAGTTTTACATCTCCTCAGAAGTCCAAGACACCTGGCTAAAATACCTTCCTAGCTGATTGCATATCAAAGTTGAGGATGGGTCCTGCTGTGTGGACAGTCAGCTTTCATCTACATACTAATTACTCTACCATTTGCCAGTGCAAGGGTGGGGGCTTCTCTCCTTGTGAGTGAGATGTGTCTTGAATTTGCTTCCTGGATGTAATATGGGGAATGAAACAATATTCATCACAGATACGAAAGAATTGAGTCCAAATTTTAGGGAGAATGTGGATGGGAGGGTTCAATTTGTTAAAAAGATATTCTTGTAATCATTTTAGAAATGTACTGTGTAATGGCTGTTCCAACCGTACATGGTCTGATCAAAGGAGTCTAAGATTGAACAGCATCAAATTACAGCTGATTCTGTGAAGTAAAACATTTCACTACCTGTTTTTGAACATGTATAATAATAATAATTATGACACCTCTAAATAATATTTACCTCTCAGACAGCAACAGCTTTGATGCTGTGCTGTAATGTCTGTATACTCTTTTTTTCCTGTCCTGCCCAGGAGGAGTGGTATGTGTTAACCATGTTCCTATATGGTCAAACATAGCCATTACACAGTACACAGCAGGGGTACAATTATAGGATTATTATCTCAGCATAAAAACATTTTTTAATACACCCAATTGTGTGTTTGTTGTAAATTATTGTGTATTATTATTCCAAAATCTATTGATTACAATGTTGAAAAGTGAGGAACATCAGTTCATCCACTGTCAAATTGATAAATCTTTATTTTTGCTACATTAATAATATTCCCATATGGTAAACTAAAGCATTTTTGGATGCACTTAGAATTATAAATGCATCAGTTTTTTCCTTCATATCAGAATACATTTTTAATGGACCAAAATAAAGATTTATCATTTTACCAGTGGAAGTGCTGTCTTTTCGTGGTTTTCTTCATGGTTGCTGATTTTCACTAGCAGGATCTAGCAATCATGGCAAAAGACTGATCCAAGTATCAACACTAGTGAAACGTGGTAACCTTATAATTATTGATTTTGTGATTTAAATGTACCTTGTTCGTCGAACAAACCCATTTAAAATTGCTGCAAATGTGTAAGATGTGCTTAAGGGGCTTCACTGAAATGATCACATTCAGATTTAAATCTTTAAGAATGAATCTCTTTTATTGATTTTCTTTGTTTTTATCTGTAAATTGTATGAAATATAAATAAGGAATTTAAAAAGAATACTGGACATCTGTAGGTTTTATAATCTAGTATATCCAAATATGAGATTAGAGGATTATAGGAGGCAGTGTGCATAGTTTTGACCCATGAATACTGCTATTTGTTGAGTGTAATGGAGAATCAGAATAGCTTCATTGCCAAATAACAGTAAGTTTTATCGAAGTTATCAAGAATGTGGATAATACAATATACAAAAATTTACGAATATGTTTCACAGAAAAAAATATACTTTTTTCTATAACAACCGGCACACCCTGTTGTGAAGACAAATAGGAGTGGGGTGTTTTCAGATGAATAGATTGGAAGTTTAGTTACTGCCAAGACTGTAGCATTCCTGATAATCTCCACACACACAGAATGATTGGGGGTGACCCTCATGAGTCCTAGAAGTATGTAAACAGTTTAAAGAGAACCAACCACCAGGATTTAGTGCCATGCAGCAGGTGATTGATGTGTGCAGCTTGACATCACTATTTGTTTTTTTTTATTACTCTCCTGTGGGCTTGTCTTTCGGCTGTAAGCCAACCCTCCTACTTCCCTGTCATCCAAACTTTCATTTTTTTTCACTGGGTAGAGTGAAAGTAAAATGAAAGTCTGGATGAGAGGGAGGCAGGGGGGTTTGGCTTACAGCTGAAAGACAAGCCTACAGGGTATTTTTAAACAGGAATGGTTTCCACGGTCCGCACTGCTGCTATTCAATCAAAGTACTTCACAAAGGTTGTTACCATCATCAGGTCCTTTATTCATCCATACCAACGCGTTTCAGTGCTGTCCCCTTGTTTGATTGTAACAACCTTTGGTGTGGATGAATAAAGGATCTGATGATGGTAACAACCTTTTGTGAAGTACTTTGATTGAATAGCAGCAGCGCGGACTGTGGAAACCATTCCTGTTTAAAGCTTCTGTTTTCCGGCGGATTTTGGCGTGACGGTGGAGGTTCTGCAGCAGCTGCTAAAGCGCTCAAACTGGTTGTGGGTTTCACAACCTACAAAGGTGAGTGGACCCCTATAAAATCCACACAATAGCAAAAGTGTCTTTGTGATAAGGCACAATCTGCCCCTCTTGTGTCTCCTTTTTTTCTATGGCTAAGCCAACCGGGGAAAACAAAAAAACAAAAAAAAAACAAATAGTGATGTAATGCTGCACACATCAATCACCTGCTGCATAACACTAAATCCAGGTGGTTGGTTCCCTTAAAGCTCAAATAGCCAACATCTGACAGTGCTACAGTACTAAATAGTTGTTTCATCTTGCAAGGATATTTCAAATAAAAAAAGTGATCTTTGTTATCACATAGTGGTATGTGATGTTCAAAGATATTTTTCTCCTTTTTTGACTATATATATATATATATATATATATATATATATATATATATATATATACACACATGGATTGTTTCCCTGGTTTGGAAAAGCAACACCCTATGCAGGTACTTGTATCATTAATTTTTCCCTAAAGAAATAAAAGAAACTCAAGTAATGCAGTTGCCTAAAAAGCATGTAAACGTCTTAAAATTGGCTAATTCTAATTATCAAGGCATGAAATTACTACTTTACTCAAAAGATAATTTTCTGCACTTAGTCTCTAACTGATTTCAAAGATGGGTGAGCAATGAGCGCTTATCTTGTGCCACAGACATTTTGTTTAGCGTTTAACTTTATTAATTAATTTTATGCTATATTTAAATGAATTGCGGTGTCATATTGCAAGGATTTAATTTAAATATTTTAATTTATTTTTCCGGCAAAGCTATACAGTAATTTTAAAATTTACTGCCAATTAAATTATAATTTTACATTTTCATTCAAAAACAGATTTAATTGAACATAAATAAATTATACAGTTGTAGTATATGTGCTGATAAATATAATACCAAGAAATGAAAAATTAAAAGTTTTCAGGCATGAGAGTTAATTACAAACCGTAAAAAAGTCCTTTTTTTCCACATCGTAGGCAGTTTATTTTCAAGAAAGCTTTTCTACTAAATATTAAAAGTGAGTAATGTTTTCAGATGCTAAGAATTCAAATGTACGAATATCTAAACCTATGCAAGAATGGATGGGTAGTCATCATTACTGCAAAAATATCTTGCAGATGCCATCATACAGTACATTTTAGAGAAGAAAAATGAATTCCTAAGAATTGTTTTTATTATTTTACATCAATTGTCTGTATTCGAATGCTGGGTCTTATGACTTGTTTCTCTAAAAACATGATATACTTGCTGATGTTATAGAGAGTATATTGTGGTTCTTGTGCTTTTTGGACTGACTCTTAAGACCTTACTGCAATGTCTATATAATTTGAATTATTTAACTTTATGGTTATTATACCTTGTTATGTTATTTGCCTTTTTCATGTACATATAGTGGCTCCATTTCTGGTCCACATTGCAGTTTGCACATCAACTTGTGTGTTATCTTATCTATTGATGTCATGCTCTACTCTTCACTATATTGAGACTTAATCAAATGTCCCATCAATTGCTATCAAATGGATGGTATTTTGACATACTCCAATTGTTATAGTCTGTACTATATTGTACATTGTAGCAATACAATGGCACAAACAATTCACTATGTGAGTCCATTATCTTCAGGCTACGGGCAGACTTGGTTTTGGACCCACGTTTCCAGGCAGTGCTAATACTGGACAGCGTTAATGGCAAGCGCTGCCTGGAAACGGGGCCCCATAGAAACCCATTATGTACCTTAGTAGCAGCCGCACATAGAGCTGCAGGACGGCCACTATTACTCAGTGCACAGGAAAGCACTGCAGACAGCATTTTTTGTGCACTCAGCTAAAGCGCACCTCCTGCAGCTCTATGTGCGGCTGCTACTAAGGTACATAATGGGTTTCTATGGACCCATGTTTCCAGGCAGCGCTTGCCATTAACACTGTCCAGTATTAGCACTGCATGGAAACGTGGGTCCTAAACCAAGTCTGACCCTAGCCTTACAAAGGTATGTTTAAACTTTTCTTATGAGAGTGAAAGATCCAAAATTGTTTTGGAAGAGAAACTCGTCACAGAAATCTATGACGATATTAACTAATGTTTTAAGCGTTGATGTGGTCTTGATGTTTTTTTTTTCATGCTTTGTTTATAGACGTTTGGTTATTTTCCCATGGAATGTTGTGTGTGGATTTTGGATCATCTGCTTCTCCAAAATCCACATCAAAGACCTACAAGTTTTCTTTGAATAAACTTCCTATTGACTGCATTTAGAAAATGTTGTCTTGTGTGCAGATGTTTTTTTCAGTGTGGTTAAAAGCAACCTGTAAAGTTTTGTTTTTGATTAATAAAAGCTCCAGTGTTTTGAGTTAAAATATGCAGGCAGGAGAGTTGCTGCGTCTTTACTACCTTTTTGTTGCATTTTTGTTTGCTGCATTTTTGCTGTGTTTTTGCCATAGGCATTGTTCACACATACCAATCCGTTTTTTAAGCCCTTAGAAAAACAGATTTGTTTTCCTAAGGGTCCCAATAGTGTCCCATGAGGTTCTGAACGTTTTTTGCTACTTTTGGGACTTTTTTTTGGGTCATTTTTTCACTAAAAATGCATGGTGCCTATATGTGCCATGCAAAAAAGCATGCATTTCCCATAGGGCCCCATGTTAAAAAAACACATGCGTTTCCCATAGGGCCCCATGTTAAAAAAACGCATGTGTTTTTTTACAGCACCCAAAAACGCTGCATGCAGTGTTTTTTGGGATGCTGAACAAAAACATATGTGTTGTTAAAAAACGCATTGACACTTGAGTGCACCGTGCGTTAACACATATGCGTTTTTGGACTTTGAAAAAAAACAGTCCAAAATGTTCCAAAAAACGTATTTAAGGCAAAAATGGATGGTATGTGTGAACAAGGCCTTCGAACACTAAAAAAACACAGAAAATAATTGACATGCTCATTCTTTCAAAAACACAGATAAACCTGTGCAGCTGCAAGGAAATTAAACCAATGTGTGTGGACAGCTTTTCACAGAATCAGATAGGTGCAGTTTTGGATTGGGATAAAACCAAGGTAAAAAGTGAAGCCAAAAACACAGTAAAAATGCAGTAAAAATGCCCTGTGTGAACATAGCCTTATGCAGTTTTTAGATGTGAACTTTTCAGGCAGAAATTCGACTTAAACGCCATGTGAACATACCCTTTGATTTTAAGATTTAAAGAAATTACTTTTTACTAATTTTTAGTTTCTTGCGTAATGATGAAACAGACTCTCTCTGTTGTTGCCTGGCAACTCTAAATAGGGTTTACACTGGCAGGCTTTCTGCTAGCTACTACGTGTGTATGACGGAAGCCGAAGCACCTGCAAAGGCAGGCACAAAAGGTGCCTGCATTTCAAATCTCGTGCTCTTTCCAGTAGAGAGCTGAACGCTGTTTGGCTAGGGTCAGACTTTGGAGCTTGCATCTGTTTGCAGGATGCATTAAAAGATCCTTTGTTTCCCTTGCCATATTGATGGCATGTGTGCATACTTGTTGGCTCAATTAATTGATGCGTTAATGCATGTTACCTTTATGTAGCATGTGTTAACACATCCATTAATGCATCCATTAATGCATGGTACATACATGTACCATGCGTTAACAGATGCGTTGCCCATAGACTCGCATGTTAAAAAAACGCATGCGTTTTTGCAAAAAGCATCAAAAAAACGCTGCAGACCGCATTTTTTGGTGCACTTGCAAAAATGCATAGCGTCAAATGCATTGCACTTTTGCAATGCATTTTTTGCATTGGAGTCAATGGGTGCATTAACGCATGCATTTTTGCAGATTTGCACATGAAAATAGCACATGCATTTAGCAAATGCATGACACTAGTCCGACCTTAGCCTTTTTCATGTTCAGCTGTCTGCTGGAAATAGCACAAGATTCGAAACGCAGACACATTTTGTGCCGGGCTTTGCAGGCGCTTCGGCTTCTGTCAACCATATTACTCTATGGCAGTGTTAACACAGCATTACAATACGGTAGCATTGCGGTAACGCTGTCATCATGCAGCTCTATTCCGGGTCTGTTATACCAAAAAACAGATGCAAATGTGGCCCTAGCCTTACACCTCTACATGGTACAGTATTTAGCGTAGCCACTGGTTGGTGGAGCGAGTTGGCAGGAATTGTCAGGTTACTGGATCTGTACTAGGAGGGAAGTTAATAAGAACTAAATCACTAACCCCTTCATGATCTATGACATACGGGTACATCATAAGTTGTGTCCCTCACTTTGATGTGAGCTCCCGTGGTGAGCTCACATCATTAACCTGACATTTCAACTGATTTCATCAGCTGAGATGTGGGGCTAACAGTGCTGATCGGGTCATTCACTGACAACGCAATCTAAAAGCACAGCAGTGGGGACCACGCTGTTTCCCACTGAAATCCTGAAATAAGATTGAGGGATCTCTGAATGTCACTTGATAACCTGGGGTCCTGCAGTGACCCCTGATGCTATCAGGGATCACTTACTGTGGATGATTGGCAAGCGCTGCCAACCACAGAAAGTGATAATTTGTGCTACGTTCCGATGTGCTGCAGCTCGTCGAGACATAGCACAAGTGATCGGTCACTGTAGCACTGTAGCGCCCTATGGGGCACAATAAAATAAAGTAAAAATAAAAAAATAAAGTTTTTAAAAATATGAAAAACTCCACAAAAGTTCAAATCACCTCTTTTTGTGCCATTTAAAATAAAAGTATTAAAATTTTTTATTAAAATACACATATTTGGTATCGCCGCATTCAGAAATGCCTGCTCTGTCAAGATAGAAAATCAACTAATCAGATCTGTACATTGCATTTCGGAAAAAGGTCCAAAAGCCAAGATTACATTATTTTGGTTGCCGCAACATTGCAATAAAATACAATAACCAGTGATAAAAACAGCACATCCATCCAAAAATGGTATCATTAGAAACGTCAGCTCAAGAAGCAAAACATAAGCCATCACAGAGCCCAAGATCCCGAAAAATGAGAACGCTACGGGTCATGAAACATTGTGCAAAAAGCGCAATTCTTTTTTTTCCAAACTTCTGAATTTTTTTTCACCACTTATATAACAGTAAAAGTATACATGTTTGGTATCTACATACCGACCTGAGGAATCATGCCATCATGTCAGTTTTACCATATACTGAACATGGTGAATAAAAAACCCAAAACACAAACATATAATTGCATTTTTTTGCAATTTCACAGCAATTGGAATTTCTTTCCCATTTTCCTGTACACCATGTGGTAAAATGAATGATTACATCTACATGTACCACTTGTCCTGCAAAAAAACAAGCTGTCATATATCTATATTGATGGAAAAGAAAAAAGTTATGGCTCTTGGAAGAATAGGAGGGAAAAATGAAAAATGGAAAAAGGAAAATCCCTGGGTGGTGAAGGGGTTAAAGGATAGCCAAAAACAGACTGCGGAAAAAAATAGGTTAAAGATAGGACTGAACTGAAGATAGTAAAACTATAACTTGGCAACTCACATCAGTCAGCTGAGAGTTTTAGTGTGTGTTGCTGTTCTATTGCCCCAGCTAATAACTAAAGGTACCGTCACACGGTTCCACATCGCCGGCAACTCCCGGGAGCGCGCATGTTTTTGGCCGCTGTCCAAGATCGCTGATGAGCTGTCAGATGAGGAGACATCGCCAGCAACTCATCAGCGATGTTGTTAGCAACTATCGCTGCCAGGGATAAACTCAACCCTGGCAGCGATCATTAACATGGGAGTCTATGGAGGAAGTTGCCGGCAATCTTGGAAAATTGCCCAAAAAGTGCACGCTCCCCTAAGTTGCCGGCGATATGTCCGGAGATGTTGCTCCGTGTGACGGTACCTTAAACATACTGTTTCAATAATTTTATAGTTTGATTGATGGGATTTTCACAGAGCAAACCTAATATTATTCTTTCCATTTCTCTAATTAATTAATTAACAGGTAAATGGGAAGATTTATACTGTACTTTGATTTTTTTCAGATATTTAGATTTGTTATTTTTAATATTTACTTTATTTTTTAAGTGTAAATCGGAGGCTTCATAGAAGGACTATGATGAATCTGCAGTGGGTACGGAAAGTATTCAGACCCCTTTAAATGTTTCACTCTTTGTTTCATTGCAGCCATTTGGTAAATTCAAAAAAGTTAATTTTTTTCTCATTACTGTACACTCTGCACCCCATCTTAACTGAAAAAAAAAAACAGGAATGAAGAAAATTTTGAAAATTTATTAAAAAAGAAAAACTGAAATATCACATGGTCATAAGTATTCATACCCTTTGCTCAGACACTCAAGTCACATGCTGTCCATTTCCTTATGATCCTCCTTGAGATGGTTCTACACATTCACTGGAGCCCAGCGGTGTTTAATTATACTGATAGCACTTGATTTGGAAAGGCACACACCTGTCTATATAAGAACTCACAGCTCACAGTGCATTTTCAGACCTAATAAGAATCATGAGGTCAAAGGAACTGGCCGAGGAGCTCAGAGACAGACTTGTGGCAAGGCACAGATCTGGCCAAGGTTAAAAAAAAATTTCTGTAGTACTCAAGATTCCTAAGAGCACAGTGGCCTCCATAATCCTTAAATGAAAGAAGTTTGGGACCACCAGAAGTCTTCCTAGACCAAGCTGTCCAGCCTAACCGAGCAATTGTGGGAGAAAGTCTTGGTGAGAGAGGCAAAGAAAAACCCCAAGATCACTGTGGCTCAGCTCTAGAGATGCATCCATAGGGGGATGAAAGAAAGTTCCACTAAGTCAACTATCACTGTAGCCCTCCAACAGTTGGGCCTTTATGGTAGAGTGGCCCTCAGAAGCCTCTCCTCAGTGCAAGACATATGAAAGCCCACATAGAGTTTGCAAAAAAAAAAAAAACACATAAAGGACTCCCTGTCTATGAGAAATAAGATCCTCTGGACTGATGAGAACATTTCGTGATAATTCTAAGTGGCATGTGTGGAGAAAACCAGGCACTGCTCATCATCTGTCCAATACAATCCCAACAGTGAAACATTGTGGTGGCAGCATCATACTATCGGAGTGTGTGTCTGCTGCAGGGACAGGAAACCTGTTGCAATTTAAAGAAACATGAGTATAAAGATATCCTGCATGAAAATCTCTCACAGAACAAGTTGCAATAATAATTGTGGTATATAGAAATGAGCGCTAGGGATAATGGAACAAGCCGAACGCTTTTGTAGACATTACCTATAGGTTTATTATGATAAATACAGTACAGGTCCTTCTCCCACAACGCGTTTCGACGCTACATGCGTCTTCCTCAAGTGGATCCACTTGAGGAAGACGCATGTAGCGTCGAAACGCGTTGTGGGAGAAGGACCTGTACTGTGTTTATCGTAATAAACCTATAGGTAATGTCTACAAAAGCGTTCGGCTTGTTCCATTATCCCTAACGCTCATTTCTATATACCACATTTATTATTGCATTACGTTCCTTTCTCCCTTTGGGGAGAGTGGTACGAGCAACTCTGGGAGAGGACCTTGCTGAAGAAAACAGAAACCTGGCCCCTGCACGTGCACGGGACGGTGCACGTGTGAGAGACGGAGCACAGACCTGGGTGAAAAGGGGAGACAGGCAATAGATGAAGACAGGGATCCTGCATAAAAAATCTCACCTACTTGCGGCTAATCTAGTTGTGCAGAGGGCACAACCAACTTAGGTGAGTGGAACGTACAGTGTAATGGGAATTTATACCCCTAAATTTGCAGTGTGGCGCAACCATCTATTTTGATTTTTTTGCACGTCACAGAACAAGTTGACTTTTACATCACATAAACATTTTAAAGGCTTATAAATAAAGCAATATTTCATATAAAAGTTAACACTTCAGGACATAACTACCTTGAACATGTCAAATTACAAATACTATCATGGAATTCACTTTTTATATGTCCTATACCCTGGTGTGTTGGAATATTTTCTTATTTCATTAATAATAAAGTAAGCATGACATAACGGCAGAGATCAGAGCCAACTCTGATCCTAACCAATGCAGCAAGCTTGTGACTATGTGTTATAAAAGTATAGTGACAGCCCCAGACACCAGGGAAATGGGGTACTCGGAATTGGGCTGAACAGTTCTTTCTGGGGATGTCACGGTGGCGTGACCCGGCTCCATGACCCTGGCCGTATCATAAAAATAGGGGTAAATTTATATGGGAATTAATTTGTGACGCCACCCGTAGTTTTCGGCAATTAGGTGTATGGCCGACGCTGCCGTTCAGATCCACTGGGGCGGTTGGTGACGAAGCTGAGAAGTTACCACTCTCCAGGGGTAGAGCAAGGCCGCCCGGGCAGTTATAAAGTCTATTAGTAGATAGTATTTGATGTAGTGCAGGGCAAGTGGCGCATGAATTTTAGGACACAGTAGGTTGCAGTCTTCATGCTTTAATCACAGTTCTCACAGTTTTTCAGGTTTTCAACAACCAGCCGGGTGCTGTGTCCTCCGTGTCAGGGATCCAGTCAACTCTTGGATAATTTAGGTGCACTTTACCGGGACCCCCTTCTGGTGTATCTTCCCGGGTCATCTCTCTGCACTCGCCCTCCTGCCCTGCGCCTCACACTCAGTGTCCTAAGCCAGTAGCCATGGGTCCTTTTGGACGTCTTCCTAGTCCCCTTGACCCTATGCGGCTGCCTTTTCAGCCATTAAGTGTGGCTTTGGCTGCTGTACTTGAAGAAACAGCAGCTTCCGGTTAGGTAGCTGAGTCCTACAGTCTCTCCACTAGTCTGGGGCCAGTCCCCTCTGCGGCCTGATCTCTCCACCCAACTCCAATCATGGTTGGCAAGGATACAGGTGCCACGGGTGGATTTCTAACTTCCTGTGCCTCTAGGACCCCTTCAGAGTCTCTAGAGCCCCTCCCTGGCTCCTCCGTCTGTCTTCTTTCTTTGTCCTGGGACAAATTCCAACCGGCTCCAGTCCCCAGGACCACTCTCTCTGTCATTCCACTCGTGACACATCTCCTGTCACCAACTCCTCCATTTACTGTCTTCTTCTCGATCTTTCTACACGCCTCCCGCGACGTCAGTCCGTTCCCTACGTCCTCTACGTTGCCAGCACTGCCTTCACTACTTTCTGGTATGCTCCCCCTAACTACTTCCTCCACCCACACCCTCTACGTAATTTCCCATCCAGTCTGAGATGGCGCCCTCCTTAAATAGGGTCCGCCCAGATCCCCGGGCCTGGAGTGGTGTAGGATGCTGGTGTGTGGGTACCGGGTAGTGTCCCCTCCTTACCCGAGAGTAGGGTACGACACCTCTGGCTGAGGTGCAGTACCTCGGTGGTGACTGGACCCTCAGGGGCACCACAAAAGCATGGTGTGAGAAGTACACTAGTGTTCAAAAGTTTGGGGTCATTTAGAAATTTTCTTATTTTTTTAAAGAAAAGCACATTTTTTTTCAATGACGCTTACATTAAATTATTCATAAATACACTTTATACATTTTCAATGTCGTAAAATACTATTCTAGCAGCGGTTTTTAATGCAATATCTACACTACATAGGTGTATAGAGGCCCATTTACAACAACCACCACTCCAGTGTATTAATGGTACATTGTGCTTTCTAACTATGTAAGAAGGCTAATGGATGTTTAGAAAACTCTTGCACAAGTATGCTAGCAAAGCTGAAAACAGTCTGGCTGATTAGAGAAGCTATAAAATTGACCTTCCTTTGAGCTATGGTAGTTAAGAATCTGGAGCATTACATTTGTTTGTTCTATGAAACTCTTAAAAATGACCAAAAAAGAGAACTTTCATGTGAAACTCAACAGTCTATCCTTGTTCTTAGAAATGAAGGCTATTCCATGCAAGAAATTGCCAAGAAACTGAAGATTTACTACAAAGGTGTGTACTACTCTCTTCAGAGGAGAGTACAAACAAGCTCTAACCAGAAAAGAAAGAGAAGAGGGAGGCCCCGCTGCACAACTGAGCAACAAGACAAGTACATTAGAGTCTCTATTTTGAGAAATCAACGCCTCACAGCTCCTCAACTGGCAGCTTCATTAAATAGTATCCGCCAAAGGTTTGCAATGCTGTAACAGCTGCAAAGCGAGCATTCTTTGACAAAAGCAAAATTTGAAGGAGAAAATTATTATTTCAAATAAAAATCATTATTTCTAACCTTGTCAATGTCTGGACTATATTTTCTATTCATTTTGCAACTCATTTGGTAAATAAAAGTATGAGTTTTCATGGAAAACACAAAATTGTCTGGGTGATCCCAATCTTTTGAATGGTAGTGTACATACTTGACATTCTATGAGATGTAAGAAAGGGTTAATGTTGTATTGAAAAAAAAAACATGTTCTTTTAACAAGGCTCATTTAATAGCTTTAGGGTGAGAGGGCCCTTGATCATTCAAGCAATAAAATCTGCTGGCCTATGGACTTTGAGCCAAACTGTCTTGCTGCTCCTGGAGGATTTACTAGATCATGAGCTATAGATTTCAGCATTGTTCTCCAGACATATTCCCTTTATTGTTTCAAAATAATTGCTCATGATGTTCCTCGGGCTCTGATTTCTGTTTCTTAACTATCTTACACAGCAAAGTCTTTTTAAAACAGAAGGTATTTACATAGATCACTTCCATTACATTTAAAAATAAAGCAAGGTATACCTTAATATTGGAATACGCAGAAACATGTATAAAACTTTTGCTTTATACCTAAACAGTTAAACTATACTGAATGTATAATAACCTTATAGCACAGTGTCTAATAAAAGATTAATAACAGTAAACTCATCTGTATATATTACCAGTGTGCCCTTACGGTGATTAAATATATAATTTAATCTCGAATTACTACTTTATCTCTATCACAAAATTCTCATGTCCATGTGCTTGTTTAACATTATACTCTGCATGGGTTGGTTTCTGACCCTGATGTAGCCCCAAGAACGGACAGGGCTTTTATCTGAACAAGCAATTGGGGGCAACTGTTCGTGCTTGTGTTATTTAGGACCTCTACCAGTTATGGGGTGGCAGTTATTATATATACTTCTGGCTTGGGACGGGAAGGCATATACCACTCTTACTGAGGGCTGCCTTAATAAACCAGCACGTACAAGGCAGCTGCGGTCCCTCCCTTATCCTCAGTCAGTTCCCTGACTGCCTGACGATAAGAGGTGCACTAAAGAGCTGCCAGGTTTGGTGGTTAATTTCTCTTAGAAATCTACGCATTTTTTTTACATTATTTACTTAAATAATTAAAAAGATAATGGCCTTCCCTAGGGAAGGTAATGGACTTCCCTGTATTTTGATTGACAGACAAGATAAAGCTAGGCAGATAAGGGTGACAGCTTTATCTGCACTGAGGATCAAAAATACTGAGAAGCTCTACATTATTTTTTTTTTTATTATTTGTTTCTTTATATATTACTGTGACGCAAGGTTCATTGTCTTTGGAAGCCAATCACAGACGCCAGCACAAAGGGTGACGGGCGTAACAGTCAATCACAGATGCTGTTATAATGATTGGGCATCTGTGATTGCCTGATAGAGCCAGTGCAGTAACCTGGAAACAGCCCATACATTCTAGGATCTAACGTGCAGGGTAGATGCTAGAATGTAGGGCTATTTCCAGGTTACTGCAGTGAATAAACAGGAAGTTAATGAGCACCCTCAGAAGTACAAGCACACGGACCCAGAAAGTAGGAACTGATATTCAATCAATGGATTTTTCTTTATCTTTTTACAGCCCTCCAAGACCCTATTTCATAACTTTAGAGTTCAAGTTTGTTGTTCAGACTCAAGTTCGGATCAAGTCTAGTCCCGAACTAGGATTTAAAAAAAAAAGTCTAGGTAGGTCCGCTAAAGTGGAACATCAGTGGGTTCACCCATCACCAATTAAAATGTTATAAATTAATATTGTTTATGGTTTGTGATGAAAGTCAGATGTAAATAACCTCTTTATTTTTAATGATTTTTATTCTGATCTAGGTAAATTTTAATACATAAAAAAGAAGAAACTGAAAAATTGTAGCATAATATTAGACAAGAAATCAACTTCTGAAAAGCCATTAATAGTTCAAGATTAGTTTAGTAACGTTTAGTAATTAGCAAGTTTGCTAAAGAAGAGTACCTTTTAGTAGTCCCTTTATAACTAGTAGTAAAGAGAAAGACTAGTAGTAGAGACAAAGAAGTGAAATAAAATATAAGGAAGGAGGGGAAAAAGAGAGGGAAAGGTAAGTTAGAGAAGAGAGGGATAGAATCTAACAGATAGGAACAACAGGGTGTAAGGAAGGCATCTGACTAGACTTGGAAAGTAGAAGGCTAAGTCGACAATTGTAAAATTCAGATTCAGCATTCTCATATTTAGCATGCCCATTTTCCACATTTTTTTTTGTTGCACTCACAAACTTTAATGTATTTTATTGGGATTTTATGTGACATACCAACACTAAGTAACAGGTATTTGTGAAGTGTAAAGGAAATCATACATACTTTTGTAAAAATGTTAAAAATATTACTCTGAAAATTGTGACATGCATTTGCATTCAGCACCACTGAGTCAATACTTTGCAAAACCACCTTTCCATGAAAATACTGCTGCTAAGGGACACAGAGGACATGTAGCCCATGGAAGTACTCAGGTAATAGAAGACCAAAGTACAACTTTTTGGACTAAATAAAAAACAATATGTTTGATTGAATAAAAATCACCAGAAACAGCCATTAACTAACACAAGTTCAAATAACTAACAGGCTGATCGTTGATCGGAGGTTTTGCGATCACGACCTTAAATCAGTCGTTGATCGTCCGTCCAACCTGAAGCATTGGTGTGTGTGACACCTTGATAGCGATGTCATTAACGACCTCACCTATTCAGAACTGAAGGATGTAGGCGACCAAATGACTGCAAGTATCGTTTGCTTGTCGAAGAATCGTTTCTGTGTCGTTCTCGATATCTGTACGTGTGACACCTCACTAGCGATCAATTAATGACGTTCCAGAGATCTAGGTCAAGTCGGATCGTTGGTCGGATCGCTGGGCCATTGAAGCGTGAAACGGGCCCTTTAGTGTTGGTGTATTATATAAAATCCCAATAAAATACATTTAATACTTTGGGTGTAATGTGAAAATATGTGGAAAAGTTCAGTGTGTATGAACACTTTTTCAAGGCACTGTACAGCATATCACCCAGCATTTGAGAGAATATCCGAAGATATCAAAGGAAATGCGGTTGCTCTGAAGTTGTTTTCAAGGTATTAAGACTGCTTTCACTCTGGCATTTGCATGTGTTGTGTCGACATGCATACCAGTGTGTGCGTCTACGCATCCGCTCTGCTTCCCTATGTTTAACATGGGGACGCACGATGGATGCGTTGGCATGCGGATGCATGCATTTGCGTCCAATTGTTTTTTTTTCATGGTGATGAAAAATGCAACTTGTTGAATTTTTTGTGTGTTCCAGGGTGCATGCTCTGTACGTATGCATCCTGAAGTGGACAAACATTACATGGAATCCAATGGTGATGCATTGGATTCTAGATGGCAGGGATAGCAAACGCATAGCAAAATTCTCTCTCTGTGGCACCCTAGGAGTTAAGTGCCACAGTAACATCACAAGGGTTAACTCCCTACACAACACCTGACACTGCACTAGCACCTCTAGGCCAGAAGGGGGAGCTCAAGCAGCTCCCTGATATATTCTGGTCTGGGGAGGAAGTAGTTAGTTGAGAGTTGACAGTTCAGTTTAGTGCAGGGAGCACTAGGAGGAGGACCTGTAAATGGGAGCAGTGCTGAGCTCCTGGCAGGGACCACTGACTACTTTCAGGCCTGAAGCCAGGGTCTGAGGAGAGGAGTACAAGAAACAGAGGAAGATATCTGGGAGACTGAGTTACCTCAACTCTCCCCAGAGGAGTGCAGAAGCTGGATACTGGATGCAAATCGGTGAATGAAACACGCAGCACAGAAAACACCGGGATAGTGGAGGTTACATACCTACACCGTACCTCAGCGAAGCAACACAGCAGGGTCAAAGCACACGGAAAGACTCAAGTTGCCTAGTAAAGGGGGTACCTGTGAGGAGAATCAGGGCAAGCAGCCCAGCTAAAGCGGCAGCAGGGCCACACACACAGTGCAACAGTGGGAAGCTGAGGACCCGGACAGGATGGGAGCAACCCGGCCCCGTACAGACTCTGGACAGTATTCTACTAAATACCATCACCAGTAATTCAAAACCGTGTGTGTGATCCTTGTGCTCAAACCCTGCATGCCCTCACAAGCTACCATCATCTCCACTACTACTCCTATCATGCAACATCCATAGCACATTCTATAGACTATTACTACCACTGCCCCGGGGAATCTAGCTCTACCTGCGGAGAGCTATTACATCCCCAGCTGCCCAACATCATCCCTGGAGGTTCTGCAGCAGCGGTGTTCAACCTGACCACAACCCGTGGGTGGTGTCACGACAAACTCCCCTGTATATATCCCCCCATTACTTGCAGAACCCGGAACACGGTCCGACCAAGACCGCCGTGATATCCCCAGCAGTACCCTGGTCCGGTACCGAGTACCCTCTCCTAGTGGGCTCCACATCTCTCTCTCTCCCGACCACGTTTAACATGTCTCCTGTGGAATTTTAGGTACTATGGTTGCAGAGAATAAACACCATGTTTACATCAGTACTGATGTATGTAAAGTGCTATGGAATTAACAGCGCTATATAAATGAATAAATATTATATTATTATATTATATATGCTTCTGGGCATTCAGACGGATATGTCCCAAAAGCTAATGGGAAACCAGCCTTAGAATACCCTTTGTACTAGAAGTCTAGATCCGGAGCCATTGATGTTCAGTTACGGAGGAACCCAAGTGCAGTTCCCTTTTAAAATTAACCTTAGGTAATGACTGGCGACATTAGCCATTAGCATTCATTAGCCAATATGCCATTTCACAATTTTCTTGTGTTAGTGTGCAGCAGAATCTCTATTGCTTATGTATAAATGTATGTGTCTTCAGAATTTGTGTCATTATCAGCATGAAGAAGAGACCTGAGTCGTCTCAAAAGCTTGCTATGTTTACCATCTTTTCAGTTAGCCATTAAAAGGTATCAACCACTGAGGACTCTCAGATTGCAATATATTTTTCTATCTACTGGCTAACACGGTATAAATATTCTTTACCTCACTTAAAGACATAAATTGTGTTCAAAACTGGCATGAGACAAATTGAAGTATAATAAACAGACAAGGACTAGAGAGTGAGAGTAGGACCTACATATTAGATCAAACAATTACGAAGTTACTGGTTTAGAAACAGATGAAGTAAGGATTGAAGCAAAGTGTTTCAGCTTGGGATACCTAAAAGTCTTAACACATTATAACAGTTTCTGAAGAGTAGGAAACACTAGGACGCTCTCAGTAGAAAGAATGTGCTAAACCTTAGTCTTGCCTGCCAAGAACCAGACAGGTGCTGGTAGTGGGGGACTCAATTTTTAGGGGAACAGATAGGGCTATCTGTCACAAAGACAGGGATTGTTGAACAATGTGCTGCCTACCTGGCTCTCAAGTACGGCACATCGCTGATCGGGTTGAAAGATTACAGGGAGGGCCTGGTGAGGTAATTGTTATGGTGCACATTGGCACAAATTACAAAGTTTGATAAAAGATGATTTCAGGGAATTAGGCTGCAAGCTTAAAGCAAGGACTTCCAAGGTAGTATTCTTTGAAATACTGCCTGTACCACGTGCCACACCAGATAGGCAACGGGAGATTAGGGAGATAAATAAGTGGCTCAGGAATTAATGTAGGAAGGAGGGGTTTGGGTTCCTGGAGAACTGGGCTGACTTCTCTGTTGGCTACAGGTTTTATGCTAGGGACGGGTTGCTCCTCAATCGGGAGAGTGCAGCTGTACTGGGGGAAAAAATGGCTATAAGGTTGGAGAAGTGTTTAAACTAGGGATTGGGGGAGAGTATTCATTGTACAGGAGGGTAAGATAGTGTAAATAGTAACCTGGTACAAATAATGAAATTGGGGTTGGCATGGGGGTGGGGTTAGAACATCAACATAGTAAGAAGGAAAAGAAGTAAAGAGAGATGCATAAAGTGCATGTACACTAATGCCAGAAGCCTCACCAACAAAATGGAAGAATTAGAATTAATTTTGTTGGAAAATAATTATGACATGGTGGGGATATCAGAGACATGGCTGGACGAGAGCCATAACTGGATTGGTAATTTACAGAGCTATAGTCTGTTCAGAAATTACCATAAAAATAAGCGAGGGGGGTGTTTATTTGTAAAATAATCCTTAAAACCCATCCTGTGTGACAATATATGTGAATCTAATGAAAATATAGAGTCCCTATGGGTGGAGATAAGGGGAGGGGGAAAAATAATAAATTACTGATAGGGGTTTGTTATAAGTCTCAAAGAATAAATTAATGGAAGTGGAGGAGAATATCCTCATAAAGCAAATTGATGAAGCAGCGAATCAGGGAGAAGTCATTATTATGGGGGACGTCAACTACCCTTAAATACATTGGCAACAGAAACCTGCATTTCCAGCAAAGGTAATAGGTTTTTGACAACTATGAGAGACAATTACCTTTTACAACTGGTTCAGGACCCAACAAGAAGGGGGGCACTGCTGGACCTAATAATAACCAACAGGCCGGACAGCATATCAAATATACAGGTTGGAGGTCACTTGGGTAATAGTAAACACAAAATAATACGTTTTCAAGTACCCTTTAATAAGAAGTGCAGTAGAGGGGCTACAAGGACACTAAACTTCAGGAAGGCAAATTTCCAACATTGAGAGATGATCTTAGTGCAATAAACTGGGATGATGTCCTGAGACATAAAAGTACACAAAGCAAATGGGAGATGTTTATTAGCATCCTGAACAGGACCTGTGCACAATATATACCCAATGGGAATAAACATGCTAGAAATAGGAGGACACTACTATGGATAAATAAAGCTGTAAGGGGCGCAATAAGTGACAAAAATAAAGCATTTAGGGAATTAAAACAAGTAGGCAGTGATGAGGCATTAAATAAATACAGAAAATTAAATAACATCTGAAAAAATCAAATTAAGACAGCAAAGATTGAGATAGAGAGGCTCATTGCTAGAGAAAGTAAAAAAAATCCCAAATATTCTTTAACTACATAAATAGTAAGAAACTAAAAATGATTGTGTTGGCCCCCTTAAAAATAATCTGGGTGAAATGGTGGATGACAATGAGGAAAAAGCCAATATGCTAAATGACTTTTTTTCAACAGTATTTACATAAGAAAATCCCATGACAGACAACATGATCAGTGATAACAAAAATTCTCCATTAAATGTCACCTGCTTAACCCAACAGGAAGTACGGGACCGTCTAAAAATCACTAAAGTTGACAAATCTCCGGTCCCAGAGTACTGCAGGAATTAAGTACCATCATAGATAGACCATTATTTTTAATATTTAAAGATTCAATAATAACAGGGTGTGTACCACAGGACTGGCGTATAGCAAATGTGGTGCCAATATTCAAAAAGGGGACAAAAACAGGGGTCAGTATTGGCCCGCTTCTTTTTAACATATTTATTAATGACCTTGTAGGGGGCATACAGAGTAAAATCTCAATATTTGCAGATGACACTAAACTCTGCAAGGTAATCAATACAGAGGAGGACAATTTTATATTACAGGAGGATTTATGTAAACTAGAAGCTTGGGCTGATAAATAGCAAATGAGCTTTAATGGGGATAAATGTAAGGTCATGCACTTGGGCAGAGGAAATAAAAGGTATAATTATAAAGCATTATTGTAAAGTACTGGGAAAACTATCACTGAAAAAGACATGGGTGTATGGGTAGACAACAAAGTCACATTTAGTGGCCAGTGTCAGGCAGCTGCTGCAAAGGCAAATAAAATAATGGGATGCATTAAAAGTGGCATACATGCTCATGAGGACAACATAATTTTACCTCTATACAAGTCACTAGTGCGACCACACTTAGAATACTGTGTACAATTCTGGTCTCCGGTGTATAAGAAAGACATAGCTGAACTAGAGCGGGCGCAGAGACGAGCGACCAAGGTCATTAGAGGACTGAGGGGTATGCAATACCAAGACATGTTATTAAATTTAGAGTTATTTAGTTTGGAAAAATGAAGGCTTGGGGTGATCTTATAATAATGTATAAATATATGAGGGGACAGTACAGAGACCTTTTTAATGATCTTTTTACTCTTAGGTCTGAGACGAGGACAAGGGGGCATCCTCTACGTCTGGAGGAAAGAAGGTTTAATCATAATCATATACGCGGATTCTTTACTGTAAGAGCAGTGAGACTATGGAACTCTCTACCACATGATACTGTAATGAGTGAGTCACTACTAACATTTAAGAAGGGCCTGGATGCCTTTCTTGAAAACTATAATAACACCAGTTATATATACTAGATTTTTTGATACAGCCTTGATCTAGGGAACTAGTCTGATTGCCATATCTGGAGTCCGGAAGGAATTTTTTTCCCCCAATGTGGAGCTTAGTGTTGCCCCATGGGTTTTATTTTGCCTTTCTCTGGATCAACATGTTAGGCTATGGGTTGAACTAGATGGACTTAAAGTCTTCCTTCAACCTTAAAATCTATGTTACTATGTTACTAAACACCAAAGGGTGCTGGTGAATAAAGTGGATTACAAAGGAGTGTGTTAATCAGTAAAAAGGGAGAGATGAAACAGGTCAATATTTTTATTTTTTTATGCCATCCCTTACACCGAAGAGAATAGGTCATAATGGGATTAGTAATTTGTCTTCTGTGCAGGGGTTGGAGACCAAAGAAGCTTGTCATTTGTCAGGAAGTGATACTTAGGGGATTTAAAGGAAAGTCAGAGTGGGGGTTTGCTGCAGGGCTGTAGAGTTGGTAAACCAAACCTCTAACTCCAACTCTTCAATTTCCCTGAACCCAACTCAGACTCCACCAAATTGGACCCGGACTCCACAACTCCAACTCCACAATCCTGATTTGTAGGTGACATGGCACAAACGTAACAAACATCTGTGTTGTTTGATAATATCTACCAATGTGAGGGACTCCCAATCCACCTTTGGCTTAGTGTCTATATAAGTGTGATTTAATTTTCTCTGTGATGGACCGATTTATAACGACTTTTTAGCTTCTTGTGTAAATGTTGTACCACCAGAATTTATTTTTACCATAAATTGAACATTAAAGGGAACCTGACCCCTAAAAATCAGCCCCCAGCCAATTAATACCTGTCTCTGCACCATCAGTATTGTATTCTAGCCATCCCTTTGTGTATAAATTGGGTATTTATAAAGTTTATAAAAGTGCTTTTATTACCTGATGAATTGCGGCTTCTCGGTTCTTGAGAAGTCACACAGGGCGTTCCCTGTGACATATCATCGCCGCCTGTTCTTTTGACGATTATGACTGACGATTAGCGTCATACCGGCTATACCGCCCATGTAGGAGGATGGGAAGGATCACTAAAGCTTAGCACGTCCATCAGGCTGTGAATAATTGAATTACAGGCAGCGATGATAAGCCACAGGGAACGCCCTGTTTGACTTCTCAAGAACTGAGAAGTCGCTGTTCATCTGGTAATAAAAGCACTTTTAAAAACTTTATAAACACCCAATTTGTACACAAAGGGATGGCTAGAATACAATACTGATGGTGCAGGGACTGGTGTTAATAGGCTGGGGGCTGATTTTTAGGGGTCAGGTTCCCTTTAAAAAGCAAAATCCAATAAACAATGGTAAATTTTTAAATACCACGCCACTTGGATTTTTGTACCATATCTCAGTAGGTTATTTGGTAAAATGAATGGTGGTTTTAAAAACTATAACTAGTCCCTCAAAAAACAAGCCCTCATACAGCTATGTTCACAAGGAAATATAATACGTACGTCTCTTGGAAAGTAAAGAAAAAAAAAGTATTTGTCTCCAAAGTGTCAATCAAGGTTCTAATTTGCTACTGCTCAAAGGGTCATCAATACTGGACAACAGTGTAAGTTGTAGGAAATCAGTCATAAAGCTGATCACGGATCAGGGTCTGTAACCTCTTGAGATGAGATGTGTGTGCCTGCTACAGGAAAAATGTAATAGAGTATACTGATCCTTCAAATGAATGGGTGACCATGTAATACATAGTTGTATCATCTTCTAAAGCAGAAGCAGTGATATCCTTATGCTTTTATATTTCATATGGACAGGCAAATACATTCCTAGTTGACATTGTTATATAAGGTACCGTATATACTCGCGTATAAGCCGAGTTTTTCAGCCCAAAATTTGGGCTGAAAAGTCCCCCCTCAGCTTATACGCGAGTATATAAAAAAAATAAAAAAATACCGCAGCAGCTCCGGAGGTATACAGGCCCCCCATCAAGTTCCAGGGCCCCCCCACCTTGCGCGACCAGCCTGTAAAGGAAAATCATACTTACCAGTCTCCAGTCGCGCCATCCGCAGCTGCCGACATGACGATCCCGGGCTCCATTCAGCGTCTTCCGCATTTCCTGTAGTCGCGGGCAATGACGTCATTGCCCGCGACTACAGGAAATGTGGAAGACGCTGAATGAACCACCATTCATTTTACCAAATAACCTACTGAGATATGGTACAAAAATCCAAGTGGCGTGGTATTTAAAAATTTACCATTGTTTATTGGATTTTGCTTTTTAAAGGGAACCTGACCCCTAAAAATCAGCCCCCAGCCTATTAACACCAGTCCCTGCACCATCAGTATTGTATTCTAGCCATCCCTTTGTGTACAAATTGGGTGTTTATAAAGTTTTTAAAAGTGCTTTTATTACCAGATGAACAGCGACTTCTCAGTTCTTGAGAAGTCAAACAGGGCGTTCCCTGTGGCTTATCATCGCTGCCTGTAATTCAATTATTCACGGCCTGATGGACGTGCTAAGCTTTAGTGATCCTTTCCATCCTCCTACATGGGGCCTGTATACCTCCGGGGCTGCGGCTGTATACAGCCCTGGGGCTGCGGCTGTATACAGCCCTGGGGCTGCTGCTGTATACAGCCCTGGGGCTGCTGCTGTATACAGCCCTGGGGCTGCGGCTGTATACAGCCCTGGGGCTGTGGCTGTATACAGCCCTGGGGCTGCTGCTGTATACAGCCCTGGGGCTGCGGCTGTATACAGCCCTGGGCTGTATATCCTCTGGGGCTGCATATACTTTGGGGCTGCATATGGGGCTGCATATACTGGGGCTGCATATACCTCTGGGGCTGCATATACCTCTGGGGCTGCTATATACCTCTGGGGCTGCTGTATATACCTCTGGGGCTGCTGATGTATATACCACTGGGGCTGCTGATGTATATATTCCATTCTGGGGCTGCTGATGGGCTGTCATATACCTCTGGGGCTGCATATGGCTCATATGGGGCTGCATATACCTCTGGGGCTGTATACTCTGGGGCTGCATATACCTCTGGGGCTGCTATATACACTGGGGCTGCGATATATCCTGGGCTGGGCTGCTGATATACCTCTGGGGCTGCTATTATAGGGCTGCTTTCTGGGGCTGCTGATATACCTCTGGGCTGCATATGGGGCTGCATATACCTCTGGGGCTGCATATACCTCTGGGGCTGCATATGGGGCTGCATATTAACCTCTGGGGCTGCATAGGGCGATATACCTCTGGGGCTGCATATACCTCTGGGGCTGCATATCGGGGCTGCATATACCTCTGGGTGCTGCATATACCTCTGGGGCTGCATATATTGGGGCTGCATATACCTCTGGGGCTGCATATGGGGCTGCATATACCTCTGGGGCTGCATATACCTCTGGGGCTGCATATGGGGCTGCATATACCTCTGGGGCTGCATATACCTCTGGGGCTGCATATGGGGCTGCATATACCTCTGGGGCTGCATATGGGGCTGCATATACCTCTGGGGCTGCATATACCTCTGGGGCTGCATATACCTCTGGGGCTGCATATGGGGCTGCATAAAACCTCTGGGGCTGCATATACCTCTGGGGCTGCATATGGGGCTGCATATACCTCTGGGGCTGCATATACCTCTGGGGCTGCATATGGGGCTGCATATACCTCTGGGGCTGCATATACCTCTGGGGCTGTATATACCTCTGGGGCTTGCATATACCTCTGGGGCTGCTGTATACTACCACTGGGCTGCTGCTGTATACTACCACTGGGGCTGCTGCTGCTGTATACTACTCTGGGGGCTGCTATACTGGGGTGCATATGGGAGTCCACCCTTGGCTTATACGCGAGTCAATAAGTTTTCCCAGTTTTTGGGGGCAAAGTAGGGGGGTCGGCTTATACACGGGTCGGCTTCTACACGAGTATACACGGTAACTTGCAAAAATGCTCAATACAATAGTAAATTATATTAGGATCCTTCAATCTAGTGATGTTAATGTATGTAAAATCTGCTGATCCAGCATAATAGTCTCATGCATGCTACATTTTTATGCTACATTTCATATCCTGTGATTTAACCATACTTACTATATGTACATGATTAAGCTATGTTTTCAGTGAAGAACTGATTTTGTCAATTAACTCATTGGTTACCTTGTTTGGATCATGATAATAATATATTGCTTGCCTAAATCATAGAAATTGTATTGTTTTAAATGGCAAACTATGCCCTGAAAGGGTTGTCCACTACTAGTTTTTAATCAACATTTTCCTCAATTAAAATTAAAAAGCCTATTATACTTACCTACCGTGCTGGTGATGTCCCAGCGGTGTTGCAGTTTGCATTACTGGGGCTTACATGAGGTTGTGAATTCAGGTAAGGCCGGTTTTACACCATGGTTTTTCGGGTCCGGGTCTCTCCGATTTTGCCCCCTATGTATCCCTATGGCGTCGTATTGGCAGATTTGCTCGGGAGGAACCGGTTTTGTCCGATTTTTGCATCGACACAAAATTGGAGACGGCATAATTTTTTGTGTCCGATGCAAAAATCGGACAAAATCAGATCCTCCGGATCTGGCGCCCATAGCATGGGTGTCTATGGGCCCTGGATTGCCCCCAGAACTGACAAAAAAATCGGATTGGTTCCCGGGTCCATGGTACGGAAGAGCGGTGGCTGTTAAAAGCAGCTGCGCTCATTGGACAGAGCTTCACGGCTGAAATGTCAGCACCGTGGCCAGCTCCCCAGCAAACGCGGTGCTGGAATTTCAGCACTGGACAGCGACAGAAACAAAGCGGGCAAAAAGCAAGCCTGATCAGAGGGCAGATTTGCCCTCCGGTTCTGCTTGTCATGGTCTGTCAGGTTCTGTCCAGTGCATCCTGCAAAACACCGAACAAAACCTAACAGTAAAAAACAGTGGTCTGAAATTAGCGTAAGCCCCATTTCCAATCATCACTTCTTCTCTCTCTCTGCATTCAGACATATGAGTTAATCAACACGAAGTAAGAGCTGTTGATTACAACTGCGTCCAAATGAGGGGAGAAAGAAGTAGTGATTGGGTATCATGATTGTGGTGATTTAAGAGGTGAGTATAATATTTTTCATTTTAATTGGGGGACACCTGAAATGAGAAGGGGTTGTCCATTAGTTAAAACAATGGGAAAATACCCAATTGCTTAATCTGCATTGAACAATATTGATATTATTCATCAATAAATACTATTGATACTAAAGTAGAGTAACTGCTGCTACTGACAATACTGTTATTTACTTATTTACTTTATTATAGGGTATATGCTCATTTTGCATATTTCTCTTGGGTTTTGTCTGTGAAATGGCTACAGTGTGAATATGCTCCTATTGAGCATATGCCGAATTGTGCTATGGCTCTTTTTTCTGTTTTTCTGCTACTGACAATAGTAATAATTATACAGTAATAATAATATAATATTCATATTAAAAAATCTAAACAAAAACATATTTTAAGGCCGCAATATAATATTCATTCATGTCATTTTTCCAGTATGCACAAATGTAATGAACAACATACAGAGTACAATATGGTACACTAGTGAAAGTAATACAGAAAGAGTTATGATGACTTTGAAACAGAGGTTACAGATTGAAAAGTTAAAAATCCTACCAGAGGCTCATGACATTATGTACTTGCTGGGAATGATTCATTAGGTGTAATACTATAGCTGACATGGCAGGAAAATGCTAACCTTCCCATTTCTCAAAACCTTTCCCTCTGCTCTCACTTTTCATGATGCATTTTTATTCATGACTCTATTGTCAGGTCACTGTGCATAATGTATTTTTTCATAAATAATACTGAATTGGAAAAAAAAAACATGAAATCAAAAGTTCACTATGATACATGTTCTGCAAATAGTAACATTTCACTTATTTAAAACAAAGTACCATTTTGGTAAATGGCCTATATGCAAAACTAAATTGATTTTTATGAATACTAGTGTCCATGTTTCACAGATAAGTTAAATATTTAGACGTTCCAGCTGCTCTCTCACTTTCTCCACATGTATTTGATCCATCCGAAGGCAAGAAGAGTGAAGTAGCCGCAAGTTAGCGTGACACACAATCTCTGAAGGTACCCAGCCACAGGAGATGCCAAACCAACACCACTGGAATGGTACCAGCACTAGAGATAAGTGTTATAATTTCACAAGGGAGAATCATTTGAGAGGTCATGGTTTATGAACATTGGACTGATGTAAAACTTTGTTTGCAGGTGAAAAAAAAACTGGGCAAGACATATCTGTTACTTGTAAACTCAGCTTAAAAACTTTAAAGGGGTTCCATTTAAAGTGGTTTTCCACTCCTCAGAAAACCTTATCTCAATCACCATTTTTGCCCCCATTAAACTAATAACACTTATATTCAACTCTGGTGCTGGCACCCTAGCAGTGTCGGCAGAAGATCTCCCGAGGCTCATGTGACCGTGACCTTGTTACATCATGCACCCAATCAGCACTGGCCTCACATCCCCCACCATTGGACACAAAAAATATCAAGAGGAAGCGAGCTGCCAAGCTCTGGCTTCCTACTGATGCTCCGAGTAGTTGACAACCCCTTTAACAGATAAGAACTTCTATTTCACAAAAACTATGCAAAACAAATTACAAAGATATTGTACATTATGTGGTCATCTAAATTATACAGAATTTATTTGCTGCTTTCAGAAATCTACTTTTCAACTCGGGACATTAATGGCCTATACAGTAGGACATGGCATGATAATCGCACCAGTAGGACCTGTACCTATCATAAGAACAGGGCCCATAGGCTCACTCCTATGCAATGGAAATGTGGTATATAGAAATTCTATGGAATTTGTACCTCGATAGGCCCTGTTCTGCATGCAAATGCAGTTCCAATTGATTTGTTGATTTTTCAACATGCTGTAATCTTACATATGAACAAATACTATACAAGGCAGAATTTGTAATTTTGCAGAACTGATAACATTAAATATTTAACCATAAAAGGGTTTATAAGATTAAAGTTTTATCTGGTTGGTCTTAGGGTGCCATCACACGCCGTAATATCGCCTGGCGATATGAGGCGATCTAATGTGCACATGCACGTTTTTCATGCTTGCTTCAGATCGCCGATGGCGGCATTACATGCCGCAATTTCGCCCTGTAAGTAAGGCGATGTGTCGCTCCGGAAATCACCTCACCCACAGCGGAAGCAATCCTGCCCAATTCCTTTGCCGATTCACAAGCCTCGAAGGCAATGTGGGCGTACATGTTCAGTGCGGCGAGGAGATAGGCATGCCGCAGTGGTTTACACCGAGCCCCCTATGCGCTCACTGGACAACGCAAAAGCGTTACGATTGAGCAGCCTGCCCTGTAAGGCTGGCTAATACATGACACCATTGCCATTGTGTGGTGCTGGATGGACAGGTCTTCAAATATGGAGCAGTGTCAATTGACAGCCAATGGGAACACAGTAGCCCACACCAATCAGTTCACACGGGGCTCGGATTACAGCACGATGTGGCACGCCTACGGGAAATCATAGGCAACGCTGATTCTATCACTATCACCCTATCACACAACAGAACACAGAAATATCGCCTTCAAGATTGTGGCTGATTTCAAAGCAGTGCTCAGGAATCAGGCGACAGGCAAGAGGCGATTTATCGCCGTGAAATTCCCCAATCACATGCTGCAACTGTGAGGCAATTTCACAGCGATTGCTGCAGGGCGATGTATCGCCTTTAGGACTCCCAGGCGATATTGCGGCGTGTGAAGGTACCCTTAAAGAGATTAAAGAATTGTCCTCTAAACCTAGTGGTTGGCTACAGTGGTAGTGATGTCACCACCACAGCCTGTCCATGAGACATCCTCTTTCCATTTTACTGATGCTAAGGACTGTACACACATACTCAGTTTATGCTATTCTTCCCCTATGGCTGAAGGCACACTGTCCGTGTGCCTCCCGCGAGTGCAATGCGAGGGAGACTCGCATTGCACTTGGACCAGTATCATTAAATGATACTGGTCACAGTATAGCGAGTTCATCGCATTACACTCGGATTGCGAAGGAAATGCGAGTTCAATCGCAGCATGCTGTGATTGAACGCGATTTCCCCGTGCGAGTGTGCAATGTAAGTATATGGGTGCGATAGTGAGTTTGAATGCACGTAAAAAAACATCAGCACCCTGGCCAGCGGCTGTCATAGTACGCTCTTAGTGTACAGTACCATGGAGAGCTCCTGAGTGCAGGAGCTGGCCGGCAATTACAGTAATTTATTGTTTAGCGATAAATGCCGGCTTTTAGTTAAAACATTTTTGTTTAATTTTGACATTTCATCTGTCATTTCATTGGTATTGATCTGCTTGCAACCGGCATACTGGGACCTACTTTGTTTTAAGTGGTTTTAATTTTGTGTCTCATGTGTTGTTTGCCTTAGTTATTTTCTACAATAAACTCCATGTTTAGATCTTGGGTGTGCAAGTTTGTTCTGCATAATCTTTTTTTCTTCCCTCTCATGATACATGATTATATATGCAGTCTTGCACCCCTTATTTATTTGAGAGCTGTGCAGCACCAACCCCCCTTTTTTTCACTATTTTAGTTAAAACATGTATTAACCCCGGCTAACCCAGTGTGTGATGTCAGCTTGGGTCCAAGGAGTATGGACATACCTGGACACAAGCTGGCACCACACAAAAATGGGGTTAATCCTACATAAACCGGCTTATTAGCCGCATCTGCAGCCTCTGTGCTGACATGCTGCATAGAGGCTACAGATGGAGTTAATGTGCACATTAACCTCTGGAATGACAAAATGTGGACAACAGCTGTGTTTTTATTAATTATCTTTCACCGCTGCTGTCACAGGGGTGAAAGATGATAGCTTACTGTGTCGGTAAACCGGCAATTTAAAAGAAAAAGAAAAAAAGCTAAATGCTGTCGGTCGTCCAGAAGTTTGCTTGGCGGGATTACATGCTGAGGAATCCCGCCAACCAAACTTCAGGACCATGGACAGCATCACACTAACATGCACCACACACTCACTCAAGCAGCCTACTCGCAGCACACTCAGAAGCATACAGCCATGCACAGTCACTCAGTTGCACCACACTGACACAAAACACACACTACACTCGCATCACTGTCATGCATCAAACACGTTCCATGTTTGATGCATGACAGTGTGGCTCCAGCCTCTAAAATACTATTTGAGTGCTTTCTTTCCTCTATATTCTCTGATACAGAACAGTTGTTGCTGCTACCCTTAAAAATGTGAAAAGGATGCAGGAAAATGAAGAGAGTCCATATAGCTAGAAGCATTGAGCAGGCAGAGCTATATCAGAAGTACACTGTGTTCCAAATTATTATGCAAATTGGTTTTATGTGTCATAGGGTTTTATTTTTATTTTTTTTCAATGAAACCCATTGATGGTATTGGGTCTCAGGGTTCTTTGGATCACTGAAATCAATCTCAGATATCTGTGATAATTAGTTTGGCAGGTGAGCCCAATAAAAGGAAAATGGGTATTTCACAATATTACGCAGGCCACAGTTTTCAAGTAACATTGGAAAGAAAAAGGATGTCTCTTCTGCCGAAAAGCAACAAATAGTGCAATGCCTTGGACAAGGGATGAAAACATTTGATATTGCACGAAAACGTAAGCGTGATCATCGTATTGTGAAGAGATTTGTGGCTGATTCTGAGCACAGATGTGTTCGTGCAGATAAAGGCAGAATGAGGAAGGTTTCTGCCAGGCAAGTTCATCAGATTAAGAGAGCAGCTGCTAGAAAGGCCTTACAAACCAGCAAACAGATATTTCAAGCTGCTGGTGCCTCTGGAGTCCCTTGAACCACAAGGTGTAGGATCCTTCAAAGGCTTACTGTGGTGCACAAACCTACTATTCGGCTACCCCTAAACAGTGCTCACATGCAGAAACAGTTGCAGTGGGTCCAGATATACATGAAGACTAATTTTCAAACAGTTTTGTTTACTGACCTCAACCCTATAGAGAACCTTAGGAGTATAATCAAGCAAAAGATCTATGAGGGTGGGAGGCAGTTCACATCAAAACAGCAGCTCTGAGAGGCTATTCTGACATCATGCAAAGAAATACAAGCAGAAACTCTCCAGAAACTCACAAGTTCATTGGATGCAAGAATTGTGAAGGTGATATCAAAGAAGGGTTCCTATGTTAACATGTAACTTGGCCTGTTAGGATGTTTTGGAGTTAAATAGCTTTTTATTTCAGTGAATCTGACCTCCTAATGCTGCAAATTCAACAAATCAGCATTTTCAGTTGTTAAAAACATATCAAATGTTTAGAAACTCTACCGTGCCTAATAATTTGAAACCGTGCATTTAGAGTTTTTTTTTTAATTTTGAAGATTATACTGATTATACTGTTATCATTGGGAGGTTTCTTCAATAAAATTCAATGTATACTCTAACAGGTGATGACTTTTATTACACTGACTGCCATATGCACCCACCATTTAGGAAAATCAGAAAAAAAGAACATTTGCATAATAATTTGGAACACAGTGTATAGGACAGCTAGTTATACTAAAGAGTTGCTCTGATTTTATACCAGTAAATTATAATGAAGACTATTAAGAAAAATGCATCATTAAGCATTTGGAAAACAAATACGGTAGTTAAAGTTTAATGAAAAAAGTAAATGAAAAGGTGACTAGACCAAAAAAATACTTTAAAAAGACAGTAAGAAGCCATAGGAAATCTAAAGTACTATGTATCATTTTGTAAAATTAATACAAATTAATTACAAAAATAAATCAGATCTAGGGAGCTGTGCTATAGTTTTGCTGCTGTTCTCCTTGAGGATGTTAAGTTGCAAATTTTATAAATAGCACTCTTTATTTCCTATGGTTGATTGTGTCTATACCCTGCTGAATATCCCAAGGTATCTGAATGTTGTGGATGGGGCAGCTGTGTACTTTATAATTAACTCTTTAAACAAGTATTACGCTATGTGCTCACTGGACATATATTTTTGTGCTGCGTATGTGTTGCATTTGTCAGCTGTTGAAACGCAGCTATGTGCTAACAAAAGCAGCACAAACGTTTTGAGTTTGTGCTGCATTTGGACACATTACAAACGCAGCACAAGAATGCAGCACCAATAAGGGTACACAAAAAGACACAAACACAGACAGACACACTTTCTCACCCTCCCAGCGATCCCTGGTGATGTCTTCCTCTTGCAGCGGCAGAAGCTGTGTATTCATCGTCTTACAGAGCCTGCACAACATGTATCAGCCTGAGGTACATGACCAATCATATGGCGCAGGCCCTGGAGGACGATACACACATCTGCCACCTGTGTGGACAGAGAGAAATAATCGGGAATTGCCGTGGGCTCACTGGGAGGTGAGTTTTGCAGCGTTTTTGCTGTGGAAATCGCAGGAAAGAAGTCTCATATACCAATAGTGCACTTTTTGCGCCAAGTTCTGCGACCCATGGCATCCTCATTTTTTGGATCTAGGTTGTGTGATGTTTAATTTTTGCAGCTTGAGCTGTCGTCTCTAATGATACCAATTTTGGTGGATGTGCTGTTTTGATTGCCCCTTATTGCATTTTACAAGCGGTGACCAAAAAACTTGATTTTGGCATTTTGCCTTTTTTTTGTTTACGTAGTTTATGGCTCTCATTAATTTATTTTATATATTGATAGATCTGGCATTTATGAACGCGGCGATACCAAATATGTGTATTTTTTTAATACTTTTATTTTGAATAGGGAAAAAGGGGGTGATTTAAACTTGTGTTTTTTTTTCATATTTTTTAAAACATGTCCCGATGAGCTGCATAACATCGGGTCAATGGAATTCAGTTTCACTTTCAGTGGTTGGCAGCGCTTACCAATCACTGACAGGAATCAAATCCAGATAGCTTCCTGGGTCACACCAGGACCCTGGGATATCAGGTACTGAGCAGAGATCCTGTGATCTTATTGTGGAATCTATCTCGGCGGATTGGCAATAGCACGAGATTTCAAACTCCAGCACTTATATGCCCGCGTGAATGCACTTGGGAGTCCGTCGCCCATAGGATTCTGTTGGCAGTGTTAGGGCAGCATTACATTACGGTTACGCTGCGGTAATGCTTTTTAATGGCCCCCCCGGATGGAATGCCGACACCAGTGTGGCCCTGGCGTTAGATTTAGAGGGAAGAGCAAACATTAACCCTTTCCACTCATAGGTGGGTGTGCATTACAGTAAGACTACTGGAAGATCAACATATATTTTGTTCTTTAAAGAGGACCTGTCATCCCCTGGTGCTATGCTAACTGAATACATCACTGAATGCTGCACTCAGGGAAGGGCTCCCCCATGTCTCTAGCCCCCTATAAGCTGTTATAAAGACTTTATAAATTGTACAGATAAGGAGTCCGGAGGGACTTACTCAGTAATGAGTCATCGCTGTTGCTGGTGTCCTCCCTGCCTCCAGCTCTCTCTGTGTCGCCTCCAGCCATCTCTTGTTTAACCTCCTGTATGTGTCATCGTTGAGGGTTGGAGGTGGCACAGAGAAGGCTGGAGGAGGAGAGGACACCAGCAACAGCGATGACTCATTATTGAGTAAGTCCTCTGAACTCGTTAACTGTACACTTTACAAAGTCTATTTAACAACTTACAGGAGCGCTAGAAACATGGAGGACTTCTTCCCTGAATGCAGCAGACATGCTGCATTCAGTGCTGCATTCAGTTAGCATAGCACCAGGGGGTGACAGGTCCTCTTTAAGGTTAAAATGCAGAGGAAAGAAACTAATGGCACTAGTTCAGCTCTTCAGGGTGACACTACAGGTTGTCTATATCAGAATGAATATTAAGCATTGTCACAACTGTCAAAACCAATGCAGGTGCTGCCTGTGAAACATAGAATTCCAGGATCTATTTAATGGCAAAAATGAAGTCTTCCCCATCAGAACCTGTTATTTTTTTCTAACAAAGATTATTTTCATATTTGGGGGTTGTCACAGTGCACAAAGTTATCAGTTCAATTACAAATTCAGCTTTGCTGTATCTGTTTAACGTGAATCTTTAAGAGTTGGTAATGTATACTCCTGATAACACTTCTTCTGGATTGCTGCACACATCATGAATAATTTGGACCTGTCAATCTGAGTATTTAACTTGCTTTGTTATACATCAGTGATTGAGAATAATGGAGCTAACTGCCATGGCCCCAGGCCTTTTTCTTAATTCTAATTCACACTCTCTTGCTTTATATGTTTGTTTCATTGTGTATATACTTGTGTGATTTATCAATATCTCTGAGAATAAATTGAATAACAATGAACTATGCACTCATTCATATGTAATTTGCAAACATTCACAGTAAATGTGGCTTACATTGAAATATACTTATAAATTGTTGTTGATTCTTGCCTGGATACTAAATGTTTTTACAGTTACAGCAATTACCTTCTAAAATAGCACTCGTTCTTGAAAGCATTCTTTGTCTTTACATGGTTATATTTTATTGCCTCTGTGAAAGTATTGTAGAGGCTGAAATATATATGTCACCTTCGGCAGGAAAAATCTAAAGTTTAGGTTTGCATATAACTGTTACCATTAACATAATTTTACAACATTAAACAATAACAATAAAGGGAAGGGACACGGGTTTAAGCATGTATAAAAATGATCTGATTTAAAGTGAACCTATCAGTCAATTCATGCTGCCCAAACCACCAGCAGAATAAATCAGAGCCTGGTTGCACGAATGCAGAAATGTATCTTTTTTTTTTTTTTAAAGGGAACCTGTTACCTAGTTTAGCCCCCTAACCTACCACTATCTGACCCTGCTGCTTCCTACTACATTACTAACCATCCTTGTCTGAGCTAATAGTGAATTATAAATGTAGATAAAAGTGATTTATAAACTTACATGACCACAGACGTGTGGGCGTTCCTGGACGGCTGTCTGAAGGTGGGCTGTCACTCCGAGTCTACTCTTTCCCCGCCTTCAATCACGCCCGGAGGGTGTGATCAATTATTCAGGAGCGTGCCCTGATTTTGAATTCCCGCATCCTTCTTCTGGGTATGACACGTTGCTGACCACCGGTGTCATTTCCGATCTGGTGCATAATGGGGGGTTTTGGGTGTACATGCCGGGTTTGGAATGCATACTGCACATGCTCTGGAGCCAGCTTGTTCAACAATACCCCCCACAATGCACCAGAGCAGAAAAGAAGAAGAAGGAGATGGAAATTTGAAATCAGGGCGTGCTCCTGAATGAATGATCAGCAACAGTGAGACAGGTGAGAGTGGACCAGGAGAGACTGCCCATCTGTTTGCCAGCCATCTAGGAATGCCAACATGTCTGTGGACAAGTACGTTTATAAATCACTTTTATCCACATTAAGGCTACGTTCACATGCTGCGTAATAGCCGCACTTGTTTGTAGTTGTGTGCTTTTGCTGCACTTTGCACAAAAAGGTGCAACTACATTCACATGCTGTCAATTTTGACCTGCGCTTTTTCCGAGCCCATTTTATAATGTGCGCTATTGGAGAAGCGCACGTCAAAATGTGAAAAGATTAGACATGTTGATCCTTTGCAGTGAAAGCACGTGTGAACACATTTTAACAAAAGCCATTGCTTTTGCTGGAATGTGTTCCAGCGCTGCGTTTCACTGTATTTAAGCAAGCACTAAATAGTAAATTATGCAGCGTGTGAATGTAGCCTTATAATTCACTAGTACATCAGACATGGATGTTAGAAGCTGCAAAGACAGGTAGTGATAGGTTAGGGCAGGGGTAGGGAACTCCAGGCCTCAAGAGCCACACACAGTGCAGGTTTTTAGGATTTCCTTAGAAATTGAAAGATTGAAATCATCACCAATGCAGGTGATTCAATTATCACCTGTGCAATACTAAGGAAACTGTCACGCTTCTGGGAAAAGGCGCCCCAGAGTGGACCCACTGAGCCATGGTATAGAACTCCCCTGAGTGACCTGGTCCTAGTTTAACCAACCCCTATACAGGAATTGTCAAGGGTCGGTTAAATCGCTACAGATGCTAGTACCAGGGGGGCGGCTCATAGGGTTAGATTATACTACGATATAGCTAAGGAGGATTTGAGGGATCAGAGCCTGACACAGCACGCATGGATGCCGGATGCCCGATCGGTAGAGGAGCAGAGGATGCAGACCCAGGAGAGGTGAGCTGGGGAGCGGTGCCAGGGCACCTAACAGAACTCCTGTCAACATGACTTGTGTGCAACTCTAATCTAGGTGACAGGTCCCTTTAAATGCTCTGATGATACTAGTCCAGAGTTACCGTTACCCCCAGCTGGTTTTTATTAGTGCTTACAGTTGACATGTGAAAGACCAGTTACGGTAATTACCTCTATGGTATGTGCCGACGCTGGGTATTTAGTACAGGAATTTTTGGCAGCAAAACTGCACCTTGTGACAGGAAAACGCACCACATAAAGCATACTTTTCTGGTGAAGATTTGGTGCAGATTGAACTACAGGAAGAAAATAAGCATAAAAAATACTTTGCTGGGGTAAGGATAGGTATGCAGTTTTGACACAAAAGGTGACAAAAACGATGCAAAATGCATAAAAATAGCAGCGCATTTGTACACTGTAATGTAAAAATGTGCAGCAAATGCACATGGTATACTGGCCAGCCAGCAAAGTCAATGTGACTGTGTGTGCTGTGCCAACATCTGCACTTTTCAGGGTAGCATATTAGTTGCAGATTTTTACGGATCTTAGATCCATAAAACTCTGCAGAATGTCAATTATCTTTACTGTACTCCAGGCACTTCATGGTTTTAGCCACATCACACCTCATGTGGATAGGGGGCGTGTGACTCATATGGGGTGTGGCGCAGCCAAAACCAGTAAGTGCCCGGAGAATGGTAGGGTAAACGCCATACTATTGGGTGGGCAAGCTTAGCAGGGCAGCCACAGCACAGCACTCAAAGTCAGATGCAGAATTTTCTGCGTAAAACAAAACGCCACATTTTTGTTAAGTAATTTGTGGTGAAAACGGATACAAATTTCATGCACAAAATTCTGCATCTCTTTTGACTGTAGGGACAATTTGCAGCAATGAATCAGTCTTGTGTCTGCATACTTTTCCCTAACTGGATATTCAAACAATATTTTCTTTGAAATGAGACAATAAATATATCTGGCTGCCAGATACCTAGGTTCAGATCCTTTGTGGCTATGGGTTGTGCATGAGCAGCATTTAATAATTTAAAACTTTTACAAAACACTCACAATGCTATTAACAGGGTTTCACAAGCCTATGGAAGATATAACACTATCTACATATGTCTTAATATTTATTAGCTGATGCCACCATAAGTCAGAAACACTTTTTGCAAATTCCATTATCTTGCCCTGTCTGGGGACCATTGTTGTTTTGATGTTGCAAGAGGGGATGATGCAGCAGGATTACTGTTAGGACTATAGTTCCCATTAATCCTTTTACCCCTTAGGGTACCTTCACATGCCGCAATATCGCCAGAAGATCATAAAGGCGGTATGTCGCCCTGAAACAATTCCCGTGAAATTGCCTCTCGGTTGCGCGTGTGATTGGGGAATTTTGCGACGATAAATCACCTCTCGCCTGATTACTGAGCACTGCTCTGAAATCAGAGGGAATCATGCAGGCAAGATTTCTGTGTTTTGGCGTCTGATACGGCGATAGTGATGGAATCTGCGTCACCTATTGATCTCCCGTAGGCGTGCCACAGCGTGCTGGAGTCCGCGCCCTGTCTGCGATGATTGGTGGTGGGTAGTGTGTTCCCATTGGATGTCAGTTGATAGGGCTTTGAAGAGCTGTCCGTTCAGCACCACACACATCTTCACCTACACAACAGTACGCAAACACAGTTCATGAATTGGCGGCATAGAGGCGCGCAAGCTATGTCATCCGCGTGTATTTATCAGTGCTCTGTCGAGTATAGTGCCACATGCTATGTCAGATGTTGCCCTACACATCGTACATGGGTGGCATGGGCCACGCACTTCAATCACTTTGCGCGCTGTCAATTAGGTGACGCAGATGGGTACATTATCCAGCTTTCACTCAGCAGGCGTGTACCGTGTTAGCGCCCTAAACTTGGTTTGGTGTAGTGTAAGCCACTGTCCTGCACAACACAGCTCCTGTGTGACGCTTTAGCGAATCAAAAGTGTGTTGCAGTAGCCACTATCGACAACACGAGCGTGTATTAATGACCACGTCCGATAGACAATGGCGTCATGTATTAGCCAGCCTTCCAGAGCAGGCTGGCCAATCGTAACGCTGTTGCATTGTCCAATGAACGTGTTTGGGGAGCGGTGTAAAGCACTCCTTGTCGCGCTGAATATGTATGCCCACATTACCTTTGGGACTGCGGCGTGTGAAGCGGCAACGGAAGTCGAGCAGATTGGTTACGCTGTGGGTGAAGAGACACATCTCCTTTCTTTCAGGGCGAGATTGCGGCGTGTAATAGCGCCATGTAATAGCGCCATCGGTGATCTGAGGTAAGCATGAAAAACGTGCACACGCACGTTAGATCGCCTCATATCGCCAGGCGATATTGCGACGTGTGAAAGTACCCTTACAGATATTAGCTCTATTTGTATTTGTCTGCATGTCCCTTTGTTATTACAAGATGTAGGGTTGTGCTGTAAGTACTCTCTATCATCAAACACAAGACATCTTTGCAACTAAAATGCTGATCTGTTACTTACTAAGCACTGCACAAACTCCTTCCCAGCATGAGAAACATGATTCCTTTAGACATGGGAATGCTAGGGAGCTGTATATATAGGAAGAATGTGATGTGTGACTTTCTGAACATTAAAGCACTACTCCAACATTTTTGTTTTCAGTGCTAGAGTGATGCTTTAAATGTAAGCCACCTGTCCCCTGATCATATACTCACTCAGTCTCCAGTGTCTTCACCTTATACCAATGCCACTCCAGTCTGGCAGTGCCATATTGTGACGGTAACTTTGTATAGTTTGGAAGTCAGAACTTATGTTACAAGCGCCCAATGCATCTCTGTGAGGAGGCAGAAGGAGGCCAGAACAAGGCTTTCATAGAGTTGTATTGAATTATGACCTCAGGCACGTTCCTTAAAATACTGGAGCTGCTGGCAGGTCACAAATCTCTTCAGAACAAAGCATGGGAAATGGTGAAGCCGCTAGAAGGTATCAGACATGGGACTTATATTTAACGCACCACTACAGCAGTCCAATAAAAAAAAATGCTGGAGTAGTGCATTAAAGAGGGGGAGAGGGAATAAAACCTGTGTTCATTTTATGGGATATCACATAAAGGAGATAAAATCAATGTTATTAATACCATGAAAGTAACTGTTACTTTTTATGTGCTTAAGGTCCATACACTAAAGCATGTCATAAATTTAAATTGAAAACACATAGACTGCTATATTAGACAATTGCAATATGTGTCATTAGTTAAAATACACTTATTAATCCAATAAATCATTTTGCAAGCTAGGGCTGAGGATTTGTTGCGCGCAAATTTTTACAGCTGCATCTGCAACATTTTGGTAATTATGGACAATGGCAGTCTATAGTTTTGGCATGTATGGTATTGCTGTAGGTGACAAACCTGGAAATGTCTTACCATATTTGTGCAAACTTCTAGCAGAAAAGGAACTCTTATGTATAGCAAATTTACACACATTATATACTGTAGACCTCTATATATAGGAAGCAAACCCTCTCACAAAATACCTGATACCTCTTATAAGAATACATATCAGAATTAGGCACTCTGGTAAGTTATGGCCATAATACATGATTTTGTAATACACAAATGGCTGATCATATCTACTATATAAAAGCCCTATTTAGTGTGTATGTGTGTCTATATGTTTGTCCAGAAAACTGCGCCACCTATAGGACATTGTGTACATTACAAAAGGCAGTTAAATTGAAATGTAAGGGTAAGTGCACACTTACCGGCGGGTTGGTCGGCGGCGGCTGGGCGGAACCCGCCAGGAAGCTCCGGCGCCGTCCACCGGCTTCCTGGCGGGTATGTGCGGCGGGAGCCGGGCGGGTGACGGGCGGGAGCCGGCGGTTGCACAGCGGGTTCTCGGCGGCGGGTCTGCTGCGTAAACAGCAAGCAGCTAGATTTGCTTGCACCCGCTGCAGATACACGCCTGTTTTATATGAACAAGGCTCATATTTTGAGCTGGGTAACTTGCGTAGTTGCAACTGGAATGTACGTTTGTAAACCCCCGGGATTTTGTATGCACACCATTGTCGGTTTATATTGGGATTTTAATCTTAAGATACCAAAAGCACGTGTTTGGATAAACATAAATTTTACATAACAAATCTAATGTACAATAAAACCCGGTGCGGTTCTAATGTGTTAAAACGCCCAAAACCTTGGCACATTGACGCATTAAATGGCATGTAAGAATCTAAACTAAGACCAGGGTCACACTTGCAGTTTTTCCATGAGTTTTCACACTTGTCGTTTGTGAAAAACGCATGGAAAAACGCATTCATAGACCCCCATACAAAAAACGCATGCCCCAATGCCAAAAACGCATGTCTAATGTGCCATGCGTTTTTTGGATGCGTTTTTGGCTCAGCACCAAAAAATGCATCATGCTGCATTTTTTGGTGCTTTTTCAAGAACGCATGTGTTTTTTTAACATGGAGTCCTATGGGAAACGCATGCGTTTTCGCATGCCACTAAATGGTACCATGCGTTTTTGCATGCCTTTTTAGGCTGCTCCAGATTTATCAGCAAAAATGCAGCCCAAAAACGCAGCCTGCAAAAAGCAACCTTAAAAAACAAGCCAATGGTGACCCTAGCCTTAGTTTGGTGATCAGTCAAGTTTGGTTGATCACTCAAAATCTTCACCAAAAGCCAAGATGGGCCATCCCAAAAAGTATACAGATGATATGTGAAGGAAAGCAGCACAAAAAGGCAATGACGCGCAAATGACACTACTGAATAAAGAGAGCATTGCATTGACCAAGCCACTACACAGAAGAGCATGTGTGTCGCACACGACTCCCCCCTGTCCGGACCCATTTGATTATCACAGGATGCCATTTTGCAGCGACGACAACACAAATCTCCAGGATCAAGATCAATGAAACGCTCACAAGATGCTGCATCACAGCGCGCATGCTGCATGGCCGAGTCTCCAACATCAAAGTCTAGGAGGTTGACAAACAATGTAGTATCAGAACGCCAGCGATATAAAGAAGATTCTCCATTGTTTAGATCTACGACACTGTTACAGGATACATCATTACATCACCGGTACCGTGACAATGAATCTCACAATCCAGATCAATCAGTCTGTCACAAGATACAGCATCACACTGGAGCCGCCGTAATGACAAATCTCCTGAGTCCAGACATTATTGTCGCATCATGTGTTTATTTTCGTTACTCCACCATGAATAGTAGCATTTTCATCTACTGTATAACAGCATTCATGATATGTAACATACACACACCTACTTTGTTGGCTGCATGTTATACCATTCTACTGCTATTGCTGAGTTTAAAACACAACTATTTTTTATTTAATTTCGTAATCTAAAGCATATATAACATAGTTTAACTAATTTATAATCGGACATGCTCTAGAATTGCACAATGTGATAAATTCGGGCCCCCGTCTAGTAAGGAATATAATCAGGCAATGTCCTGATGTGAAAACACCTTTAACATCGATATAATAGCTTGAGGCACAAATATTACGCTTTTATCACTTTTAACCTGTTTTACTGTGTGGAAGAAATACAGCAGACCTTTGCCATTTCAATCCCAAAGAAACTGCTCCACCTCAATTGTGTGTTCATTCTTGATCAGATCAGGTGAGCTTAAAGAGCATCTTGAAGTTACAGCTGCTAAGATGCTCCGGGTCCTGTCTCATCTTCCAAACCACTTTTGGTAACCTTATTATAATTATTTTATACATTGTAAAGCATGCATAGTAAAGGTTATCCTAAGGCGGCGCACACGTTCTACAAAAACTAACAGTTATAATTGTGAAGACATGTTGTTTGTGCCCCGATTACTCTGGAATGTTGACAATGTGATTGGATATCCATGGATCACACTATGTGATTTCAATTTTGTGGACCGTTATTACAATCCTAATTGGACTGTTGTGTCCCCATGATTTTCCACTGCAACCACCAGTAGATCTGGGGCCACGTCAATAATTCATGCATCCCAAAATAAAGTTATTGTCGTGTGTTGTGTGTTGACGTTGGCCCTAGGGGACAAAAACCATGAGTAGGATATTAATGCAGTATAGAACCTGATAGTAAATTTAATTAAATCTTGCCAAAAGGAGTAAAAGCAATCACAGCACTCATTTGATTTCTTTTCAAAAGACTTCTTTAATAAATAAGAACAACACAATAAATACACTCGCTTGAGCAGGCGCAATCCCTGGGTACGGAGTGACAGCCATCTTGTATCACATGTTTTGCTTCATCCATTAAACCTTGAAGAGGAAATGGTTAAGTGTTGTGATTTTTTTCCTATACCTTATGGCAATACTATACTAGATTGTGGCATCATGGGCACTGCCTAAGCTGAGCTGGACGAAAAGGGAAAAGCTGTTTTTCTTGGCTAACTTAAAGGGACTGTTCAAACAATGTAAAGGCACTCTGTGCACCCTTTTTTGGGGCCAAACATTTAAGCCTACCGATCTACTTATTTTCCAACTATAACCCCTTCCCCCTCCCAACATGCACATTTTCAATTGACAGCTCTGACTATATAGACCCAGAGAAGGATAAGGATAGATGGAACACAAGTAGGTAGAAAGGTACACTTACTAGTGCATATCAATGAATTAGAATAATCATCAAAAATCAATGTCATATTGCCATGTTTTTAACCCTTTATCCACCCTACTTTAATTTACTGAAATAACGACCTTTGGGTTTTCATTGGCTGACATTAACATTAACAGAAAAAACACTTGAAATAGATCAACCCGTTTGTAATGATGCTATATAATATATTGTGAGGCACTGCCGGCATGGTCCCCATGGCCGGGGCGCATCACATGCAGGATTAGGGTATGATCCTGTTCACACTGGCCAGTTTTCCTGTGATGATGCTGTGTGAACCTATCCGGAACACAAGGTGTTAAATGTGATAGTGTGTGCTGTAAAGCTGAGACATTCATGTGACTAGTGAGCGGCTGTGAGTGGCAGTGAATGGCTTCTGAGATCGATGAGGCCCTGAGGAAAGGAATGGGTGTTGATTGCTGACAGCCCAGGTGGGTGTGTCAGGTGGGTGTGTCCTGAGGAATAGCAGCCCAGCTGGATGAGTCAGTGTGGGAGTGGCAGGCACGATAAGAGCCTGCCAGCTGGGTGATTGAGATTGAAGCTGAGATCCTGCTGAGAGATCATGCTGAGAGATCATTCAGAGACTGGAGATCGTGCTGAGACCAGCCTGAGTGCAAAGCAGTCCAAGGTTCTGGGTGTATGATAGGAGCATGCTAGCTACGTGCTGGTGCCTAGGACCGAGGTCGTGACAGCTCCTGGAGTGGGGAAGCCGTGGGTACTACTAGTCCGGGCGTGGTGTGAAACGTCCGGGAAAGGAGCCCTTGGGGGACGCTTGGTGGACCCGTGACCCAGGTAGCGAGACCCGGATCCGTGCCCAGTAAGACAGCAGTTCCCATGTGACGGAGTGAGCTGTGTGTAAATCATGCCAGGTGAGCGTAGTCGCCATTAGGTCCGACTAGTTAGTCAGTGAAGGACCTGTTGAACCGCATCAGTATTGTATGGCTTTTTAAAAAGACCCAGCGAGTGAATGTAACCTTATAGGGGCAGATGTATGACGTGTGCCAGGCGGGCATAGACCAACCTTGGGACCGACTCAGTGTAGTCAGTTAAAGGTCCTGATGAACCGGAATGTATGTGGCCCTTCGGGAGGCGATTGTGTGTAGCCCTACGGGAGGCGATTTTATGATGTGTGCCAGGCGGGCATAGACCGCCCTTGGAACCGACTCAGTGTAGTCAGTTAAAGGTCCTGATGAATCGGAATGTATGGAGCCCTTTGGGAGGCGATTGTATGTGGCCCTTCGGGAGGCGATTTTATGAAGTGTGCAGGCGGGCATAGACCGCACTTGGGTCCGACTCAGAGTAGTCAGTTAAAGGACCCGATGAACCGGAATGTATGTATGTACTAAAGGTCAGATGCAGGGGTTAATAAGGCTCCTATAGTAGGGTAACAGATGGTTGTCCCGGATACTAAAGTTTGCCAATCCCTGTTCTGAACCCAGATGTGCCACAGTCCATGGATGTCTATATGATGAGCTGTGAGCGTGTGAATGGACGCGTGTGGTCCATGGTGGCTTATAGGATGGATCATATACTGTGTGTAAGAACCCGGTCAGGCTGGGGTCCTGATTCCGGGGTAGTATGGAGCTGGGGAAATAAAGCCAGGCGGCTGGTACCGCCATTGGGACCCATAGGGCCCGTTGATATATGGTAACTGATGTATTGTTAAATGTATGTGAAATGTAGATAGGCCAGAGGCCATAGCCACCATGGGAGCGGTTGTTAGAGCTCCAATGGGGACAGAGAGGTGGTTAAAGGTACCGGGTAACTATAAGATGCTATGTGTAATATAAGTGTTATGTAATGTTATATGTAAATGTATGGTGTATTTATGTATGGTGTTTATAATCAATGTGATATGTGTCAAACATGCTACCCGGGTTATGTTATTATATGTGAAAAATAAACGGGTAGACATTGCTTAAATTATAAAAACGTGTTGTTGTCGTTATGCAAGCGGGTTCCCCGGGTGCTACCTCACAATATACATTTCACTTTCTGTATTGAATTTATCTTTTTGATGATATTCTAATTCATTGAGATGCACTAGTAAATGTTTGGCCACACCATGATGCACCAAGCCTGTGTTTGGATTGAATGGCCATTCTGTGCTGACAGACTCCCTTTAATGCTTTAGTGTCACTTCGCTGACTCTCATGAACGTTGTAGTAAATTTAATTAGCATACCCTGAGAAGTACAAATATTGAAGTAATATAGCAATTTAATCCCAGTCTTTAGCTTTTATAAGGATGATATTGAACTCCGTAGACTCTATAGTACATTTCCAATTTTTAGAAGCTCATAGAGAATACTCGGAATGAGACACATATGTTAACAAAGAGATGCCAAGAACTGCAAATGTAGCCTTAGGGACAAAGAATAGCAAAGTTTTGCTAAGTTTGTTTTTTTTCTTTTAAATTAAGGAAGAATACATGTACAAAAATGCAAGTCACTGAAACAGTAAACTCTGGAAATCATGGCAAACTAATATCCAAACTATAAAAATTATAACAATTTCTACTTTACTATAGTTTTTCAAACTGATATAGTTTTATCATAAAATGCTTCAACTGGTTTGTTTAAAACTTTATCTTTTTTTATCCAAGAGATAGTTGTAATGCCCATATATGGTAAATATTGCCAATATATGCTAATGTGTGTGTGTATGTATCATAGCCCTGCCCCCTCCCAGTAGACCCACCCCTTCAAAGCTCCACCCCTACACATAGCCCCCTCCTGATAGCCCCACCCCTTTCATATCTCCACCCCACATATAGCCCATATATGGCAATATCACCCATATATGGTAAATTATGTGCCCCACTTTCTCCCAATAACCCCACTCCTTTAGAGCTCCACCCCTAAACATAGTCCCAGGGGCAGGGCTATGTGGAAGAGGCGGGATATGTGGAGATGCAGGCTGCAAAGTGGGTGTAGCTATGTGGAGTGGGCAGGACTGTGTGAAGTACAGTAGGTGTGGCTATGAGTGGACATGGCTATATGGAGTGGGCAGGGCTATGCCACATACATACACAAACTGAGAGAGGAGAAAAAGCGCAATAGGGTCTTATCCTTTTAACACTGTAGTTATGAAAAAATTATTTTGGCACTGCTCACCTGTGACAGTTGTGTGACCCACAACCGGTGTAAAGGTATAGCTATGGCTGCCATAGCTCTGCACTCCTCCCTTCCCATTAATCCACAAGGTGCCATCTGATGTGTGTATATCCTACTGCTGCCCAGGAGCTGGGATTTAGGTCTGAAACGCCTCGGAATTAAAGCCATCATTGCCTGACAACTGTGGTTACACCATCTTATTTCACCGTATGTGCAGCGTGGGTCCAGGGAGCACTGTCCTTTTCCCTGTGTTCACATACACACACACACACACACACATACATACACTCAGCTTTATATATTATATAACGTACAGCAATTGATTTTAATAAGCTTTAAAATATACTTTATCAGAGAAGTCTGGTTGAAAACCATTCATAACCCTTCCACATAGTGTCCCCACTACACTGTGTGTAAAACAGACATATGTTCATTCTCACTCAGATATGTCTTCACACTGAACACTTGGCATGTAACCATATAAGGGAGGGGGTTGGGCCTACACTGTGTGAGAGCTACTTACTGCAGCTGGTGAGGAAACAATGTATCAGATTATCTCAGAGTACAGCACAGTTGCTAAGCAATGTCAGAATATCAGGATCAGTGCAAACTCCTCTGCACAAGCTTATCTAATCTGTCATCTGGCTCCACACAGCTCAGATCTCTGTTAACTCCTTCTCTCAAATCATACTGCTCACTACTAGTCTGCTCTCAGAAGCTGTGGAAATACACACACAGTGCTGGCAGATGCTGGCCACACCCACACAGCAATAAAATGCAGTTTTTAAAAGAGCACAGAAAAATGTGAGAAAATAAGTCATATATCACAAAAAATCATTAACAACCAGTGCAGAATTATATATTTTTTGTTTTGTTTTCAATGAAATGACATTTACACTTTAAATACGTTCCTCATTTATCAAAAAGCATGACCCACTGTGGTAAATTTAGAACATTTTAAGACATTCTTGTTTGAGTGTTTACACTGAGAATTAGACAATTTGACGAAATCTGTCCCAGTGTTTGTTTGCAATCTGCTGCCATGGGGACACACACGTCCACATAGAAAGAGGAGCCAAGTTCTCGGTTCTGTTATGACAAAGGTAGTGCAGTCTATGGGTGTTAGTAGACACCAACATATTATGCGACTGACTTATGAAATTGTATCCCTGGTTAACAAGAACATGATTGGAAAACAAACATTACTATAAAATAGAGTTGTCCCTTTTATTCTTTAGTTCACTTGAGCTATGCACATAACTTTGGAGCGATTAGAAATGTCATCATTATTTTATAGGATTACTAGTAAAAAGGCCCGATGCTGTCGCATCGGGAGTGTAGTGTGGGGAGTGAGGGCATGTGCGGGGGTAAGAAAGGTGAGCAAGGGCAGTGTGGGCATAAAGAGCGGCAGTGTGGGTGAGTGGGGGCATGAGCAGGGGCAGTGTGGGTGATTGGGGGGGTAAGCAGGGGCAGTGTGGGTGATTGTGGGCAGTTGGGGGGGTGAGAGGGGTAAGGAGTGATGAGATAGGGAGGGTAAGAGGAGTGAGCAGGGTCAGTGTGGGTGAGTGTGGGGTAATCAGGGGCAGTGTGTGTGATTGTGGGCAGTTGGGGGGTGAGAGGGGTAAGGAGTGATGAGATAGTGGGGGGAAGAGGAGTGAGCAGGGTCAGTGTGGGTGAGTGTGGGGTAATGAGGGGCAGTGTGTGTGATTGTGGGCAGTTTGGGGGGGTGGGGGAGAGAAGTAAGCAGGGTGTTTGGGTGAGTGGGGGTGGGGGTAAGCTGGAGCAGTGTGAGTGTGGGCAGTGTGGGTGAGTGTGGGCAGTGTGGGTGAGTAGGAGGTAATGAGGGGCAGTGTGAGGAGTGAGTGAGGGCATGGGGGGGGAAGAGGAGTGAGGAGGGGCAGTGTGGGTGAGTTTGGAGGGCTATGGAGGGTGAGTGTGAGTGAGCAGGGGCAGTGTGGGTGATTGGGGGGTAATGAGAGGCAGTGTGGCTGGCTGTGTAACGTTAGTTGAGGAGGGGGGGGTGGTGGTAGGAGACAGCAGGGCGGCGGCCGTGGAGGCTGCAAAGAGAGTGGGGCGGCGGTGGCATGACAGGGAGGGCCGCAGCGGCGGGCAGCATGTATGATGAAGGGGTCCCTTCAGTAATAGCGGTGCCCCTTGCTGCGGCGGGGGGTGGGGGGCCTGGAGGCGTTTCTGTAAGGCGCTTACCGTGGCTGCGGTGGGGCTGGAGGGTGGAAAGCGAGTGTGCCGCCGGCAGCATGAGAGCGGTGGAGGCAGCAGTGTGCGGCAACGGGAGCGTGGAGGGAGCCTGGAGGGAGCCGCCGCCAGGCCGCGGCATGGGTGTAGTAATATGGCGGCGCTTCCGGGGTAGGCATAATCATCAGTTTAGCGCAGGCGCCCTTGCTCCATAGTGCAAAATATAAAGGGAGGGGACAAGAGGCGCAATAGTGCCCTATCACTAGTGACACTAGTATGTAAATGGTGGTGCTGTGTGGCCGCTCACCTGGTCCAGTTGTGGTCCCCACAACTGGTTTGACTGCGTTTAGGAATCAATGTTCCAAGCTGCTGCAGGACCTCCACCTACCACTGGATCGTGGTGTGTTCCAAGGAAAAAGATGGGAGTGTTGGTGTGCCAGGATATCCCTGAGGAAGACGCCGGGTTGTGGCGTTGAAACGCGTTGGAATAAAAAGGATGAAAGTTTGCTGGGCTCTTTGGTGAGTTTTTAATCCAGAAGCAGCGCGGACCGTGGCACACCAACACTCCCATCTTTTTCCTTGCTCCATAGTGGCACAGTGGCCGGAAGCGCCAAACTGATAATTATGTATAGAGATGACAAGGACACACTGTCATACATACTAATTAGTGATTCCATTGAGGCAGCAGCGCGGACCGTGATACACCATCTTCCCAATATCTGAGAGAAACTGGCAGTAGATCCAGGAGTTGAGCTTCACTCCATCCTCAACTCGAAAAGGTCCCACAAGTTCATCTTTGATGATACCAGTCCATGCCAGTACCTCACCTCCACCTTGCTGGCATCTGAGTCTTAGTGGAGCTCTCTGCCCTTTACTGATCCAGCCTCTGGCCCATCAATGTGACCCATCAAGAGTCACTCTCATTTCACAAGTCCATAAAACCTTTGAAAAATAAGTCTTAAGATATTTCTTGGCCCAGTCTTGAGGTTTTATCCTATGTTTCTTGTTCAAAGGTGGTTGTTGTTCAGCCTTCCTTACCTTGGCCATGTCCTGAGTATAGCACACCTTGTGCTTTTTGATACTCCAGTAACATTGCAACTCTGAAATATGGCAAAACTGGTGGCAAATGGCATCTTGGCAGCTTCACGCTTGATTTTCCTCAATTCATAGACAGTTATTTTGTGCCTTATATGCCCAACATGCTTCTTGTGACCCTGTTGGCTATTTGCCATGAAACGCTTGATTGTTCGGTGATCACGCTTCAAAAGTTTGGCAATTTCATGACTGCTGCATCCCTCTGCAAGACATCTCACAATTTTGGACTTTTCAGATCCCGTCAAATCTCTCTTCTGACCCATTTTGCCTAAGGAAAGGCATTTGCCTAATAATTAAGCACACCTTATATAGGGTGTTGATGTCATTAGACCACACCCCTCCTCCTTACAGAGATGCACATCACCTGATTAACTTAATTGGTAGTTCAAGCCTATACAGCTTGGAGTAGGACATGTATAAAAAGCATTATGTGATCAAAATACTCATTAGCCTAATAATTCTGCACACAGTGTATATTTAATTTCTAACTCCTTTTGGTTTAATTAACCACGAATCTAAAGCTTGTAAGTGGTCACGATCTTTGTACCAAGCCATGTTACATAGGACAAATCCATGTATTCATACAGATTGGCTATCCAATTCGTGTATGTTATTACTCAAAACCTCTTTGTGCAAAACTGATTAATGTATCACATGTCTCGCACCAGACTCAGCTCAGAACAGCCTGGCTCTGTCCTCCTGTGTTAGTTTTGCCAGGAGTAAGCTATTTCGCAGACCTGTCAGTGTAAAGTGTTACTCACAGAATGTACACAGTCACAGGGCTTGTTACTGCTCTGTAATCACACACTGGAACTTGTGAACGCGTGACCAACAGATCAGCAGCCTCAATGGAATGAAATCTCTTTACATCCCTTTTACATCACAAAGATAGTCTAAAAAATGAAGGAGTTTCTGAAAATCGAGAAAAATAGGCGGTATTAAAAATAAATAATGGAAACCTAGATATACAATAGCATAAAATTTGATGGGATAAACTATAGATGAGGATTATACATGTAGATACCAATGAACAATACATGAAAACAACTTGTAATAGAAGCAACATGTTTGGCTCTGTCGTGGCAGCAGGTGGTTTGCTTCTATGTGGAATGTGGAAAAATGTCGCCAAAAAATTGCACAAATTCAAATTCTACATAATTAAATACACATTATACATAAATCGTTTCTTTTTCTATTGCACCTCATAACGTTATTTAAGATGCTTGACAGAAATCGATGCACCACCAAAACTAATATACATATAGTAGCAAAATACTAAAAGCAGCACCGCCATGCAACTGACAGAAGAGCATAGTAGAGAAGTAGAGCATGGATGGTCAAATAAAAAGCTTAGTAGAATATTAAGACGAAGACACTAAATTTTGCAAAAGCAAAATTTTATACCTTCTATTCCTGAAAATCCTGTGTGGTCAACCCTTCTATGGCCAGACATTTTTTTCAATTCTGGCCATTGCAGGGAAAATATAGATTTACTGTATATGGTGGTGATTCAAATGATCAACCATCTAGAAATTACATGGACAGCTTGAGTCCTAAGGAAGTGGAAGACCCACTAAGCTGATGACTATACCGAGACTTTTTGTAACAAGACTTTCTCATTTTAAAGGGATCCTGTCACCTCCAAAAAGCCACCTAAGTTACAAAAATATGTCCCTGCAGCATCCTATCACCATTCTCACACTCCTTTAGTCTCCTAAATGCTTCCTGTCAAAGTACATAAAAACGTTTTTATGCTCACTAGGGATGAGCGAGTCCTAAATTACTCGGAATCGCTAGACCCGCACGAGTCCGAGCCCAGGACTCGGGACTCGTGGCGAGTCTAGCGAGTCCAATGTTAAAGAATAGGGAATATGGATTCGCGAGTCCCGAATAGATAATTCAGGACTCGGAATCGCAGACTCGCTAGGATTCGGAGCATTGGCTCAGGGGCTGGGCTGGAGCCTCTTCCCCTGGCTGGCAGTTAGGTATGTCTTGTCCGGACAGCCTTGAGAACGGGGGGGGGGGGGGGGGGGTGCTGTCAGGTCCGGACAGCCTTGAGAACCGGGGGGGGGGGGGGGGGGTGCTGTCAGGTCCGGACAGCCTTGAGAACCGGGGGGTGCTGTCAGCTCCGGACAGCCTTGAGAACCGGGGGGGGGGGGGGGGGGGGGGTGCTGTCAGGGCCAGACCTTACCTCCTCCAGCCGCGAAACAGCCCGCCTGCCGCACACCGACTCGCCCGCTTTGGACTCGTTACTAGGCGAGTCTTCGCTAAAAGACTCGCCGATTCCCGAGTCCAGCGAGTCCCTTAAGAATCGCCGAGTAACGAGTCCTAGCGAGTAGACTCGCTCATCCCTAATGCTCACTCATTAGCCATGATAATGGGTAGGGACCATATTCGTTAGCCCTCAGGGCGTGTTTGTTTGGTGCCTTGGTCGTCGTAAGATCACGCACTAATCTTGATCTTATATTCATGTTCTAGGCAAGTCTTACCTGCTTTCCACGGCACTGGCTGTGCATGTAATGACAGGAATCGTGTCATTTCCAGGTAGGGTGACGTCAGTACACCCACGCAGCTTGTTCGGCTTCAAGCACCACATTACGCATGCGTGCTTGAAGCCGAACGAGTGGTGTGGGTGTACTGACGTCACCCTACCTGGAAATTACGCGATCCACGTCATTTCATGCACAGCCAGCGCCGTGGAAAGCAGGGAGGGCCTGCCTAGAACATGAATACAAGATCACGCCCATTAGGGCGTGATCTTATGACGACCAAGGCACCAAACAAACACGCCCTGAGGGCTAACGAATATGGTCCCTACTCATCATGGCTAATGAGTGAGTATTAAAACGTTTTTATGTACTTTGACAGGAAGCATTTAGGAGACTAAAGGAGTGTGAGAATGGTCATAGGATGCTGCAGGGACATGTTTTTGTAGCTTAGGTGGCTTTTTGGAGGTGACAGGATCCCTTTAAGTATCAGGTTATACTCACTTGTTGATTTTGTTGTTGAAAGTTCTGTAACTATCCTATTTATTTGAAACAACCCTATTCAGATGAATAGAGCTATTTATTTGCCAAACATTTGCACAAACAAAATCTTTAGTGTGGGAATTCATTATGAGTGCACTAAGTTGCAAGCAAGTCAGTAACTTGCTTTAGATAGTACCTGGTACTTAATCGGTCAAATTGTAAAATCGTGTGAAAAAGTTTGTTTGTAACCTCACCTTTAGGGCCGCTTTACACACACCAACTTCTGTGACCAACTTCTGAACAGATCTCTGGTTGCAGTGACATCATGGACACATTGCTCCATGTTGTGGCCGTGTACAAATGTAACAATGTGTCCATAATTTCACTGCAAGCAGAGATCTGTTCAGAAGTTGGTCACAGAAGTTGGTGTGTGTAAAGCCGCCCTTAGGCAAGGGTCACACCACCATATAAAATTGGATAGCACTCAGTCCAATATTATTTAATGGGGCAGTGCCAATACATTTTTTTCTCATACCAGCTTGACATGGGAAAATAATTGCAGCATGCTACTAATGGATACAAGACTCACCCATTCAAGTCTATCAGTACAGCAGTGTCTGACATGGTGGAGAAGGCTGCCCTCCTCCACTTTGCTAGACCCTCTGCTATACCGTGCTATCACATTACAGTTGTCTAATCTATCTATAAATTAATATATGCAGGAAAAAAGCCGCACGTTCCCTTAGGTTGACGACGCAATTGCGGCGTGTACAGGCGGCATCGGTGATCGGTATCAACCGTCAAAAACGTGCACGTGCACGTTCGGTTGATACCGATCGCAGGTGATAGTTGCGGCGTGTAAAGGTACCTTTACAGGTACAAGTGTTCACAGTGAAAAACAAAGGGTTCACTTGCATGCAAAAAAAGGGATGTTATAATGATCCCTAAGGCTGGGTGCACATTTGCATTTGGAAGCAGCGTAACCAAACGCATGCGCACTGCGTTCCTATGTTTAACATGGGAACGCATAGTACCTGCATTTGGCTGCGTTTTGTTCGGATATGCATAATTTGTGCACCTTCCGAACGCAACATGTTGGATTTTTTGTCTGTTCGTGGCCGCTAGTTTTATCCGCAAGCGTCCGCAAGTGCACAAAGAATTCATGGATCCGCAGTGTCATACGCATGACAGCACAGGCAGACGCTGCAAATCCATTGAAATTGTGGAGCCCACTGGGATGGGGTACTCGGTACCGGAATCGGGGTACTGCTGGGGATATCACGGTGGTCTGGGTCCGGACCGTCTCCCGGGTTCCGCAATAAATGGGGGGATATTTACAGGGGAGTTTGTCGTGATGCAACCCACGGGTTGTGGTCAGTGAGGGGACCTCCAGGGATGATATTTGGCAGGTAGAGATGTAATGGCTCTCCGCGGGTAGAGCTTGATTCCCCGGGGCAGTGGTAGTAATAGTCTATAGATAGTGGTATGGATGTTGTAGGATAGGGGTAGTAGTAGAGATGATGGTAGTTTGTGAGGGCACGCAGGGTTTGAGCACAAGGATCACACACACTCACGGTTTACTGCAGATTTTGTAGTAGAGTACTGTCCACGGAGTCTGTACTGGGGCTGGGTTGCTCCCACCCTGTCCGGGTCCTCAGCTTCCCACTGCTGCACTGTGTGTGTGGCCCTGCTGCCGCTTTAGCTAGGCTGCTGGCCCTGTTTCTCCTCACAGGTACCCCCTTTGCTAGGCAACTTGAGCCTTTCCTCTGTATTTCTGACCCCGCCGTGTTGCTTCGCTGAGGTACAGTGTAGATCTTTAACCTCCACTAGTCCGGTGTTTACTGTGCTGCGTGTGTCAGTCACAGTTTCGGATCCGGTATCCGGTCTCTGCGCTCCTCTGGGGCGAGTTATGAGGTAACTCAGTCTCCCAGATATGTTCTACTGTTTCTCTTACTCCTTCCCTCAGACCCTAGCTAGGCCTGGAAGTGGGTAGCAGGCTGTGGAGAGGCCTAAGGCAGCCTCTTTATACCACCAGTCTTTCTTTCTTAGTCCTCCCAGGAACTGCACTAACTCCAACTGACTGTCACTCCACTCTGAGGTAAACATTAGCTTCTCCCCCTCTTGCAGGTGCCACTTAATCTCCTCCCACCACTCTGCTCTTCCCCACTTCCTCTCCTCAGACCAGAATATATATATATATATATATATATATATATATATAAGGGAGCTGCTTGAGCTCCCCCTTCTGGCCTACAGGTGCCAGTGCAGTGTCCAGTGTTATGTGGACATTTAACCCTTGTGATGTTACTGTGACACATTAACCCCTGATGTGCCACAAAATCTTCTTAGAAAATGCATGTAAATGTGCCCGGCGACCCAATCAGCAGTCTCGACGGCGACGTGAGATTGATCTCCCAGCTGCCACCACTAATCTCCCAGCTGCCGCCACCGACCGCATATTGACTACCCACTGCGTTCACATCAGTATGGCAGCATTTGGCATTGCGTTTGCATCTGCATGTCAAACACATGCAGACACATACGCTAGTGTGAAACTAGCCTAAGGCCCCTTTCTCATCAGCATTTTTCTCTGATTGCGGCAGAACCATCAGATTTACCGCATCTGCCGCCTAATGGCCGCACTTGTGGCAAGCCCCATGCATTGTCTGTGGGACTTGTGGCAAGTGCGGTATTGCTGTGGTCCAGCAGTAGCAGACATGCAAAATTACCGCAGCTGACCGCATTTTTTTCCGCAGCCGCAAATGCTGGATCGCAGCAATACTGCATTTGCCATAAGCCCCACAGACAATTGATGGGTCTTGCCGCACGTGTGCCACAAGTGTGGCAGTTAGGCGGCAGATGCGGTAAATCTGCTGGATCTGCTGCAAACAATGAAAAACGCTGATGTGAAAGGTGTCTTAAAGGGAACCAACCAACTAAAAATAGCTATCTAACCTATAAATATCGGGCCCTCGAGCCTAAAATTACTATTCTAACCATCCCTGACTGACTAAATCTATCTAACTACATTCCCAATAAATCACTTTTTATACTTACCAAATCCTTGTCTGAGGGGCGTTCCTCCAGGGTCTTTGTCAGATAGGCAGGGTCTTCAGGCCGCCGTGCGGTAAGTGTGCGGCAGGTGCAGTTCTGGCAGTTGCGGCCGCGGAAAAAAAACGCGATTAGCAGCGTTTTGTTTCGCGGCCGCAACTGTCGGAACCGCACCTGCCGCACACTTACCGCAAGACCCATAGACAATGCATGGGGCTTGCCGCAATTGTGCTGCAAGTGCGGCCGTCAGGCGGAAAATGCAGCAGATGCATTTTTTTGTCCGGATCTGCCGCACTTTCATAAAAACGCCAGTGTGAAAGGGGCCTAAGACTGGTATATCACCAGCACAAAACTAATTCCTGTCTGGATACTTGTTTTCATGAATTGTTCAGGCCACTTATGTCACAATGAATTTTGAAACACATCTAAACAAAATAGTCATTATTGTACTGTATTGGCTGACTAGACCATTTTTTGATACCTCTTTTGAAACATTGTTGCTGTTTTTAATTAGTCACTAGCCCGGAGTCTAAAACTTACATGTTGACTTTTAATTGCTAAGCTGACATAAAAGAACAATGTTTGAGGAACTTTGCATTATTAATTTCATGTTATTATTCAAGCTTAGGGCACGTCAACTGAATATATATGTTAATGTATGTTAATGATGACAATATTACCAGTAGAAGTGATTTTTGTGCCACCCTGGGAGAAAGTGGATGTTCTAACAGATGTAGAAATGTATGGTTTGTCAGTATATTAATTTGTCACTTAGCACAAGTAATAAAGAGATGATGCAATGATTGTAACTTTTCATGGGGTTAGGCTGCTTTCACACTGGCAAATTTGCAACTCCGTGTCCATCCTTTTTAAAACACTGGCATCACTAATGGACTGTGTGACACAAATCTGTTTGAGATGTTTTTTCTTTAGTAGACTGTAGAAAGCGCAGCAGAAAAACGGAGCAATAACTGAGCTCATTATTTTCTGGATGCGCTTTCTGCACCACCAGCAGTCAAAAATGCTGACGTCTGCACAGCAAAATAAAAATTCCCTTTACTGCCTGACTGATCTCTTTTGGTGCAGTTTAAAGAAAAAAAAAAAAAAGAACCAAAAATAGATCACAGACGCCGAGTGATCACATAGCCTAATAGGCCACGTACACACATTGTGAAGTTGCTTAGTTTTTTGCCTCAGTATCTGTAAGAGCCCCATTACATGGCACAACGTTGTAACGATGTCCGCAACGATCTCGTGGGCGTGCAATCTTTTTTGACATCATTTCAACATCGCTGGTGAGATGTCACACGTCTAGATATCGTGGACAACGCACCAATGATGTTGTGAGCAGGGATCGTTCGCAAACCTCGCGAACGATCCCTGCTCATTGCTGTCAATGGGCGAAGTCATCGATGAAATCGTTATCGCGGTGTCACACAGAACGATGCAGCAGGTTCCTTGAGTTGATATTGTCAGGTTTTACAACATGTTAGTAAACCTGTCAACTCTGATCCAACGATTTATAGTAGCAACTTGCCAGAGTCACACATAACGAGGTCGCAACAACGTCGGTGGTACGCCTCCAAACCTGTGACGTATCAGCTATGTCGTTAACAATATCGTGCCGTGTAACGGGGCCTTTAGGCCTCATGCACCCAGTGAGTATTTGGTGAGTTTACCTCAGTATTTGTTAAGGCCTCAGGTGCACACTGAGTATTTGGTGAGTTATTTTTACCTCAGTATCTGTAATGGCCACTTTACACGTCCCAACATCGTATCGAAGTTGGATACAATGGCGCGGGAGCGCGCATTTTTTGGGCAGAAATCCAAGATCGCATAAGAGATGTTAGACAGCGCGATATCGGCAGGCAACACAACTGCGATGTCTACACCCCCTTGTACGGGCGACCAAAAACAAAAACAAGCCTGCAGGACAGCTTGAATGTCTTTGCAGCTTGATTGGAACTGCTAGTCTCGATGGTGGACAATCCTGAGTTTCTTTGCCATTCACATCCAAGGACGTTAGCTACAGTGCCATGAGTTGTAAAATCTTGATTTTTGCACAACCATGGATAAAAGAACATAAAGATCTCTGAAGATGGACTTGTATCCTTGAGATTCTTAATCATTTTAAATATCTTTAGTTCTCCAGCCCTCAGACAATTCTTCTCTTTTTGTTCTCCAAGCTTAGTGAGGCACACACACAGTGCAAAGATTGAGCCAACTTCTCCACTTTTTATTTGAGTTAAGGCCAGGCCCAATGTACAATTCACCTTTTTTTCTCTGATGTTTTATGTTGTTATAATATACAGAGGAAATAAACACTGGTGTGACAAAATGTGTAATTGCAAACATTTTCTGGGAGAAATACTTCATTTTCTGGAACAATTTCAAGGGTGCCAACACATTTGGCCATGACTGTATAGGCCAGACTGAACATGCCACCAATGTATGTTGTACAAATGTCAATCATATATAAAGTATATATATTAGCCAGTCATAGCATGTAACAAATACACGATACATCAAGTCATAGGAAACAGATTTTTTCATGAAGGCAGGTCAACAGAGTTCCTGTTTCTCTAATTTCAGTGATCAATGTTTGTCACTATGTGGGAGCCACAAACAACTATGTCTATCTATCTATCTATTCAAATAAATGTATATTCATGTAATCTGTTGGTTTGCAGGATCATTCAGAGGACTTAAGGTACCGTTACATGCAGTGGCGTAACTTCAGGCCTTGGGGCCCCGATGCAAAGGCTCTAACGGGGCCCCCAATTATTGCAAATCTTTAATAGTAGTAGTCTTTTTCTATAGGCCAGAGGGACTTTTGGGGCCCCCCTAGGCTGCAGGGCCCGGGTGCGATCGCAACCCCTGCACCTATTGTAGTTACACCCCTGGTTACATGGTACAAGATCGTGAACGATATCGCTGAAACGTCACAGGCTTGGAGTCGTTGAAACGGCATCGTTAGGACGTCGTTGCGTGTTACACCGAGATACGTCTATGATAAATCGTTGGATCGTTGATCACAGATTTGAGAACATGTTCTCAAATCAAATGATCCTCGATCAGCCAACCTGCAGCATCGTTCTATGTGACACTGCTATAACGATGTCGTTAACGACTTCGCCTGTTCACAACAGTCAACAAGTATCATTTGCTGGGTTGTGCAAACGATAGCTGCTCGCCACATCGTTGGTGCATCGTTCACGAAAAATAGATGTGTGACATCTCACCAACGATGTCAAACAGATGTCCTAACGACCGCGCTCCCGTGAGATCGTTGGTGATATCTTAATGACACTGAAGCGTGTAATGGTACCTTACCTATATCTATTCATTTAAATAGAAAAATAAATGAAGAAGGATTTGTCTCGGCAGTGGTTGCAACCACCAAGATATCTACTCGAGAGGAGTGTCCCCCAAATCCCCAAAGTCACCAACAGTTATGGTACCTTTACACGCCGCTACAACATGGAAAACCGGGTAGATGAGAGAAATGTATCTTGCACCGCCAAATCAACCCGAGGTAGCGGCGTGTAAAGACGGTTGTTTCCACCCGTCACTTGCGGCACCTGTTTCAGAGCAGTGCTCTAAAACAGGTTGATTTCAAGCCGATGGTAGCGGCCTGTATCGGCGTGTAAATAAGGAACAGGAGGGTTGTTTCGACACCTTGCTATCTACCGGGGCGTGACAAGGCTCCGGGAAACCACCCCCCTTCAGCGATCATTGGAGGAAGCTCCTGCGTTACGATTGGTAGTCACTGCATAGGGCGGCATATTTAAGGAGCTGACCATCACACTACACAGTTGCTCGAGCGTCATGTATTAGTCAGCCTCCTGCGCTGGCTGGCCAATCATGATGCTATTGCTTTGTCCTATCAGCGTACGAAATTCTCGTAATCCACAATTCTGGCACGCCTAAGTGTTGTCCCTGCTTGCACCAGGTCCCCCATATTACCTTCTGTAGTGGCGTGTAAATGAGGTACGGTGCTCTACAGAAGGTAACTTGAGGCACCCGCGGTGAATCCAGAGATAGATTCAACCTTCTGTAAAGCACCTTATAGCGGCGTGTAAAGACGGTGCAGGTACCGTTTTCAACCGTTTGTGCGTGCTCGTGCACGTGAAGCACCCGGTTGTTTCCACCATCCTGTAGCGGCGTGTAAAGGTACCTTTATGGTTTGAGGATTTCCTTAGCATTGCACAGGTTATGGAACCTGTTGGTGGCTCTTGAGTACCAGACTGGGGGAACACTATACTAAAGTATCCATTCCAAAGGCTGAGCAACTGTTGAGTCGCAACATCATTGCAAGTTTTGTTTGCTTTAAACAATTTTTGAGTTCCGCCTTACTTTCATCTTTCTGCAGAAAATATTTCCTATCCTATCTTCATATTTCTGTTTTTTGCTTTGAACTCTTTGTTACTCCAGTGCTTTATTTCTTTCGATCGCTACAGATTGGCTACATTACATACAAAGTAGCCAGAATGTATATTTATTTTTGTCTTCTGTGACATATTGTTATAATAAAATCGAGAATGGTCTGCACATACTAAACATTTAAAGTGCTTACTTGCATCCAGGATTGTATGAGCTGTGTTTGCAGAACAGCCACAGGAATCTGCCTTTCACATAGCTGCTTTTAGGACATTATTCCAGAATACCAAATGGGAAAACAACTAGCACAAAACACCACTCGAAAGGATTCAATTACTGTATGAGAACTTGAACAGAATCCAGCTAACAAATATGTGAGCGTTCTCAGAGCTACCACATGAGGAGCTTTGGTTAAGTAAGAAAGAAAATACACTGTGGTAACCATAGTAAGGACAGTGCAAGGCTTGGTATGCCCCCAGCTGTTTAATTCCATTTTCATCTTCAGATTAACCACAATCATTCTTTCTTTTTTTGGAAGGTTACACTGGACACATTTTCTTTAGTGCTGCCATTTTTTTCTCATATCATTAGGATAAAATGGAGCGGAGAGGGGGCACGAAAACCCCACAACTGCCTCTTTATGCACCTTTGGAAAGCCACAGATGTCAGACATAAAAGGACTGTTCAGGCATAATTGTTCATTTAACTCAAGAAAAAACTGGTGAAACCTCCATTCCTCTAATGACCTTGAAATGTCCAAAATAATCCTTAGCCACCAAAAAATCCTTCTCGGGCAAAACTTTGACAAAAGTGACAATGGACGAAGACCAATATATAGGGAGGGCGGATAAATTCACATCTGCTTCTTATTAATGTGTGAAAAAGAAGCACTTTCATATTGTCTAGCAATTCCTTTGTTTGCCAGCACAAAAAGCAGACAGCTGACATGAATTGAGCCTTTGGAAATAGCATGAGGCACCTTGTATGCTCCACAACAAGCTTTGTCATGGCCTCTCCAACTTATTCACATACATCCTTCACAATGCAGCTGCTATCAAATGCAAATACTTCTTTTTATGCCTTTCCCATCTGAAGTAAAGAAGAAAATGTGTCCTAGAGACCATGGATATTATAACAGAAAGTCAATGAAGTGGGACAATAGATGACACTTGATAAGGAGGATTGTCTACTTAGAATCTCTAATCAAGTAGGACAAGTGTTGAAATTGCACACAAACATACGTAAAACCCTTACATATCAATAATAAACACGTAACATATATGTGAAAAATATATATATGAAAAATATGGAAAGAAAATATTGCAATGACTATGCAGAGGAAGATGGCTTTGGCAGCAGTAACATTTTTAATTGTGCATTTTGCTGAGTGTAATAAACATAATGTATATTATGAGTCTTCTATAAAAACTAATGATGCGGGAGCAGATGCAGAAGGAACCATTGCCAATGTATAGAGTAGAGAGAACCCTCAGATAAATCCAGCACTAATGGCAGCCTGGTTACACTCAGGAGTCATCCATAATGAATGGACTGGAAGAAAGCAGCACTTTTGTTGTGTTATTGTAACAATCATATTCTTGATAACATGTCAGAGCTATGTTGTGACACTGGATCTTCCTTTACTAGACAGTATGAGGATTCAGCTCCTCTAAAGATTAGAAAAGGATGCATCAGAACAATAATATTGTTAATGCAATCACATATACATAGAAGAGTGTCACTAAATAACTACTGTGTTTATCATCAGAAGTGATATTTATCATTGAGATAGAAACAATTGCTTGGTATATGGTACACAAGGAAGACTTCAGGCTACAGCAAGGATATGAATGCCACACTATATCCACATAAAGGGGATTAGATGCACCCAAGTGATACTGGGACCTAATTTGGCCACCCATCTGTGGGAGGGTACATGATAGTGTTCTCACCAACAAAAACTCATATCTAGTCTAACCCATATGACAACTAAATATGTGATGTGATAATATACACCCTGGAACTGTTTGATCTCACCATGTCATATGTATCAATTGAGTGGCTAAAGAGACTGACCCCACCTCCAGCATACCTCACATATGATCAGCCTAACTTAGGGCAGGGTGAAGTTTCTGCACACAATACATGGCTTCCTTGCTATGTGAATGCTGCTGCAGATAATAACATAAGAAGCATGGATATACCCAAGCAGGGAAAGTATAGGCAAGTTTTTAGGAGCAGACAGTGTATCTCAGTTGGGATGTGTAGGGTCAGGAGCATACAGTGTATCTGAGCTGGGTTGTGAAGGGTCAGGAGCAGCAGTGTATCTGAGCTGGGATATGAGGGTCAGGAGCAGACAGTGTATCTGAGCTGGGATGTGAAGGGTCAGGAACAGACAGTGTATCTCAGCTGGGATGTGAAGGGTCAGGAGCAGTACAGTGTATCTCAGCTGGGATGTAAGGGTCAGGAACAGACAGTGTATCTCAGCTGGGATGTGTAGGGTCAGGAGCAGACAGTGTATCTGAGCTGGGATGTGTAGATCAGGAGCATACAGTGTATCTGAGCTGGGATGTGAAGGGTCAGGAGCAGGCAGTGTATCTGAGCTGGGATTGACGGGTCAGGAGCAGACAGTGTATCTGAGCTGGGATGTGTAGGGTCAGGAGCAGACAGTGTATCTGAGCTGGGATGTGAGGGTCAGGAGCAGACAGTGTATCTGAGCTGGGATATGACGGGTCAGGAGCAGACAGTGTATCTGAGCTGGGATGTGAAGGGTCAGGAGCAGACAGTGTATCTCAGCTGGGATGTGAAGGTCAGGAGCATACAGTGTATCTCAGCTGGGATTGAGGGTCAGGACAGACAGTGTATCTGAGCTGGGATGTGTAGGGTCAGGAGCAGACAGTGTATCTGAGCTGGGATGTGTAGGGTCAGGAGCAGACAGTGTATCTGAGCTGGGATGTGAGGGTCAGGAGCAGACAGTGTATCTCAGCTGGGATGTGAGGGTCAGGAGCATACAGTGTATCTAGCTGGGATATGAAGGGTCAGGACAGACAGTGTATCTGAGCTGGGATGTGTAGGGTCAGGAGCAGACATGGTATCTGAGCTGGGATGTGAAGGGTCAGGAGCAGACAGTGTATCTGAGCTGGGATATGACAGGTCAGGAGCAGACAGTGTATCTCAGCTGGGATGTGTAGGATCAGGAGCAGTCAATGTATCTCAGTGGGATATGACGGGATCAGGAGCAGTCACAGTGTATCTCAGCTGGGATGTGTAGGATCAGGAGCAGACAGTGTATCTCAGCTGGGATGAGTAGGGTCAGGAGCAGTCACAGTGTATCTCAGCTGGGATGTGTAGGTCAGGAGCAGTCACAGTGTATCTCAGCTGGGATGTGTAGGATCAGGAGCAGTCACAGTGTATCTCAGCTGGGATGTGTAGGATCAGGAGCAGTCACAGTGTATCTCAGCTGGGATGTGTAGGATCAGGAGCAGTCACAGTTGTATCTCAGCTGGGATGTGTAGGATCAGGAGCAGTCACAGTGTATCTCAGCTGGGATGTGTAGGATCAGGAGCAGTCACAGTGTATCTCAGCTGGGATGTGTAGGATCAGGAGCAGTCACAGTGTATCTCAGCTGGGATGTGTAGGATCAGGAGCAGTCACAGTGTATCTCAGCTGGGATGTGTAGGGTCAGGAGCAGTCACATTGTATCTGAGCTGGGATGTGTAGGATCAGGAGCAGTCACAGTGTATCTCAGCTGGGATGTGTAGGATCAGGAGCAGTCACAGTGTATCTCAGCTGGGATGTGTAGGATCAGGAGCAGTCACATTGTATCTGAGCTGGGATGTGTAGGATCAGGAGCAGTCACAGTGTATCTCAGCTGGGATGAGAAGGCTCTGAAGTATCTCACCGCTCTGCAGGGTGGTGTCACACTTCCAGTCGTTGCCTAGTTTCTTACAAGACTCCCATAGGGACAGGTAGTACTGGTTGTCCGCCGTCACCCAGGCTGGGCTCAGAACGGCTCCGATGTCCAGACACAGGGCCAGGAAGATGCACACAAGTCCCACCAGCTTCAGGGGGGTGAGCACCGAGGAGCGGACCTCCTCCATCCCGCTGGCAGAAGAAGCCATGACCCCCACCCAGGAGCAGACAGGCAATGACAGGAGGGTGCAGAGCAGGGGAAGGTGGCACTGGTGACAGGACAGAGGGTGCAGGCAGCAGAGCAGGTGGAGCAGCCTATTTGATGCCTTCTGTAGGAGCTGTTCTCTGCCTCCTTCTTCTGTGTCTCCCACTTGTTTCCCTGGACTCAGATGCTGCTGGCTGCTCCTTGCTCCAGGACAGAAGAGAACTGTTACCCAGTGACCTCCGTCTTTGCATAACTCCCTCCCTCCTTCCTCTCCTTTCTTTGCCTTTTTTCTTCTTCGCTTTCTCTCCTTCTCCTCCTGCTGGCTGCAAAGAGGGCACCGGCCAAAGTGCTGACGTCACAGTGCTCCAGAGGAGGGACAGGAGGGGGCATGGTGACAATGAGAGGTATGTGGAGGCTGACTGATGACATAAGGTATGTGAGTGACAAGTGACAAGAGGGCAGTGGAGGCTGACCATGGTGACAATGAGAGGCAGTGGAGGCTGAGCATGGTGACAATGAGAGGTCATGTGGAGGCTGAGCATGGTGACAATGAGAGGTATGTGGAGGCTGAGCATGGTGACAATGAGAGGTATGTGGAGGCTGAGCATGGTGACAATGAGAGGTATGTGGAGGCTGACATGGTGACAATGAGAGGCAGTGGAGGCTGAGCATGGTGACAATGAGAGGCAGTGGAGGCTGAGCATGGTAACAATGAGAGGCAGTGTGGAGCTGAGCATGGTACAATAGAGCAGTGGGGCGTGAATAGGAGTGGAGGCTGAGCATGGTGACAATGAGAGGCAGTGGAGGCTGAGCATGGTGACAATGAGAGAGCAGTGGAGGCTAGCATGTGCAATGAGAGGAGTGAGCGACATGGTGACAATGAGAGGGCATGGTGAGCATGAGCATGGGTGAACAATAGAGGCATGTGGAGGCTGAGCATGGTGACAATGAGAGGCAGTGGAGGCTGAGCATGGTGACAATGAGAGGCAGTGGAGGCTGAGCATGGTGACAATGAGAGGCAGTGGAGGCTGAGCATGGTGACAATGAGAGGTAAATGTGGAGGCTGGATAACACTTGGTGACAATGAGAGATGGAGGTGCAGTGATGAGAGCTGTGATGACATGGTGACAATGAGAGGCATGTGGAGGCTGGAGCATGGTGACAATGAGAGGTATGTGAGGCTGAGCATGGTGACAATGAGAGGCAGTGGAGGCTGAGCATGTGACAATGAGAGGCAGTGGAGGCTGAGCATGGTGACAATGAGAGGTACTGGAAGTGGTAACGAGCATGGTGACAATGTAGAGGCATGTGGAGGCTGCAGCATGGTGACAATGAGAGGCATGTGGAGGCTAGAAACAGCATAGTGACAATGAGAGGCAGTTGAGGCTGAGCATGGTGACAATGAGAGGCAGAGGCAGTGGAGGCTGAGCATGTGACAATGAGTGGCAGTGGAGGCTGAGCATGGTGACAATAGAGGTACGTGGAGGCTGGATAACAGCATGTGACAATTAGAGGCATGTGGAGTGGCATGTGATAACATGCTGAGTGGACAATGAGAGGCATGTGGAGGCTGAGCATGGTAATGAGAGCATGATTGAGGCTGACATGGTGACAGAGGCATGCTGAGCATGTGACAAAATGCAGGAGGAGCATGTGACATGGAGGCAGTGAGGCGATCATGGTACAATGAGAGGCATGTGGAGGCTGAGCATGGTGACAATGAGAGGTATGTGGAGGCTTGAGCATGGTGACAATGAGAGGCAGTGGAGGCTGAGCATGGTGACAATAGAGGCAGTGGAGGCTGAGCATGTGACAGATGGCAGTGAGGCTGAGCATGATGACAATAGAGGCATGGAGCTGAGCATGGTGACAATGAGAGGCATGTGAGCTAGATGAACGCACATGATAATGAGGCAGTTGAGGCTGAGCATGGTGACAATGAGAGGCAGTGGAGGCTGAGCATGGATGACAATGAGAGGCAGTGGAGGCTGAGCATGGTGACAATGAGAGGCAGTGGAGGCTGGACCATGGTGACAATGAGAGGCATGTGGAGGCTGGATAGCAGCATGATGACAATGAGAGGCAGTGGAGGCTGAGCATGTGACAATGAGAGGCAGTGGAGGCTGAGCATGGTGACAATGAGAGGCATGTGGAGGCTGGAGCATGGTGACAATGAGAGGATGTGGAGGCTGAGCATGGTGACAATAGAGATGGAGGCTGAGCATGTGACAATGAGAGGCAGTGGAGGCTGAGCATGGTGACAATGAGAGGTATGGAGTGCTGAGCATGGTGACAATAGAGGCAGTGGAGGCTGAGCATGGTGACAATGAGAGGCAGTGGAGGCTGAGATAGTGACAAATGAGAGGCAGTGGAGGCTGAGCATGGTGACAATGAAGAGGCAGTGGAGGCTGAGCATGTGACAATGAGAGGCAGTGGAGGCTGAGCATGGTGACAATGAGAGGCATGTGGAGGCTGAGAACAGCATGGTGACAATGAGAGGCAGTGGAGGCTGAGCATGGTGACAATGAGAGGCATGTGGAGCTGAGCAGTGACAATGAGAGATGGAGCTGACATGTGACAATGAGAGTAGTGGAGGCTGAGCATGGTGACAATGAGAGGCAGTGGAGGCTGAGCATGGTGACAATGAGAGGCAGTGGAGGCTGAGCAATGTGACAATGAGAGGCAGTGGAGGCTGGAGCATGGTGACAATGAGAGGGGCAGATGTGAAATGAGAGGCTGAGCACATGGTGACAATGAGAGGCATGTGGAGGCTGAGCATGGTGACAATGAGAGGCAGTGGAGGCTGAGCATGGTGACAATGAGAGGCAGTGAGGCTGACATGGTGACATGAGAGGCAGTGGAGGCGACATGGTGACAATGAGAGGCAGTGGAGGCTGAGCATGATGACAATGAGAGGCAGTGGAGGCTGAGCATGGTGACAATGAGAGGTATGTGGAGGCTTAGCATGATGACAATGAGAGGTAGTGGAGGCTGGAGAACAGCATTGTGACAATGAGAGGCAGTGGAGGCTGAGCATGGTGACAATGATAAGAATGTGGAGGCTTGATAATAGCATGATGAAAATGAGAGGCATATAGAAGCTGGATAACAGCATGTTTAAAATGAGAGGCAGTGGAGGCTGAGCATGGTGACAAAGAGGCAGTGGAGGCTGAACATGGTGACAATGAGAGGTATGTGGAGGCTAGAGAACAGCATAGTGATAATGAGAGGCAGTGGAGGCAGAGCATGGTGACAACAAGAGGCAGTGGAGGCTGAGCATGGTGACAATGAGAGGTATGTGGAGGCTAGAGAACAGCACAGTGATAATGAGAGGCAGTGGAGGCAGAGCATGGTGACAACAAGAGGCAGTGGAGGCTGAGCATGATGACAGTGAGTGGCAGTAGAGGCTGAGCATGGTGACAACGAGAGGTATGGAGAGCTATGTGGAGGCTGGATAACAGCATGGTGACAATGAGAGGCATGTGGAGGCTGGATAACAGCATGGTGACAATGAGAGGCAGTGGAGGCTGGAGAACAGCATGGTGACAATGAGGAGGCATGTGGAGGCTGGAGAACAGCTGGCAGGAGGGCAGCACTGTGCCTGTAGCTCTGCTGCTTGGATGATTCCTGCCTTCCTATAGTCTCTCACTGCTCTGACTGGAGTGTTCTTTTAAGTTTGGACATTTTATTCTAAGGCTTCATTACTTCAGTCTATTGTTTGAGAAGAAATACCGTAATTTATCTTCCATTTATAAAAACTTTCACTGATAGTTTCTAGAGAGTATGGAGTCGAAAATGATAAACACACAATATGCCATATTTGTAAGTATCTGACACCATTTTTGTATAGTTTATTATAATCATATGAAAATGTCAGTATATGTAAGTGTACATGTTCTACATTAAAAATTATTGATCTGTCATTTCCAGAAGTATTGAAACACTGAGTGACCATCAGCAAAGCTTGAATTAAATTCTCTCTTTCTACATTTGTTTTTTTTTACAACATATTTTGACAAAATATTGACATTTTTTTGAAAATTAATTTCATTGTCTTGATATCTATTTACATAATCGCGCTGTCCATCATCCACATCATCCTTAGGTCCTCCTGTCATGCCCATTTCCACCCCACCCATCATATTTGCACACCCAAGTATTGGGTGTGCAAATATCGCACTTGCTAGCGTTAGTGGCCCCTTGCAGACTGCCGCCAGCAGTGCCGCCAACAACTGGACCCGCCAACAACTGGACACGATGCCACCCACAACAGATGCCTGGAACTCGCTGCCAGATAACACACTGCTCACGCCACCGCCCACACCACCACCAACACTGATAAGCACTGACTGACCAGTGCTGATATCACGGTCATGGACGGACATGACTGACCGTGACATCACCACAGGTGCTGTGCCTGACATGGAGTGCAAGCAGCACAGGAAGGGGGGTGCTCAGAGAACACAGCAGAAAGGGGCACAGGCAGCACACAGGGGCCATAGAAGGGCACAGAGAACCACACAGAGGGCACAGGGGGGCACAAAGAGCATGCAGAGGCTACAGAGAGGCACAGGTTGCTGCAGAGAGGGCACAGGGGGCCGCAGACAGCGCACAGATGATGCTCGGGGGCACAGAATGCACAGGGGGGCACAGTGGGCCACAAAGAGGGCACAGAGGGGACAGAGATGGCACAGGGGGCCACCACAGAAAGCCCACAGTGAGCACACAGAGGCACAGGGGGCACAGAGAAGGCACATGAGGCCACAGAGAGGCACAGGGGGCCATAGAGAGAACACAGAGAGGCACAGGGCTGCAAAGAGAGAGCACAGATAGACAGAGCACTTAGGAGGAGCAGTGGGAGCATACATGGTGGACAGAGTGCATGGGGGGTAGAGAAAGCGCACGGGGGCAGAGAGAGCATACAAGGGGTCAGAGAGAGCACAGGGGAGCAAGGAGAGCGCAGGAGCAGAGAGAGCACACAGGGGGCAGACAGAGGGGGCAGAGAGAGTGCACAGGTGGGAAGAGAGAGTGCATGGGCGGCAGATGGAGTGGACAGAGGGTCAGAGAGAGAGCATGCACACTTTTTCATGCAGCCGCCATCTTTGGACACTTGGGCATACAAATATGGTGGCAGCGTGACTCATCGCACTGATCCACAACTTCCACCGCAATATTACAGTAATTATAGGGTTATATTGAAGGGGACCTTGGTGGGATATAATAAAGTGGATATCAAGGTGTCTGTCTATTTTATATGCAATAAAGGATTTCTCTCTGTGTGTATGTTTTTTTCTCTTTACAGAAAGTATTGCTAATGGCTGGCTGTCATACTGACATCTCACATTAGCAATAGGACTTGACGTCAGCTGGCCAAAACATCTGACCTCAACCTCTTTATTACCCAGTCTGCCACAATGAACTGGGTAGATGGAAAAGCAAGATACCTGCCAGTTTTGGTGTCTCTCGAGGAGGTGCCAATTCTGGGACATCTGCAATTTTCAGTTTGAGGGTCCAAAACGCTTGGGCCTCACCACACTGAGAATTACAGGACCTAGCTGTCTGTTTTACCTTGGCTGGCAACAAAAATACAGGAAAGCCGGCGCCAATTTGTTTTTTAATTATTTATTTTAACTAAAAAAAAAACAAGGGCTCCCCTGTATTTTTCACTGCCAGCCAAGGTAACACAAGGAAGTGGGGTTGGCATCCAGTAGCTACTTGGTTTACCAGCACTGGCAATAGAAAATTCAGTGAAGCCCTACACATTTTTTACCAGGAAAGAAAACACTTCATTAATTACCGTATATACTCGTGTATAAGCCGACCCGTGTATAAGCCGACCCCCCTACTTTTGCCCCCAAAAACTGGGAAAACTTATTGACTCGCGTATAAGCCGAGGGTGGACTCCAGCACAGGTATACAACCCCCAGCAGTGAGGTATACAGCAGCCTCCACAGTGGTAGTATACAGCAGCAGCCCCAGTGGTAGTATACAGCAGCCCCAGAGGTATATACAGCCCCATATGCAGCCCCAGATGTATATGCAGCCCCAGAGGTATATGCAGCCCAATATGCAGCCCCAGAGGTATATGCAGCCCCATATGCAGCCCCAGAGGTATATGCAGCCCCATATGCAGCCCCAGAGGTATATGCAGCCCCATATGCAGCCCCAGAGGTATATGCAGCCCCATATGCAGCCCCAGAGGTATATGCAGCCCCATATGCAGCCCCAGAGGTATATGCAGCCCCATATGCAGCCCCATAGGTATATGCAGCCCCAGAGGTATATGCAGCCCCATAGGTATATGCAGCCCCAGAGGTATATGCAGCCCCAGAGGTATATGCAGCCCCAGAGGTATATGCAGCCCCAGAGGTATATGCAGCCCCATATGCAGCCCCAGAGGTATATGCAGCCCCATATGCAGCCTCAGAGGTATATGCAGCCCCATATGCAGCCCCAGAGGTATATGCAGCCCCATATGCAGCCCCAGAGGTATATGCAGCCCCATATGCAGCCCCAGAGGTATATACAGCAGCAGCAGCCCAGCCCCAGGGCTGTATACAGCAGCAGCAGCCCCAGCCCCAGGGCTGTATACAGCAGCAGCCCCAGGGCTGTATACAGCCGCAGCCCCAGGGCTGTATACAGCCGCAGCCCCAGGGCTTTATACAGCAGCAGCCCCAGGGCTGTATACAGCCGCAGCCCCAGGGCTGTATACAGCCGCAGCCCCAGGGCTGTATACAGCCGCAGCCCCGGAGGTATACAGGCCCCCCATCAAGTTCCAGGGCCCCCCCCCACTTGCGCGCCAGCCTGTAAGGTAAATTCATACTTACCGGTGTCCAGTCGCGCCGCCCGCAGCTGCCGACATGACGATTCCGGGCTCCATTCAGCGTCTTCCCGCGGCTTCCTGTAGTCGCGGGCAATGACGTCATTGCCCGCGACTACAGGAAGCCGCGGGAAGACGCTGAATGGAGCCCGGAATCGTCATGTCGGCAGCTGCGGGCGGCGCGACTGGACACCGGTAAGTATGAATTTACCTTACAGGCTGGCGCGCAAGTGGGGGGGGGCCCTGGAACTTGATGGGGGGCCTGTATACCTCCGGGGCTGCGGCTGTATTTTTTTTTTTTTTTTCATATTACCGTATATACTCGAGTATAAGCCGAGGGGGACTTTTCAGCCCAAATTTTGGGCTGAAAAACTCGGCTTATACGCGAGTATATACGGTAAAACAAAAAAAAAAACACTGAAACACGTTTTTTTAAGTAAAAATATGTTTATTTACATACATTGGGAAAGAGCACGGGGGGAGAGAGAGAGTAGAGTCTGCACTGGAGAGAGAGATGGCCACTGCCCTCAGCGCAACAGAGCTGGCCCCATCGTGATGTCACAACCCTCCCGATGCGATAAAATCGGGCCCACAGAATTGTCAGAGAATTGCCATGAAATAAATGTTACATTTATTAATAAAAATAATAATTATTACTTCAATAGTGCCAACATATTTTGCACTCCTGGTCAAAATTACTGTTATTGTGAACAGTTAAGCAAGTCGCAGATTAAATAATCTCTAAAGGCATAAATTAAAGATGAGACATTTCCTTTGTATTTTAGGCAAAAAATTAAATAAAATTATTTTAATATCTAAAATTTTAAAAATTACAAAAAAGAAAATGGTAAAATGCAAAAGTTTAGGCACCCTAGGAGATTTCTGTGCTCAGGTAACTTTGATCAAGATTTCAGATCTTATTAACCTGTTAGGGTTATGGCTTGTTAAATAGCATCCAGGCCAGGCCAGGTGATGCAAATTTCATGGCTTTTTATGAACCCTGCCTCTTTTTACCTTTTGCCAAAAAACAGCACTCTTCAAAGCCGTTGCCTAGTATGCTGAAATGCAAATGGTGGTGGTCCACAAAACAGGAGAATACTATAAGAAGATATCAATGAGTTTTCAAGTTGTCCTTTCCTCAGTTCCAAATGTAATTAAGAAATGACAGTCAACAGGAACAGTGGAGGTTAAGATAAGCTCTGGGAGACCAAGCAAAATTTCATTGAGAGCTCCATGTACAGTTGTGGCCAAAAGTATTGACACCCCCGCAATTCTATCAGATAATACTCAGTTTCTTCCTGAAAATGATTGCAATCACAAATTTGGTATTATTATCTTCATTTAATTTGTCTTCAATGAAAAAACACGAAAGAGAATGAAGCAAAAAGCAAAACATTAATCATTTCACACAAAACTCCAAAAATGGGCCAGACAAAAGTATTGGCACCCTCAGCCTAATACTTGGTTGCACAACCTTTAGCCAAAATAGCTGCGATCAACCGCTTCCGGTAACCATCAATGAGTTTCTTACAATGCTCTGCTGGAATTTTAGACCATTCTCCTTTGGCAAACTGCTCCAGGCCCCTGATATTTGAAGGGTGCCTTCTCCAAACTGCCATTTTTAGATCTCTCCACAGGTGTTCTATGGGATTCAGGTCTGGACTCATTGATGGCCACCTTAGAAGTCTCCAGTGCTTTCTCTCAAACCATTTTCTAGTGCTTTTTGAAGTGTGTTTTGGGTCATTGTCCTGCTGGAAGACCCATGACCTCTGAGGGAGACCCAGCTTTCTCACACTGGGCCCTACATTATGCTGCAAAATTTGTTGGTAGTCTTCAGACTTCATAATGCCATGCACACTGTCAAGCAGTCCAGTGCCAGAGGCAGCAAAGCATCCCCAAAGCATCAGGGAACCTCCGCCATGTTTGACTGTAGGGACTGTGTTCTTTTCTTTTAATGCCTCTTTTTTACTCTTGCAAATTCTATGTTGATGCCTTTGCACAAAAAGCTCTACTTTTGTCTCATCTGACCAGAGAACATTCTTCCAAAACGTTTCAGGCTTTCACAGGTAAGTTTTGGCAAACTCCAGCCTGGCTTTTTTATGTCTTGGGGTAAGAAGTGGGGTCTTCCTGGGTATTCTACCATACAGTCCCTTTTCATTCAGATGCCGACGGATAGTATGGGTTGACACTAATGTACCCTCGGACTGCAGGGCAGCTTGAACTTGTTTGGATGTTAGTCGAGGTCCTTTATCCACCATCCGCACAATCTTGCGTTGAAATCTCTCGTCAATTTTTCTTTTCCGTCCACATCTAGGGAGGTTAGCCACAGTGCCATTGGCTTGAAACTTCTTGATGACACTGCACACGGTAGACACAGGAACATTCAGGTCTTTGGAGATGGACTTGTAGCCTTGACATTGCTCATGCTTCCTCACAATTTGGTTTCTCAAGTCCTCAGACAGTTCTTTGATCTTCTTTCTTTTCTCCATGCTCAATGTGGTACACACAAGGACACAGGACAGAGGTTGAGTCAACTTTAATCCATGTCAACTGGCTACAAGTGTGATTTAGTTATTGACAACACCTGTTAGGTGCCACAGGTAAGTTACAGGTGCTGTTAATTACACAAATTAGAGAAGCATCACATGATTTTTTTAACAGTGGCAATACTTTTGTCCACCCCTTTTTTACGTTTGGTGTGGAATTATATCCAATTCAGCTGTAGGACAATTCTTTTTGTGCTTTTTCATTGAAGACAAATTAAATGAAGATAATAATACCAAAGAATTTGTGATTGCAATCAATTTCAGGAAGAAACTGACAGAATTGCAGGGGTGTCAATACATTTGGCCACAACTATAACGATATATATATATATGTATGTATATATATGCGGATATAGAGGACCCGTGGAAGCGATATACGACCGCGAAACGGCGAGCTGTCGTCCTTCGCCCCTGCACCCCCTCCCTTGCTGATTTGCTCATGTTTGTTGATATGAACAGGAATTAAAAGTGTCAAGATCTACTACCGGTGACTGCGGACATTGTTTCTTTTGTTTTGCTGATATATACAGTATATATGTATGTATGTATATATATATGCATATATATATGTATATATATATATATATATATTCACATATTGATAGATGGATATACTGTGTACATCTAAATATATAGTATTTATGTATATATACAGCTCCCTTATAGCCCATGGTGCAAAAATTCTGAAGCACCATTTCTTAAATCTGTTTAGAGTTGTACTATTCCTCAATTTTTCCTCTTGGAAATGTATGAATAAATTAACGTGTGTTATCATGCCCCTTTTCAGCAGGTTGTGTCTAGAGATGAGCGACGTTCGATTTGAAATGTTCACCAACCTCAAATTCGACCTGTTTTGGGCGGTGTTCGAGTCATTCGGCGAATGCAAACAATTATCTTCAAATTCGGCAGTTAGAGGTTGTGTTCAATAACAGTTTGTTCACCAAAAGCGTGACTGACTTTTCATAGTAATACTGTTATTGAATGTTAATATCAAAGTCTCAGTGTATAATATATAAGGGGGGGTGTTGGTGGGTTTAGATCAGTGCTGCTGAAAGAATGCCGATCTCCACTTTTTTTCTCCTAACCGCATATACAGTGGGGCGGTGCAGGCTGTCAGCCAATGACACACACACAGCAAAGTACATTTTTTGCACACAAGCAAGGGCATTGGCTGTGTGTGTCACATGTACTTGCCCTATAAGACCTGGCCATTTTCCCCATCGCCGCCATTACCTCAGTGCTGCAGTTGTGTGTCAGTCAGTCACCACTACTGCTGCTGAGGGCGTAGTAGGGAGTAGGGACTGACCTTTTGAGGGCTAGGTTAGAGCACTTCCTATTAGTTTTTGCCAGGCAGGTTTGTGCCAGTGCTGTGCAAGTATTTTTCACAGCATCTGGCCAAATCTAGCTCAGGCAATCCTTTCGGGCAGGTAGTGTAGCACTGCTGTGAAGAAAGCTACACCACCTGTCTTCAGTAGCCAATTTTTTACTGCAGCTAGCAGCTTTTGGGCTAGTAGCAGTGTCTGGTAGTCAGCGGTGTAGTCCAGCTGTAAAGTAAGCTACACCACCTGTCCAGTAGAAATTTTTTTTTACTGCAGCTAGCCCAGGCAATCCTTTTGGGCTAGTAGCAGTGCCTGGTAATTAGCGGTGTAGCCCAGCTGTAAAGCAAGCTACACCACCTGTCTATCCAGTAGCCAATTTTTTACTGCAGTTAGCTTAGGCAATCTTTTTGGGCTAGTAGCAGTGTAGCCTTTTGGGCTAGTCAGCAGTGTAGCCCAGCTGTAAAGTAAGCTACACCGCCTGTCTATTTCATACTCATTTTTAACTGCATCCACTGTGCACCCCTGCGAGGGATTGCCACAGGACCCACGGTGCAGGGAGGGATGTACACCTTGGCACACACAGCACACAACACCTTCCACCCCAGACCTGGAGGGGAGCCCCACTGGCTGTCCTTAAGCTAGATCCCCTATAAAGATCCAGGCCTGAGGGGAGGAGTCAGTTAGTTCCAGTCAGTCTGCAGAAGCAGTCAAGTCAGTTAGTACTGAAGTTAATTCCAGAGAGACTACAGAGGAGAGAGCAGTTAGTAAAGGAGCTGGTTGCTGGGACCAAGCCAGGCCCAGAACCAGGAAACCTGACCCAGCTGTGCAGCGCCCTAGGGAGAGAGATGGAGGCCAGTGGGAGAAGTAGGAAGAAGGAAGAAGGGAACAGATCTGAGAACCCTTTAGCCACCCGGACACTGGAGTCCGAAAGCTGCTATTCATCTGCAGTGTGGCAGTGAAAGCCCAGACAGACCACAAGGATCTATTCCCCCTGAAGTAAAGAATAGAAGACTCCTAACCTGACCAAGCATAGGACCAGGGACCTGAGCAAGAATAGGAATCCCACAGAAAGGTCCTCATTGTCGGTTGTGGAACAGCACCCTGAGAGGGAGGAAGAGTGGCAGGTTCAGCTACAGGCAAAACATACCCCAGATATCGCACACACTAATAGAGGACGCCTCACAACTCTCCAAGATGAATGTGCCAAGTTGCACCGAAACCTGGTTACCCTCCTGGACCGTGCCTGTTTCCGGACAGGAGTAAAAAGGTACCGAAACAGAGACCATTGTATGTGTGTGTGCCTGATTCCCCGCCACCTGCAGCATTCACAGCAGAACCGCTACTTCTACTCCCCTCATCCACCCCGCTGCCCTGAGTTAAAACTCCACCTGTGGGGAGCTGTACTACCCAACGCTGCCTCCCCATCACCTCAGCAGCCGGCCGCAGTGTTGGTAACCCTATTACCAGGTTCCACAGATGGCATCACGATACCATTTCCCCCATCATCATCACACCCATCCCTGCCACTGAGGGTCCAGGGCACGGAACCGGGAACGATCAGCCGTGATTCCCCACCAAAGTAACCCCCTGTTCCGGTATCAGAGTACCCCCTACCCTGTCGACCGGATCAGTTCTGGCGTCACAAACAGGATCACGTGCCCGTAAAACCGGGTACTGTGTGCTTAAAATAGACTTTATTGACTGTTTTGTAAACTGTAAAATCAGGCCGCCATTACTGCACCACAGAGCGGGAAGAGCATCGCGGCTGCGCGGCTAAATGAGTGGGAAAATAAGCCCCGCCTCTCCGCTCTGCCGGAGATCACTGAAGTGCAGTGTCTAGTTCCGCAAATACCCGAGGTGCTCCACTCCCCTGTAAATCCACCGACTACCGAAAAAGTTAACCACACCGGCTGGCAGCTGTTAACTAGGGGGGAACCACAATGAATGAAGCAGACTATACCAGGTCCCTGACAGAAGCGATGTCTGGAACGCAGCACTGGCTGGTTCCGCAGCCTGTGTAGAAGCTGCAGCACCCGGAGCAGTGGCCCTGATAATGCCGTTAGCCTTTCCGTACATACTGGGTGCAAAATGGTTGTCAACCTATGAGGGTAAGCCTGGTACCTTACCAGCCTTCAGACAAAAGATATGTGCAGTGCTGGACATGTATGCCATGACAGAAAATCAGCGTTGTGCTGGGACAATTAACAGGCGCAGCGGAGCTAGAGGTTGAGTCTTGGAGCAATGCTGACAGACTCCGCAGCAAAAGTATTTGACAAGCTCAAAGCTGCTATTGAAAAACTCACACAGTCTTAAATAAGGATGATATTCTACCAATGCAAACAGAGACCACAAGATACCATCAGAGACTTTGCCCTACGTTTACAAGGGGCACTCCGGTCCTTAAAACAGGTAAACCCAGCAAGTGTGCTAGAAGATAAAATGCTTGCAGAACAGTTTATGAATGGATTGAGGTCGGACTACCACCGCCAGCAGGTACACATGTCGGTTTTAGATCATCCTGATGTGAACTTCAATGCTTTAAAAGACCGCGCCATAACAGTGCTACGAGACCTATTGTGTGCAGAACCTGCAACCCAACCCTGGCAGGTTAACACCCCTCCCATAGACTTTGAACCTACTACCAAAAACCCTGCAAAAGCAGCAGGGTAAGCTGTAGCAAAGAACCTTGATGATGACCTATGTAACCAGGTGCTGCAGCTAACCAAAAATATGTGACTATGCATTAAAGCTCTTGCAAGCCAGGGACAACCACCAAGCAGAATCCAGCTAGCTGATTACCCTGAGGATGTCCCGTGGATGAGGAGGAAGCCCAAGTCACCCATGGATGGGACCAAAAGTCGCTCGTTCAGGGGACCTACAAGTCAACCGTTCTGGGGACCATCAAGTCGCCCGTTCTGGGGACCAAGGCACCATTCCAACACAGAGCCAGCGACCACACGGATTCTTCAGGATAACCCATCTGCCTATGCTGCAACAAACCAGGCCACTTCGTAAGAGATTCCTGGGTCCGAAGACCAACCCTTAGGAGTAGGACGACCAGACCCGTATGACTTGCGTAATCGGTACGTGGGAGGCCATCCGTACCTCAACATTATGCTAGAAGGAATCGATACATCGGCCCTACTGGACACCGGGTCACAGATTACCACCATCCCACATATCCTTTACAAACAATTTTGGTCTGATACTGATCTTAGACCCCCAGACCCTAACTTTGTCTTTCTTGCAGCTAATGGACAAGCACAGAATCAGGTGGGGTTCAGAGAAGTGACAATAAAGCTGGGGAGGGTGGAGTTAAAAGGTCAAGGGTTATGAGTGGTAGAAGATAATCATGATGAAAAATACCCCTACATGGTAATTGGTACTAATGTGATTGAAAACTGCCTTGGAGAAGTGTTTTTCTTACTCCCACAGATTCCTGTGACTGCTGGTTATGGGCGGACAAGAGTCATCCAAAAAGAAATCCAAGCCCTCATCCACAAGCAACAGGTAAATCTGTCTGGGGGAGAGATTGGCAGTGTACGGGTAACAGACCCTTTTCCCTTTGTGATACCACTGAAAAGTGAAATGATGATATGGTGTCGAGCAGCAATAGGTTTCAGAGGAAAGGAATAACAGGCAGTGGTAGAGCCGGTATATTCAGAGCATAGACCTACACTACTGACAGCCAGAGGGTTGGTGGATGTACGCAAGGGAAGAGTACCAATCCGTGTATTAAATTGTGGGAAAGAAGAATCCAAACTACCCCGGTATGCTACTGTAGCAAAGCTGTATACTGTCTATAACAACAACATACAGACAGTAGAGCCCTTTTTCCCGCCAGACCAGACGGAGGATAACAACTCCAAGAGACAGCTTGAGGAGTGGTGTCAGCAGTTGCATGTAGGAACTGATGCCACCCCTCCCCACCTGAAGCATGGAGTCTACCGGGTAGCATAAGAGTTCAAACAGATATTCAGTAAGCATCGATTCGAGTTTGGGAGGATTAAAGGGGTACACCATCACATACCCATAGGAAATCATCCCCCAATTAAAGTGAGACTTGTTCTACCAAACCACTACCAGTGTGCCAAAGAGATGCTGCAGGACATGAAGGAAGCCGGGGTAATAAGAGATAGCTGTAGTCCCTGGGCAACCCCCTTAGTCCTAGTCAGAAAGAAGGATGGCACTATGAGGATATGTGTGGATTACAGGGAAATCAATAAATCACTCACAAAGATGCTTACCCGTTAGAGGAGTCTCTTGCTGCATTAAAGACTGCTAATTATTTCTATACATTAGATCTCACTAGTGGGTATTGGCAAGTCTCCGTTGCAGAAGAACACTGGGAGAAAACAGCTTTCACAACACCAATGGGCCTTTGTGAATTCAACAGCATGCCATTCGGGTTATGCAATACACCGGGAACATTTCAAAGACTCATGGAATGTTGCCTGGGACAACGGAACTTTGAGATGGTGCTCTTATACCTTGACATTCCTTGTATTCCAAAACTTATGAAGAACATCTGAAACACCTGGCAGAGGTATTTACAGCTCTAGCAAAGTATGGAATGAAGCTCAAACCATCTAAATGTCACCTGCTGAAACCAAAAGTCCAATACCTCGGGCATGTGGTCAGCGCAGATGGAGTAGCACCAGACCCGGAAAAAGTGACAGCTGTCCAGGACTAGCAGAGACCAACCACCGTCAGGGAGGTACATCAATTCTTAGGTTTGGTTGGGTATTACCGAAGATTAATTAAGGGCTATACGAAAATGGCAGCGCCCCTACAAGATCTTCTGGTAGGCCAAACTAAGAAGAGAAGGTCTTCAGAGCCACCATTGGAATGGGGAAAGGAACAAGAAAACTCCTTCCAACAGATGAAGCAGGCTCTGATTGGTGAGTAAATCCTGGCTTATCCCGATTATATCTCCTCAGGGAGGGGAAGGAAAGGGAAAATGCTTCACTGGAATAACCACAGCAGCTGGTGCACGGATGGACTCCCAATGCAATCCACGATAATGAAGTAAAAGAATCCAGCTCCTGACCACTTCTCCAATGTCTTAGAATGTATTTATTTGTGCATCAAAGTGTAAAACAAATTACATGGGGCAGCAGTCCCACCGAACCGCTGGACGCGTTTCAGACAAGAGTCCTTTATCAACAGCATAAAAGTTTTGACATACATCACACTTATAAATAGTGAGAAAACATACAAAAAATGCACACAGGTGAAAATCATTATCATTAGCATAGTGTGAGCTGAAGACACACCCATTGAAATTAACATCTTAAATGACAGATGCTAGCTTTCAACTGGACAAGGAATGTCAGGTCCTAGAGCGAGAAGCCCATTGGATACTTATTTTAGATGTTTGACAGCCCAATGGGTTAAATTTTCGCACTGATTTGTCATACTTTTACACTGTGTTCCAAATTATTATGCAAATGTTCTTTTTTTCTGATTTTCCTAAATGGTCGGTGCAAATGACAGTCCGTGTAATAAAAGTCATTACCTGTTAGGGCCGCTTTACACACACCAACTTCTGTGACCAACTTCTGAACAGATCTCTGGTTGCAGTGAAATCATGGACTCCTTGTTCCATTTTGTGGCTGTGTACAAATGGAGCAATGTGTCCATGATTTCACTGCAACCAGAGATCTGTTCAGAAGTTGGTCACAGAAGTTGGTGTGTGTAAAGCGGCCCTTAGAGTATACATCGAATTTTATTGAAGAAACCTCCCAATGATCTTATACATAAAACCCGAAGGCCACTTCGGCCCAAAATCCGCTCAACTTCCGTGACGGCCTCCCTCCTGTGTCAAACACAGGAAGTACCAGACCCACAGAGCCCCAGCCACATCCGGGAACCGGCCCGGCCCACAGCCCTGCAGCTCACCGCCCACTCTCCTCCTCCATCAGGCACAGCCCGGTCTACGCCCACCAACATCCGGCAACCGGCCCGGACCGTGTGTGGTGCCTCCGCCGACACAGCTCCCAGTCCTGCCACGCTCTCTCCACACACCCGCTGAAGCTCCTCCATCACGGAGCTAGCCCCGCCCACACTCCGCCCCCGGCGTCCGGAACCGCCGCCAGCACTGCCGCTCACCGCCGCCCGCCAACAGCCCAGTAAGTCTTCCGCCCCCCTCCCTCCGCTCTCCTCTGCCACCTCCGCTCTGCTCTGGCCCCTCCCGCCCTGCTCTGGCCCCTCCAGCCCTGCTGTGGCCCCTCCAGCCCTGCTCTGGCCCCTCCAGCCCTGCTGTGGCCCCTCCAGCCCTGCTGTGGCCCCTCCAGCCCTGCTCTGGCCCCTCCAGCCCTGCTGTGGCCCCTCCAGCCCTGCTCTGGCCCCTCCAGCCCTGCTCTGGCCCCTCCAGCCCTCGCCGCCCTCACTGCTGACCACTGAGCCACCGCCCTCACTGCTGACCACTGAGCCACCGCCCTCACTGCTGACCAATGACCCCCTGCCCTCACTGCTGACCACTGACCCCCTGCCCTCACTGCCGACCCCTGAGCCACCGCCCTCACTGCCGACCCCTGAGCCACCGCCCTCACTGCCGACCCCTGAGCCACCGCCCTCACTGCCGACCCCTGAGCCACCGCCCTCACTGCTGACCCCTGAGCCACCGCCCTCACTGCCGACCCCTGAGCCACCGCCCTCACTGCCGACCCCTGAGCCACCGCCCTCACTGCCGACCCCTGAGCCACCGCCCTCACTGCCGACCCCTGAGCCACCGCCCTCACTGCCGACCACTGAGCCACCGCCCTCACTGCCGGCCCCTGAGCCACCGCCCTCACTGCCGACCCCTGAGCCACCGCCCTCACTGCCGACCCCTGAGCCACCGCCCTCACTGCCGACCCCTGAGCCACCGCCCTCACTGCCGACCACTGAGCCACCGCCCTCACTGCTGGCCACCGCCCTCACTGCTGACCACTGACCCCCTGCCCTCACTGCTGACCACTGAGCCACCGCCCTCACTGCTGACCACTGACCCACCGCCCTCACTGCTGACCACTGAGCCACCGCCCTCACTGCCGACCACTGACCCACCGCCCTCACTGCCGACCACTGACCCACCGCCCTCACTGCCGACCACTGAGCCACCGCCCTCACTGCCGACCACTGAGCCACCGCCCTCACTGCCGACCACTGAGCCACCGCCCTCACTGCTGACCACTGAGCCACCGCCCTCACTGCCGACCACTGAGCCACCGCCCTCACTGCTGGCCACCGCCCTCACTGCTGACCACTGAGCCACCGCCCTCACTGCCGACCACTGAGCCACCGCCCTCACTGCCGACCACTGAGCCACCGCCCTCACTGCTGGCCACCGCCCTCACTGCTAACCACTGAGCCACCGCCCTCACTGCTGGCCACCGCCCTCACTGCCGACCACTGAGCCACCGCCCTCACTGCCGACCCTGACCCACCGCCCTCACTGCTGACCCCTGAGCCACCGCCCTCACTGCCGACCCCTGAGCCACCGCCCTCACTGCCGACCCCTGAGCCACGGCACTCACTGCTACCCACTGAGCCACGGCACTCACTGCTACCCACTGAGCCACGGCACTCACTGCTACCCACTGAGCCACGGCACTCACTGCTACCCACTGAGCCACGGCACTCACTGCTACCCACTGAGCCACGGCACTCACTCCTAACCACTGAGCCACCTGTACACACACAATTATTTTCACCGCACTCCCCTAACTATTACTAAATAAACTATATATACATTCTAGACTACCCGATTCTTTAGAATCGGGCCACCATCTAGTAGCAGTATAATCTTCAAAATTAAAAAAACCTCTAAATGCACTGTTCCAAATTATTAGTCACAGTAGAGTTTCTAAACATTTGATATGTTTGAAAGAACTGAAAATGCTGATTTGTTGAATTTTCAGCATTAACAGGTCACATTCACTGAAATAAAAAGCTATTTAACTCCAAAACATCCTAACAGCCCAAGTTACATCTATTATAATAAAAGCCCTAAGCCAACTTCCGTCACTTTGTAACGGTATCGCTACGTCACATCTGACAGAAGCTGGCTTAGAAGCTACCTTAAACCCTAACCAATATGGCCGCCGCTTTGTCGGTAGTGGGGACTTTGACTGCCCCACTTCCGATTATAAGCTGCTGCTCTGCCCCTGCTCTGCCCCTCCGCGCTCACATTATACTCACCACCCGTCCCCATCCTCTTCTCTGCGACGCCTCCGTCTTCCTGCCTGTCATCTTGCCTCTTGCCACTCCGGCCGCCATCTTGCATGTCGCCGCCCCGTACAGAGCGAAACCAAGGTGGCGGCCAGAAAATCTTGCGATGCTTCCCGCCCGCCATCTTTAATGTCGCCGCCCCGGACATGCTGAAACCAAGATGGCGGCCGGGAAGTATTGCGAGAATTCCCGCCCGCCATCTTGGTTTCGCCCTGGTAACAGTGGCGAAATGCAAGATGGCGGCCGGGAAGTCTCGCCTCACGAGACTTCCCGGCCGCCATCTTGAATGTCGCTGCCCCGGACAGGCCGAAACCAAGACGGCGGCTGGGAAGTAAGTATGTTGCCGCCAATTTGCCGCTGACCTCTCTGCCCCCCCCCCGTCCTCCGCCGACCACTGAGCCACCGTACAGTGCTGACCACTGAACCACTGTACAGTGCTGACCACTGAGCCATCATATACACTGCCGACCACTGAGCCACCATAAAGTGCTAACCACTTAGCCACCTTATACAGTGCTAACCACTGACCCACCATACTGTGCTAACCAATGAGCCTCCATACAAAGTTAAGCACTCTGCCTCCATATAGTGCTAACCACTGAGCAGCCATATACTGTACTAACCACTGAGCCACCATACTTTGCAAAACACTAAGTCACCGCGCAGTGCTAACCATTGAGCCACCGCGCTGTGCTAACCACTGAGCCACCATACAGTGCTAACCACTAAGCCTCCGTACAATGCTAACCGCTGAGCCACCATACTGTCCTAACCACTGAGCCACCATGCAGTGCCAAACATTGAGCCACCATACAGTGCTAACCACTGAGCCACCTTACAGTGCTAACCACTGAGCCACTGTACAGTGCTAACCACTGAGCCACTGTACAGTGCTAATCACTGAGCCACTGTACAGTGCTAACCACTGAGCCACTGTACAGTGCTAACCACTGAGCCACTATACAGTGCTAACCACTGAGCTACCATACTGTGCTAACCACTGAGCCACCATATACAGTGCCAACCACTGAAGCACCGTATACAGTGCTAATCGCTGAGTCACATTACTGCTTTAATTATTGAGCCTCCATATACAGTGCCAACCACTGAGCCACCATAGAGTGCTAACCACTGAGGCTCCGTATACAGTGCTAACTATTGAGCCAGCGTATACTGTGCTAACCACTGAGCTCCCGTATACTCTGCTAACCACTGAGCCCCTGTATACTCTGCTAACTACTGAGCCGCCGTATACTCTGCTAACCACTGAGCCGCCGTAAAGTCTGCTAAACACTGAGCAGCCGTAAACTCTGCTAAGCACTCTGCTGCAGGCAGGAGAGGGCCGGGGAACAGCGGCCGGGTGCGGGCAGGAGAGGGCCGGGGAACAGCGGCCGGGTGCGGCCAGAAGGGCCACCCCCGCCCAATACTGCCCGCACCTGACCACTGTCCCCTTGGCCCCCTCCTGCCCACACCCGGTCACTGTCTAACTGGCTCCCTCCTGCCTGCATCTGGCCACTGTCCCCCGGCCCCCTCCTGTACTCAGCCGGCCGCTCTTCCTCGGCCCCATCCTGCCCACACATGGACGCTGTTCCACGGCCCCCTTCTGCCCACACCCGGCCACTGTCCCGCCTCCTGACCGCACCCGCCTGCTGTCCCCTCCTGGACTCCAGCACCGCTGCACATTGGTACTTCTGTATGTATTCTATCATAATAAAAGCCCTAAGCCAACTTCCGTCACTATGTAAGAGTATCGCTACGTCACATCCGTGACAGAAGCTGGCTGTACACCCGTCGTGGGTGATCCAAGATGGCCAATCTTTGGCGGTAGCGGGGCTTTCAAAGCCCCACCACCGCCATTGGACGCCTCTGATGAGCCCCACACTGTCACACCCCCCCACTTCATCACACTCCTTATCACACACATTCCCCTCCCCGCTTCATTCAGCAACTCCACACGACCCCACTTCACATACAACCCCCCCTCTCTCGCCAGCAATCATACCCTAATCTACACTCATGCCGCCATCTATACTCACCACCCCGCCATCGGAGTCCGTCCTCTTCCATGCCGCCGCCCCCGCTGCCTCCATCGGATGGTGTTCGTCGCCGACCATCCGTCCTCTCCGGCGACATCCAGCATCCAAGATCGCGTCTGGGAAGTCTCTCGCAAGACTTTTCGGACGCCATCTTGGTTCTCGCCATAACCAATATGGTGTCTGGCAAATCTCACGATAGTTACCGGACGCCATTTTCCTTTTGCTATTTCTCAATTGCGTCCTGAAACTCTCGTGAGATCCAGGACGCCATTTTGAATGGCGCACTTTTTAAAATTTTACTTCTGGGGGGCAGAGACAGGGGCCAGAAAGAGAGCACTGGGGGGCAGATTAAGTGGGGCCAGAGAAAGGACGGGGGGGCCAGAAAAGAGAACACTGGGGGACAGAGATAGGGGCAGAAAGGGAACACTGGGGGGCAGAGAGAGGTGGCCAGAGAAAGGACGGGAGGGGGGGTTCCAGAAAAGAGAACACTGGGGGGCAGAGACAGGGGCAGAAAGAGAACACTCGGGGGAAGAGACAGGGGCCAGAAAGAGAGCACTGGGGGGAAGAGACAGGGGGCAGAAAGAGAGCACTGGGGGGCAGAGACAGGGGACAGAAAGAGAGCACTGGGGGGCAGAGACAGGGGACAGAAAGAAAGCACTGGGTGGCAAAGACAGGGGACAGAAAGAGAACACTGGGGGACAGAGATAGGGGGTCCAGAGAAAGGACGGGGGACCAGAAAATAGAACACTGGGGGGCAGAGAGAGGGGGGCCAGAGAAAGGAAGGGGGGACCAGAAAAGAGAACACTTGGGGGCAGAGACAGGGGGCAGAAAGAGAACACTGGGGGGAAGAGACAGGAGACAGAAAGAGAGCACTGGGGGGCAGAGACAGGGGGCAGAAAGAGAGCACTGGGGGGCAGAGACAGGGGACAGAAAGAGAGCACTGGGGGCAGAGACAGGGGACAGAAAGAGAGCACTGGGGGGCAGAGACAGGGATCAGAAAGAGAGCACTGGAAGGCAGAGACAGGGATCAGAAAGAGAGCACTGGGGGGGCAGAGACAGGGATCAGAAAGAGAGCACTGGGGGCAGAGACAGGGGCAGAAAGAGAACACTGGGGGCAGAGACAGGGATCAGAAAGAGAGCACTGTGGGGCAGAAAGAGGGCACTGAGGGGGCAGAGACAAGGCATAAAGAAAGCACTGTGTGGCAGACACGGGGCAGAAAGACCACGACACTGACACCGATGCACACTGACATCGACGCACACTGACACTGCCGCACACTGACACTGCCGCACACTGACACTGCCGCACACCAACACTGCTGTAGGTATCTATTATAATAAAAGCCCTAAGCCAACTTCCGTCACTATGTAACGGTATCGCTACGTCACATCCATGACAGAAGCTGCCTGTACACCCGTCGTGGGTGATCAAAGATGGCCGACCTTTGGCGGTAGCGGGGCTTTCAAAGCCCCACTACTGCCATCGGAGCCCTCTGCTGTGCCTCACAATCTCCACTGACACAACATCACACTCCTCACCACCCCCCCCTCTTTCTGCACCTCCCCACTCACGCGATTCCCTGGCCACTTCACATACACCCCCCCTCTCTGTACAGTCTCACACTCATACCCCCACACTCATACCCCCATGTACTCTCACGCCGTCATCTATACTCACCGACACCCATCCGCTAAAACGCCGCCGACATCTGATATTCTCCTGCTCGCCGCCGCCGAAATCCCATCTTTTTCTCCGCGACGCCGACGCCATGTTGGATCTGCCTCTTCTGGCGACATCCATCCTCGACGATGATTTCTCGCGAGACTACCCGCCCACCATGTTGGATCTCGCAAGATCCAAGATGGCATCCGGGAAGTCTTGCGATACTTCCCGCCCGCCATATTGGATCGCACCACATCCAAGATGGCGTTCTGGAAGTCTAGCGAGACTTTCCGGATGCCATCTTAGATGTGGTGCAATCCAACCCAGTCTTAATCTAGTGTTAACATAAGAACCCTACTTTGATATCACCTTCACAATTCTTGTATTCAGTGAACTTGTGAGTTTCTGGAGAGTTTCTGCTTGTATTTCTTTGCATGATGTCAGAATAGCCTCCCAGAGCTGCTGTTTTGATGTGAACTGCCTCCCACCCTCATAGATCTTTTGCTTGATTATACTCCTAAGGTTCTCCATAGGGTTGAGGTCAGGGGAAGATGGTGGCCACGCCATGAGTTTATCTCCTTTTATGCCCATAGCAGCCAATGGCACAGATGTATTCTTTGTGGCATGAGATGGTGCATTGACATGCATGAGGATGATTTTGCTCCTAAAGGCACGTTCTTGCCTTTTGTACCATGGAAGAAAGTTGGAAGCTATATAGGTTGCAGAGGTAATTTTCACACCTTCAGGAACCTTAAAGGGCCTACCAGCTGTTTCCCAATGATTCCAGCCCAAAACATGACTCCTCCACCTCCTTGCTGATGTTGCAGCCTTGTTGGGACATGGTGGCATCCACCAACCATCCACTACATCCATCTGGACCATCCAGGGTTGCTCAGCACTCATCAGTAAACAAGACTGTTTGAAAATTAGTCTTCATGTATATCTGGACCCACTGCAACTGTTTCTGCTTGTGAGCACTGTTTAGGGGTGGCCAAATAGTAGGTTTATGCACCACAGCAAGCTTTTAAAGGATCCTACACCTTGAGGTTCGAGGGACTCCAGAGGCACCAGCAGCTTCAAATATCTGTTTGTTAGTTTTTAAGGCCTATTTAGCAGCTGCTCTCTTAATACTATGAACTTGCCTGGCAGAAACCTTCCTCATTCTGCCATTATCTGCACGAACACATCTGTGCTCAGAATCAGCCACAAATCTCTTCACAATACGATAATCACGCTTAAGTTTTCGTGCAATATCAAATGTTTTCATCCCTTGTCCAAGGCATTGCACTATTTGTTGCTTTTCGGCAGCAGAGACATCCTTTTTCTTTCCAATGTTACTTGAAAACTGTGGCCTGCGTAATATTGTGGAACACCCAGTTTTCTTTTTATTGGGCTCACCTGCCAAACTAATTATCACAGATATCTGAGAATGATTTCAATGATCCAAAGAACCCTGAGACACAATACCATCAATGGGTTTCATTGAAAAAAAATAAAAATAAAACCCTATGACACTTAAAGCCAATTTGCATAATAATTTGGAACACAGTGTACTAAGGATTTATGAAAAGCAAAAGATCAAAGCGGCACTCACCGAGGTTGCTGTATGCGGTGTCCTTTGTTTGGGTAGTTGAAACACAGTGCAGGGAGGGGGACCGGGTGACGACGGCACCGTTTCGGGCGTTCTGCCCTTCAACGGGTCCCTTGAGGGACTCTGTGGCTCCAGTCTTTGTGCATCTCCTATTTGGAGCTTCCCCTGGAAGGTGGTGCCCTTATCCTCCTTTATTTTGGATTCTACTAAGGATTTATATTTATCATCCTTGTCATTTATTTGTGCCCGCATATTTTAAGTTTATTCTCACAGTTTAAAAACAGGTCTTTGTGGGTAAGAAATAAAGATAAAAATCCCTGATATGTGATTTTTGGGTAATATGCAATATTTGTACTGTAGACTATCAACTGTTTGTTGCATGGAATATTTATATTTTTTGTAACAATGGACATTTTGAGAGATGTATTCATTTGCAATACTGATCTTTATGCAATTGAAAGCTGGCGTCTGACATTTAAGATGTTAATTTCAATGGGTGTGTCTTCAGCTCACACTATGCTAATGATAATGATTTTCACCTGTGTGCATTCTTTGAATGTTTTCTCACTATTTATAAGTGTGATTTATGTCAAAACTTTTATGCTGCTGATAAAGGACTCTTGTCCGAAACCGTCCAGCGGTTCGGTGGGACTGCTATCCTATGTAATTTGTTTTACTCTTTGATGCACAAATAAATACATTCCAAGACATTGGAGACGTGGTCAGGTGCTGGATTCTTTTACTTCATTATCCCGATTATAACCTACCATTCATCCTCTACACCGACGCAAGCAATGTAGGCCTGGGAGCAGTACTATCCCAGATACAAGATGGCAAGGAAAGAGTAATTGCCTACGCCAGCAGAAAACTTTGACCCACTGAGAGGAACCCGGAAAACTACAATTCCTTTAAGTTGGAGTTCCTGGTCTTGGTTTGGGCTATAACAGAGGTTCAAGCCTTACCTGGCAGCTGCAAAATGTACCGTCTTCACGGACAATAACCCGTTAACAACTTAGATACCGCGAAGCTTGGTGCATTGGAGCAACGCTGGATGGCCAGACTATCAAATTATGACTTTACAATCAAGTACCGGGCAGGCCGTAACAATGCAAATTCTGATGCCCTCTCCAGAAACCCTCAAGTACATTTGCAAGGACTTGAAGAAGAGGTAGATGACTTTGAGGAAGTAGAACTCCCAGCTTTCCATAAAAGTAGAAAATGGAAAATGACAGAAGCCCATATCTACCAGAACTGTCAGTGCTGCACTAAACCCGTTGCCTCACTATGGATGGAAAGACTTTAAATATATCCCGGCACACAATAAAAGAAGAGAGATGATTATCTTTTTTGTGTTTTTTATTTTTGAAGGTGAAAAACAGGTTGTATCACACAACGTTTCGGCTCCAGATTCAGCCTTTCTCAAGTGAGTCTTCTGTATATATAGAAAAGGGGTTTGTGGTTCAGTTCCCACATGAGCAACTGCTCAAGCCAGTACCCGGTTTGAGGCACTCAGCATATGACTCTGTCCTTTGTGTCAGTGCAGCAGCATGGTGGCTGGTCTGGGTGGATGGACAGGCTCCTGTCCATCCACCCAGACCAGCCACCATGCTGCTGCACTGACACAAAGGACGGAGTCATATGCTGAGTACCTCAAACCGGGTACTGGCCTGAGCAGTTGCTCATGTGGGAACTGAACCACAAACCCCCTTTCTATATATACAGAAGACTCACTTGAGAAAGGCTCAACTGGAGCCGAAACGTTGTGTGATACAACCTGTTTTTCACCTTCAAAAATAAAAAACACAAAAAGGATAATCATCTCTCTTCTTTTATTGTGTGCCGGGGATATATTTAAAGACTTTGTGGCCTATTTTTCCCTTGTGCACCTAAACGGTGGTCGAGCTATACTATATGCTCTCTGATATGGATGGAAAGAGACACAAGACAGTAATCTGGCAGTGAGCCTAGTAAAGAAGCTAGTAACCCAACCTGGATTCTCAACTGAAAAGAATGCTCCACCAGAGGCCCAATACCTGTGGAAAATACGAAGCAGGTTATTCATCTATCAAGGTCAATTGTGCAGATGGTATATCAATGCAAGAACACATGACATGGTATGGCAAATCGTGGTTCCAAAGAGAGACGTCCAAATAGTGTTAGAAGTGTACCATAATGGAGCAGGACTCTTTGGATGGAGAAAACTGGAAATATTGTTATGTGAGAGATTCTATTGGATCGGCATGAGGACTACCATAGAAAAATGGTGTAAGAATTGTGGACCATGCTCATTAAGAAGAAAAGACCGTAACAGCCAGAATGCACCACTCCAGCCTATCATCACTAAACAGCCATTAGAACTGTTAGCCTTAGATCACGGCAAACTTCCGTCCAGCAGATCGGGCTATACCTATGCTCTTACCATGGTGGACCACTACCCAGATTCCTTGTGGTAGCACCTGTGAAAGACTTAACAGCTCAGACAGCAGCAAGAAACTTTCAAGCCTATTTCTGTAGACCACACAGGTATCCAGAACAGGTATTGACAGACCAAGGTCCTGCCTTTGAAGCGAAGTATTTCAAGAGTTCTGTGTGAAAAGATGAATCACGTGGTAATATAATTGTTGAAATCTCTGCCCTTAGGAGAGCGAAACAGATGACCAGAGAAGTTACCAGACCTTATTGACATCTACAACAACATCCCAGTAAGCTCAACAAATTGTACCCCTGTCATGAGAGCAAGACCAGGAAAATTGCCAGTAGACTTTGAAATGGGCATTGAATATCCTGAAGAAGACACTCAGATGCAGATTGGATACCAGAAGAAAGAGCAGTACAAGAAAATACAGGAATGTGTTGAGAGAAGTCTGGCAAAATCAAGAGAGAAGAAAGAGACTAACTTTAACAAAAGTGCACAAGGAACACCGTTAACACCAGATGAATTGGTTTTGAAAAGGAAAAGGAGACTCCACAAATTAGATGATCAGTGGGAAGCAGAATCATACACTGTATTACCATCCAACTTTGATAACCAGAAGACCTGTCTGATCAGCAAAGATAATGGAGAAACAACAGCAACAGTGTCCAGAGATCATTTAAATAGTGCCTTCAGCCACCACAACCAAAGGAATATGTACCTTGTCCAGAACCCGAAAAAGATCAGCAAAAACAGTCCAGACACTCATAGGAGAAGTACCCCCAAATAGAAGGTGCATACCTAATCCCAATGTTGACATTCCAATAACCAGTAGAAGATCCAAGAGCAGAATAACCACCTGTTGTAGCAGAGCCAGAGAACCCTGCAATCGGTACACCTGCCATTCCCACTGAAAGAAACAGGAGACATTCAGGCATACCTGTGTTACGCAGATCAACACATGGGTCAGTAGACAGTGTTCACACTACACCAGGCTTACACACTAGTGGAATACCATTTTACGTAGGTCAACACGTAGTAACTTGGGTCAAACACCACTAAGGTACAGACAATAGAGTACAAAACATAGGAAAAATGTAAATAAATCCTTAAAATGTAAATATGAAACCAATGTCAGTGTACAGAAGGGTGAAGAGTTGGCCAAAACAACCCAAACCAGGAACATAACATCAGAAAGAGGGGTGAGTGGAGTTGGCGTGAGGAGCTGTCTAGGGAGAGCAAAATCTTGGCCAATAGGTGACCCCAGGGCCATGAGGCCTACAGCGCTTATGACCAGTTAGAGGCCCCTGCAGTACCTAGGACTCCTACGCCGAGGCACCCAGAGTGTTTGTTTGTTGTCTAACTTTGAGCTTTTAAGCCTACAGAGATTTTACCTGTTGGACTTTTGAACTTTTACTAATTTTTAAAAATGGACCACAGGACTGGTGGTGGCAAACATTCTTTAAACAGCCTGCAGCATATAGACTAGCTCTGTATGGACTGGTTACCTGTTTTTCCCCTTTTTCTCCTAGGTTTTTGTAAATTTCATTTTGAGACTCTGTACAAATTTCAAATGTAAATAGTTATGTTACGTTATGTTGTTGAAAAATGTTTCCGTCCCAGAGGACTGCAGTTAACTAGGGAGGAATGTGGCACCCCTGCGAGGGATTGCCACAGGACCCACTGGTGCAGGGATGGATGTACACCTTGGCACACAGAGCACACAACACCTTCCACCCCAGACCTGGAAGAGGAGCCCCACTGGCTGTCCTTAAGCCAGATCCCCTATAAAGATACAGTCCTGAGGGGAGGAGTCAGTTAGTTCCAGTCAGTCTGCAGAAGCTGTCAAGCCAGTTAGTACTGAAGTTAGTTCCAGAGAGACTGCAGAGGAGAGAGCAGTTAGTAAAGGAGCTGATTGCTGGGACCAAGCCAGGCCCAGAACCAGGAAACCTGACCCAGCTGTGCAGCGCCCTAGGGAGAGGGACGGAGGCCAGTGGGAGAAGTAGGAAGAAGGAAGAAGGGAACAGATCTGAGAACCCTTTAGCCACCCGGACACCGGAGTCCGAAGCTGCTATTCATCTACAGTGTGGCAGCGAAAGCCTGGACAGACCAGGAGGATCTATTCCCCTGAAGTAAAGAATAGAAGACTCCAAACCTGACCAAGCATACTGTAGAACCAGGGACCTGAGCAGAGAATAGGAATCCCACACAAAGGTCCTCATTGTTGGTTGTGGAACAGCACCCTGAGAGGGAGAAAGAGCGGCAGGTTCAGCTACAGGCAGATCTTACCCAGACACCGCACACACTAATAGAGGAGGCCTCACAACTCTCCAAGATGAACGTGCCAACGTATTCAGTCACAATATAGCCTGGAATCAGAGGTCTGATCCAAAGCTGCAGTGAGTCCAGACGAGGAAATGATCTGCACTGATGCCCAGAAGCTTTGTGATTCGGATCTAGGCCCAGATGAAGAAGGTTCTGAGCATAATGTAAACCCTCCTTCCCAAACTGTAACTCCTCTTGGTGGAGACAATGAGGAAGATGCTGATGAGACTTCGATACCTGATTGGAATGACAACTTGACTTTTTGATCAGGGCAGGTAAGAGGTTGTCTCTAAGGACGGGAGGTGTGAGAACACACAGGTGATGAGAGGTTGGAGATTCCACTTACTGTCAACCCACAGTCAGCCAGTCGATGAGGTCAGCAGAGGAGGGAAGGAGGATGATAGTGACGACGAGTTTAGGTTGTGCCTTCCTGGACAGAGACCGCGTAATGGAAGTACGTCAACAACTGCATCCTCAGCCACAACTCTGCCTCTGAGCAGAAGTCGTGGTGGCTCTGCAGGTAGCATGGGCTCTAAGCCTTGCCTAGCTTGGGCCTTTTTTGACATCGCAAAGGATCACCCAACTCATGTCATCTGTAAGATTTGTCACTAATCTCTAAATAGAGGCCAAAAATTCAATAGTTTGAGTACTTTATGCATGAACTGTCACATGGATATGAAGCATAAGTCGCAGTGGGAAGCTCACTGTGCTACAATGCGGCCTAGCGGAGCGGGCCAACCACCTTCTTCCCCATCAAGTGCATCCTCTGTGACTGTGTGGACAACAGTCACACATGCTTTCGGATGCAGACCTTCCACCTCTTTACCCGCAACAGGCAGTGTGATTGTCAGGTCGTCAGTTCTTTTGGAAGTGAAAACACCTGCTAGTGTTGAGCTCTCTCAGACATCAAGAGCACCACCTTTGGATGAAGGCAACATTATATCTCCGCCTGCACCTTCCTCACAGACCAGCAGTTTGCCGGGGACACCCTACTTAACCCCCATCTTAGCACAGCAGCCAGCCCTCGATCCCTCAGATGTGGGCAAGTAAAAGACTATTTCCTCCTAACGATGACAAAGCTAAGAGGTTGACTTTCACCATCTGAAAGCTGTTGGCTACAGAATTGCTGCCTTTTCAGCTGGTGGACACAGAGGATTTTCAAGACCTTATGTCCGTCACAGTGCCCCAGTAGCAGATGACCAGTCGCCACTACTTCTCCACGAAAGGTGTGCCTGCGCTACACCAGCATGTCGCACACAACATTACCGCTTCCTTAAGAAACTTTGTGTGTGACAGGGTGCATTTCACCACAGACACTTGGACCAGTAATCATGGACAGGGGCGTTAATTGTCGCTGACTGGGTACTGGGTAACTATGGTGAGAGCTGGAGAAGGGTGTGCTGTACAAGTCTTGCCGTCCCCACGAGTTGTGCATCAATCCTCTCTATTTAAAAGTTCCTCCACTGCTTCTGCCTCCTCAACCTCGTCTCGGTCCTCCACCTCTGCCCAAAGCCTGTCTTTAATGCCACCTGCATTGTAACTGCGCACAAGGAATCCTGCACACCTCCTTACTATGCTGGCAGCAGGGCTGAATGGCATCAGGCGGTCTTTACCTTGCAATGTCTGGGAAATGTGAGTCACACAGCTGAGGAGTTATGGTCAGCTCTAGAGACCGAGTTTCATCAATGGTTGTCTCCACTCAACCTGCAGCCAGGGAAGGCGACAATGATGCAAACCTGGGTGCGACCCTTCACCGGGGCAATGTGACACACGTGCCTTGTATGGCTCCTGTCTTGAACCTGGTTGTTCAGCAATTTTTAACCCACTATCTCGGCCTAGATGGGCTTCTGCGGAGGGCATGGTCGCTGTGTGCTCACTTCCGGCATTCGCATCCCGCAGCTCAATGACTTGCATCGCTCCAGAAGTCTTTTGGACTGCTGGTTCACCGTCTGAAATGCGATGTGCCGACACGCTGGAATTCAACTTTGCACATGTTGCAGCGACTATGGCAGCACCGCCAAGCCCTGGTGCAATATGTTATGAAGTATAGCCTGGGCCAACGAGATCCAGACGTGGGGCAGATCATGTTGCAGGAGTGGTCTCAGATCAAGGACTTATGCACCCTTCTGCACAGTTTTGAAATGGCGACGAAGATGTTTAGCGCTCACGATGCCATTATCAGCATGATTATTCCAGTCATCTACATGCTGGAGCACACTCTAAACAGTATTTGGAGTCAGGTGGTAGGACAAGAAGAGGGGGAGGAAGTACAGGAGGAATCATATGCGGAAAGGGATAACAAGAGATCTCCAAGGTCCAGACGGTTGGCAGCACCAAGGCGGCAAGCATGGGAGGGTGGGGAAGAGAGATTAACGAGTGTGCATGGTAGCAGCCAAACTGTTGAAGAAGGTGCAGAAGCTAAGGAAGAAGTGGAGGACGAACTGGCGATGGGCATGGAAGACTCAGCAGATGAGGAAGACCTTGATGACTTTTCTGTTGTGCGAGGTTGGGGGGAGAGGGCAGAGGAAGGAAGCATGATTCTCACCTCACCGCCACCAACACAACAATGACTTGGTCCTCCTGGATGCGCAAGACACATGAGCCCCTTCTTGCTGCACTACCTGCAACATGACCCTTGGATTGTCAGAATTCAAAGTAATGCCGACTACTGTGTTGCCACACTCTTAGATCCCCGGTACAAGACAAAATTTGGTGAAATAATTCCTGGCATAGAAAGGGATGCACGCATGCAGGAGTATCAGCAGAAGCTGTTATAGAATCTTAGATCTGCTTTTCACAATACACCAGTGGTGCACAGAGTGACCATCACAGTTCTAACTTGCCAACCGTGGGACTGTTGAGTCATCACTCTAACCGTACCAGTAACACCGTATCTCGTGGTAACAACAATTTTGTGGAATCGTTTCACTAACTTTTTAGACCATCCTTTGTAAGGCCAGAAGACACAAGAAGTCTGACACATAGTCAACGCCTAGAGAGGATGGTACAGGAGTATCTCCAAGTTTACATCGATGCTATGACTGGGGAACTGGAGCCTTGCTCATTTTGGGCTTCCAATCTGGAAAAATGGCATGAGCTTGCCACTCACGCCTTGGAGATCTTGTCGTGCCCCTCAGCCAGCGTTCTCTCTGAACGTGTCTTCATCGCTGCTGGTGGTGTGCTGACAGATAAGTGCACGCGTCTGTCCAGTGACAATGTGGACAGACTAACGTTCATCAAAATAAACAAGTCATGGATCCGCAAGGACTTTCCTACCCCTGTGTCATCCTGGGGAGACTAAAGGCTTGTGGATTTTTGAATGTGCTTCATGAAAGTAACCATTTGAAGTTTGCAATTATGGGGCAATTGATGCCACGTAAGTGGTGTCTGTGCCCAACTTTTTGGAAAAAATTGAGACTCTTGTTGGAGTCCCCTTGCTGTGTTTTACATGATTTTAGAAGGGTATGACATGCCTATATCTGTGTCTCCTCCTCCTTTTACTCATCCAGCCCTTTTCTTTTCACATTTTTATATGTACTTGTCATTTTTTCATGTGTTTGTTGTGTCTTCTGAGTAGTTTGTCACCTTTTGGACACCTTAGAAGGTGTTTTCTATGTGTTTGTATGTGTTTGTGTTTGCCTGCCATTGTTTTCAATGGTGTTCGACGGTGTTCGAGGAACATTCGACGAACATTCAATGAACACACCCCCAATTCGACGAATCGAATTCGAACACTAGGGTGGTGGTTCATCTCTAGTTGTGTCTCAGTATAGTATGCAAGTTTCCAGTCATTGCTGACTGTATCGAAATGTGTAGGGACAATACTTTTTGACAAAGGCAATAAAATACTTCATTGTTAGTTGAGCTCGGACTACACAACACCTGATTCATCAAGATCGGCTTTGGTCATGTTGATTTTGATGAGGAGATGTGACGGAGTCAGACACTCCTAATTCACATATGCCTCCTGATAGAGTAAGATTTGTGTTGTAGCAAATGCCGATGCTCATTGTGAATTTGACGAGTGGCGTTCATCACATCCCCAGTTCTGCTCACTTTGTCGTAGCGGGGCAAAAATAATGTGAGAATGGCAAAAGTCTCAACATGTTAAGGCAGCATTGAGCTATGCCAAAATTATTCTATTTTTCAATGCTTTAAATTACATGAAACTTTGCTGAATAGGGCTCAAAGTCTATTTTGCAGCATTATTTATTACTCCATTATGGTTATCTCATATGGAATGCAATATTTTACTAATACAGAAAGGTGACATCACAACTATGAATCCATTGAATGATAGATGACATCTTCTCTGATTATAGTTGTTCTCCTTGTGGGGTAGCGCTGGTGGTTGTCAATACAATAGGCAGTGACCCTGGTAATTGTTCTCACAGCACATGGGTTTATTGGTACAGTTCAGGTTATACACAAATCTCCGGGTTCCGGGACGCAGCCGGGTACACGTCATACAACCATATTATTGGCACTCAGTCCCTTTTCACAGGTTCTCTCCGGTCCAGGTCTCACCAAGAACAAGCCCTCCGGGCTAGGCAGTGTTGTATCAGCACACAAACTCTGCACTCTCTTGACCTGGCCACTCACTAGCCTCATCTGTCTTCCCTCAAACCGAAGCTCCACACAGAGAACCCCACCCAGTATTGTAACTTAGCTTTTAACCCGGTGCCTCCCTCTGGGGAATCCTCCCAAGACCCGGAGTGGTGGGAGTGGATCGTTCCCCTTTCCCGCACTCCATACCGGGTTCAATACTTTACAGTGCACATTCTGGGGGATACATATCGTCCTTCGCATATGATCCCCCTCACTGCCTCACATCCTGTATTTCTTTTCTTTCCTACTTAGACCACCATGACATTTGCAGAGTTTGCTTAAAGTGCGGTACATTTTTGTCTGTTTCTAACTGCAGCACTCCCAGGTTCTGTAACAGCAAAAGCAGGTTAAACAGTTTTCTTATAGGAAGAAACACTACTAGCCTGCAAATAAAAGGGTTAATCGGCATGTTAATAGCGATCTGACAGTGCCCATTGCCATAACTTTGAGCTCCACATTCAGCTGCCAGTAATATGAGTGGTGCTAGCAAAGGATCAGTCACCGCTCAGTGTATAGTTTATTTCCACTGTCAACAGGGGTCCAAGAGCAGGCACTACCTGATGAAGACTGTTTGTATGCAGTTGAAACGCGTCGTGGAGCTGTGAGGGGAGCTAAGAAGTTAATAAAAGGTTTGACATTTATGAAAACATCTTACATGTCTGCTTGTTCCTTAGAGCGCTCCTAATTAGACCGCCATTACTATTTTTTGCATGAAAACTACTCCCTTTTTGAGGGACTGGCGGCTGGAGCAGCTCAGGAACAGCACAAACAATCTGCCTTGAACAGGAGAGAGGAGAGTGGAGAGGCATTGCATATACTGCCGGCGGCGGAGGCTGTTAAACCGGGTTGTGCAGGAATTGCACAACCCGATAAGGTGAGTGGCCACCTATCCACGCCACTTAGACGTTTTTAATAAGGGGATCCTACACATTTGCGCCCCTTTTCCTTTTTGTTTTACAAGAGCAGGCACTAGACAGATTCGGAACACTATTATTCTGTAGATTAGCACAATATCTGCAAGTTAATAGCATTTTTTTATATGATAGGTGTAATGTGGCTGGCATCCCTGTGCTCTATGTGACAGGTACTCTGATGTACTCATCACTCCGGACCCTCTGTTCTGATCACCGTCTCAGCTTTCTGCTCCCAAGGCCTGTGCATGCCTTAAGGTACCTTTACACGCCGCGACGGCAGGCTGGATACATCCCGCTACTTCACGTGCACGAGCACGCTCAAACGGTTACAAACGGTCAACGCACCCTCTTTACACGCCGCCACAAGGTTCGCTACGCCACGCTACATCTATAGCTAGCTACATCGCCGGGTGTCTCAAGTAGCCAGCTGTAGCTCATTTACACACCGCTACAACCAGCTACTATGGGCGGACCTGGTGCAGCAGGGCCAGCACATAGGCGTGCTCCAATTGTGGATTACGAGCCGTCCGTACGCTGATAGGACGAAGCAATCACATCCTGATTGGGCAGGCAACACAGGAGGCTGAGTAATACAGCACGCTCGAGCGATTGTGTAGTGTGACTCGTCAGCTCCTATAAATATGCCTCCCTATGAGGGACTACCAATCGTCATGCAGCAGCTTCCACCAATGATCGCACATGGGGCGCGGTAACACGGAGCCTTAGCTACATTGCAGCTACATCGCAGGCTGTCCAGAGTTCCCTTCCGTTGCCTCTTTACACGCCGATACAGCTCGCTACCATCGGCGATGTAGCCATCAGTTTTCGAGCAGACCTAGGAAACAGATGTATCTGTTGCCGGCTGTATCGTCACGTCTTCAGACGCCGCTACTACGGGCTACATTGGCGCTACAAGCTACATTTGTAGCCTGTAGCGGGATGTATCCAGCCTGCCGTCGCGGCGTGTAAAGGTACCATTACTGATCTCCCGAGAGCACTCTTAGGGTGTGTGCCACTCCTCCTTCTCTTAAAGGGCCAGTGTGCCCTAACCCAGTAGTGCTTCTCTGACTATGGCTGAGAGGCACAGAGTATGTAGGGCATCCTCCCCTTTTTGAAAGTGCCGGAGCAACGTGTTTAGTCACTTAGTCTGTTCATAAGCTAGTTGTTATCTCCCCTGTATCCTGATCCTGTATCCTGTGCCTGTAACCAGTACCTGTGCTCTTATGCGTGTTCAGTGTACCTGTCACTCTGTACATTCCAGTACCTGCCAGAATCTGCCTGAGCTTGCCGGTACCTACTAGAATTTTCCGAAACCTGCCTGAACCCACTGTGGACACTAGAATCTACTATCTATCTAATTAATAGTGTAATATAAATATATTCTGGGAGGGTCTATCAGGCAGGATAAAGGACAAATTGGTTGGTTGTGATGTCCCCCCACCACTCTAGACAATTTATTCTCTCTTGCCACTCAGATCAACCTAAGATTCCTGGAGAAAACAAGAGAGGTGTTCCAGGATAGGAGACCCATTTAGCCAAGCACCAGTTTTCCAGAGGTTGATCATGTTTCAGCTCTATGTATCTGTGAAGGTACCTTTACACGACACAACATTGGAATGATGTCGGCAACAATCTCGTGGGTGCACCGTCGTTTCCGACATCGTTGGTGAGGTGTTGGTGGACGACTCACCAACGATGTGAGCAGGTATTGTTCGCACAACCCAGCGAACGATACCTGCTCATTGCTGTGAATGGGCGAAGTCATTAACGACATAGTTATCGTGGTCACACACAACAATGCAGCAGGTTGGTTGATCGTTGCTCATGTGATTTGAGAACATGTTCTCAAACCTGCGATCAGTGATCCAATGAGTTATCGTAGTTGAATCTCAGTGTTACACACGACGACGTCCTAACGATGTTGCTTGAAAGACTCCAAACCCGTGACATTTGAGCGATATTGTTAAGGATATATATGTTAAGGCTCCTTGAAGAGGCAACCCTAGATGAGAAAACAATGGTTGAATTATCTGTGGAGGTTTAGTTTACCGAAGTCGCCTATCTGGATTCTGGATCATCGGGGACCTTCCTGCAGTACGCCGTGGTGGTCCAGTAACCAATTCCTTTTACTTCTTTTCTGAATCATCACATTATTAGTCTGTTGATGGGAAGGCTTTGTCTGAGTTCATGCATCTTATCACTGGGCAAGTAGAGCTTTGGCTAGGAGCCCTGCATACAGAGAAGATTGCCTTTTATATGTGTTACCAATTCTGTCTCATTCACTACCAAAGTAGGATCTAATCCCATACAAGTAAGTAGATAACTTGACAATCTTATAAAGTTTTAAAGGTTTTTATTAGAAAGCAGCCACAAATGTTTCAGTAATATAGACCTTCATTTGTATTTGCTGTGTTTATAATTGAAAGATTCAGGATAGCCGAGTACTATATGGTAGGCTGCGGTGTCCACCGCTGGCAGAGCAGGCACTGGTGCGCTAAACACCATAGCCTTCCACATAGCACTCTGCTATCCTGAATCTTTCCATTATAAACACAAAACATACTGATGAAAGTCTATATGTTCAAAACTTTTGTGATTGCTTTCTAATAAAAACCTGTAAAACTTTACAAGAGTGCCAAGTTACTTACAGGCTTAGCTCATGTTTCTAATGATACCATTTCTGGGTAGATGTGATGTTTTGCCTCTTTATTGCATTTTATTGCAATGTTGCAGCAATCAAAAAGCATAACTTTAGCAAATTTACTATTTTTCCGTTACGCAGTTTACCGATCAGATTAATTGATTTTATGTTTTTATAGATTGGGTACTTATGAACGTGATAATGACAAACATGTGTATTTTTTATTTTTAACAGTTTTATTTTCAATGGGACAAAAGTGGAGTGATTTTAACTTTTAGATTTTCTTTTTCATATTTTTAAAACCCTTTTTTTCCACTTTTATTTTATTTTATTTGGTCCCTTAGGTCGCCTTAACACTGTAGTGTCCGATCGCTCCTGCAGTAGAGCCAAGCTGATGCATATCTCTGCACTGTATAAATGATCACCTCCTGTGGATGCAGGCTGTCAGCTGGCAACCACAGGCAGTGAGTCGTGACAACGACAGGGTCTTCATCTGACCCCTCACTGTCATAGCAACACATTGACGCCCAGTGCCAGCATCACAGGGTCACCGATGGCAGTGGGGAATAGCGTGATCCCCATTGCGATGCTTTAGATCATGCTGTGAGTGTTTGACAGCTTAATCTAACGGGTTAGTCAGTCCGGGCCACAGAATCCATTGGACAAGTTGAGCCTTCTGCTCAGGCGGCAAGGAGGCAAGGGAGCGGCAATGCTGCAGGTGGGCGGTGTCCTGCACATAGCGGCGGCTTCCTTCCTACCTGCTGGCCGCCGCCGGCCTCCACAACAAGAAGGTATGTGCACACACCGAACTGCTAGCACTCCTCACCAATCAAATCCCCTGCCACCGGACAGCTAGCACAAACCCCCCTGCTCTTTAATCCCGCCGCCAGATTGCTAACCCCCCCACCGCTCTTTAATCCTGCCGCTGGACTGCTCTCCGCCTCAAGCGGTGGGGCGGGGAGGTTTAGTTCACCCCTGCCAGCAGTGGGTGGATGCACATGTCATCTGATTAGATCAGCCGATATTTGCAGGGAATGATGCAAATTTAGCATGTGAGCTCATATCAAAGAGAGGGAGGTGAACAAGGAGGTAACTATACTTCCTTGGTCATGAAGGGGTTAATTTCCAGTAGTCTTTCTCCAGAGCCCACAATGGACTTATTTCAATGTCACCTTAAGGCCCCGTTACTCGACACGATATTCTTAACGATATCGCTCAAACATCACAGGTTTGGAGTCATTCAAATGACATCATTAGGACATCATTGCGTGTAACACCAAGATTTGATTACGAGAAATCATTGGATCGTTGATCGCAGATTTGAGAACATATTCTCAAATCAGACGATCCATGACCAGCCAACCTGCTGCATCATTCTGTGTGACACCGCGATAACGATGTTGTTCACGACTTCGCCCATTCACATCAGTGAACAAGTATTGTTTGCTGAGTTGTGCAAACGATAGCTGCTCGCTGGATCGTTGGTGCGTCGTCCACAATATCTATGGTGTGACAGCTCACCAACGATGTCAAAATGAAGTCCTAACGACTGCGCTCCCCGAGATCATTAGTGATATCGTTTCGATATTGTACCTTGTAATGGGGCCTTTACAATGATTTGATTGGAGAATTCTAGAAATCTACTGACCTGACTGGGCTGTCCCCAGCACTTTTCATATAGTTCTAATCTGTGTGCTTGATACTCTTTTATTAGCAAAGGGATTTAAAAAGCAGGGAGATGACCAGGAGGTCTCATTGTTAACACATTGTAGGAAAACGATTCTCTCTTGACTAAGGAAATTGATGAAGATCTTGTACATTGTGTCAAAGATTGTAGATTATTCCTCAGGTTACGCTGCAAAATAGTAGGTTTGAATCTGGTAAGGAATATTTGGCTTTTTTTAACCTTTCCACGACCCTTGTAGAAACAGGTTTTAATCCAAACTGATGTTTTCTTTTGTATTAAAATAAAAGTAAATGGCTTTTTCATGTTACATCTGAAAGTGTAATTATTTGGTACATTAGCTGGAAAGTTTGAAGCAAAAACCGTAAGGAATACTTCTCTATTGATGTAAGCTCTAGAAAGTACTTTTGACAAAAATTGTAGCGTATGAACGACAGCAGCTTCAGAATGAAACTGTTGATAAGGCTGGTTACATACAATAATAAGGTCTGACATTTAAAAAGTCTATTAGCTAATTTATTACCACTAAAATGGGACTTTCCATGAAAGACTTTTACTATTAATAATTTCTAAATTTCCAAAATAACACGCAAACATCCATTAAAATCCTGTGGTAAATTTTAGTGGGGAACTACTTGGCAGGTAGGCCTAGGACTTATTTAAAGTGAATTGTCATCAGACTTGTGGTACCCCATCTGAGAGTAGATAAACGCTAAAGTGAAACATTGCAGGAATCAGGATCTTTTCCCCTATATTGTGCTACTCTCTCATAAGGTGGCCAGATTTTCACTAATATTTGGCATTTTCTCCAGAGCTTGTGGTAGGAAAGCATGAAGAACAAGCTACATGATGACGTTCCTTTTAACCCCTTATCGTCCTAGCCTGTTTTCAACTTTCTGATAAAGCCCCACTTTTAAAATCTGACATGGGCACTTTATGAGATAGTAACTTAAAGTGTAACCACCAATTAAATTTTTATTTGAAGTGTAACCGCCATTTAAATTTTTATTTAATAATATAGAGCAGTTGATTATAAACTTTCCATATAGTCCATTAGAAAATTCTGGCTGGTTATCATTCAGAAACCTTCCACAAGGTGACTCCAGGGCACTGTGTTTGAAGCCCATTCTGTGTCACATCCGTCTTCACAGTGAATACGGGTATGTAATCAGATAAGTGAGAGGGGTCATGGCCTACAGAATGCCCATACAGCTGACTACAGCTCACCAGCAAACAATGTATCAAATTACAGCACAGAGCTGAGCAATGTTGGGATGTAAACTCCTTATTCTGCCTTTTTCCCATGTGGTGTTGTGGAAATCTTGCATAAAGCTTAACCCTCGTTCACTTCCCCAAGGAACAGACTGTAGGATTTTTAGAGTCTATATTTATTGAGGTGATGAACTTAATTGCAAGAACGATAATGTGGTAAAAACTATAATACAAGTACAGAATAACCACAGTCAGTACTGGGTGCATTAAAGAAACTAGCACTAACACAGTGATAACACAGGTTACAGTCAACATGCGTAACTAGGGTAAAGGTCACTGCAGCAGGCTCTATTCTATACAGAATGCATCTATCTGCATACAGTGCAAAAGGCATTAGCTCAAATAGTGTATCTCAGATCACAATACACTTTACAGTATTCTACACAGAAATATCTTTATGTACACACAATGCAAACATGCTAGCATGAAAAATTACAGGGTATAACATATCTCCTATCACAAAGCTCTCTCTGTACTAATGGCTGGATTATAACCTATTCACACAGATTCTACACAAAACATGTAACTGCATTGCTCTTACTGGAATCATCTGATGAGAGGAAAGTTGAGCCAGAAACAAACGTCTTATCTTCTCACTGAAGAACTGGGAAACTGACTACAAAGATCCCTTTCTCCCAGAGGAAGGAGGGGGGGGGGACTTCCCTTGGCACACACTATTCTTAAAGGGGACAGACTAAGAGCTCTGCTAGATCATGTTTAACATCTAAGCAACGTAAACAGGAAACTAATGACCTCTACTGGTCATCACTAGTATAACTCTAGTATAATTCTATGAATACTTTCTTAGCTGCTCATGAATGAGAAGAACACTCCATTTTACAAGTTTCTCTGTTCTATCATCTGTCTCCACACTGTTTAGTCTCAAACTCTGTTAACCCCTTGTCTGCTGGCTCTCCACACAGCTCACTTCCAGCCTGCTTTCACTCATAGGTGCTTGCAGACTCTGGCCACTCCCACACAGACCGAAAATTAAGTTTTTAAAACAGCAAAGAAAAACATGAGAAGATAAGTCACATTCAAAAAGGACTTGTGTGTCGTGACCTGTGCTGCTTACTTTAAGGCAATCAGACAGTGAACATCATCACAAGATCCTTGTGATGATCACTGTCTGATTCCCTTAATGTAAGCAGCACGGGTCGTGACACACAAGTCCTTTTTGAATTTGGAAGCCACGTTGATCGTATGATTGAGGACCCTGCAGCAACTATTGTTACCTGCTTCAAGCAGGTTGTGTGCTGCACAATATTCCCAGGTTAGCGTATATCTTAGCCTCATCGCATAAAAAAGATAAGACCCTATTTGCGCTTCTTTCCTTTCTAACAAATTCAAGATAAGTCACATGGCACAGTAAAGTATAATAATAAATAATAATAATAATAATAATAATAATATAAAGCTGCTATGTGACCCATCATTAACAAGCACTGCAGTATTTTTTTTTTTTACAATGAAATCACATTTATACTTTAATAATAATGTAGAGCAAGTAATAATAAACTTTCAATTATACTTTACTAGTAAAAAGGCCCGATGCAATTGCATCGGGAGCAGGGTGAAATGAATTGTGTGTATACAGGCGGGTCAGTGGGTAGCAGAGTATACAGGGGGCTCTGTGGGTAGCAGAGTATACAGGCGGGTCTGTGGGTAGCAGAGTATACAGACAGCTCTGAGGGTAGGAGATTATACAGGTGGCACTGTGGGTAGTAAAGTATAAAGGCGGCTCTGTGGGTAGCAGAGTATACAGGTGGGTCTGTGGGTAGTGGAGTATACAGGCGTGTGTGGTGGTGGTGGCAGAGTATACAGGTGTGTGTGGTGGTGGTGGCAGAGTATACAGGTGTCTGTGGTGGCATAGTATACAGGCATCTGTGTGGTGGCAGAGTATACAGGTGTCTGTGGTGGTGGCGGCAGAGTATACAGGCGGGTGTGGTGGTGGCGGCAGAGTATACAGGCGTCTGTGGTGGTGGCAGAGTATACAGGCGTCTGTGGTGGTGGCAGAGTGTACAGGTGTCTGTGGTGGTGGCAGAGTATACAGGCGTCTGTGGTGGCGGCAGAGTATACAGGTGTGTGTGGTGGTGGCGGCAGAGTATACAGGCGTGTGTGGTGGTGGGGGCAGAGTATACAGGCGTGTGTGGTGGTGGCAGAGTATACAGACATCTGTGGTGGTGGCGTCAGAGTATAGAGGCATCTGTGGTGGTGGCGGCAGAGTATACAGGCGTGTGTGCTGGTGGCGGCAGAGTGTACAGGCGTGTGTGGTGGTGGCAGAGTGTACAGGCGTGTGTGGTGGTGGCAGAGTGTACAGGCGTGTGTGGTGGTGGCAGAGTGTACAGGTGTGTGTGGTGGTGGGAGAGTGTACAGGTGTGTGTGGTGGTGGCAGAGTATACAGGCGTGTGTGGTGGTGGCAGAGTATACAGGCGTGTGTGGTGGTGGCAGAGTATACAGGTGTGTGTGGTGGTGGTGGCAGAGTATACAGGTGTCTGTGGTGGCATAGTATACAGGCATCTGTGTGGTGGCAGAGTATACAGGTGTCTGTGGTGGTGGCGGCAGAGTATACAGGCGGGTGTGGTGGTGGCGGCAGAGTATACAGACGTCTGTGGTGGTGGCAGAGTATACAGGCGTCTGTGGTGGTGGCAGAGTGTACAGGTGTCTGTGGTGGTGGCAGAGTATACAGGCGTCTGTGGTGGCGGCAGAGTATACAGGTGTGTGTGGTGGTGGCGGCAGAGTATACAGGCGTGTGTGGTGGTGGGGGCAGAGTATACAGGCGTGTGTGGTGGTGGCAGAGTATACAGGCATCTGTGGTGGTGGCGTCAGAGTATAGAGGCATCTGTGGTGGTGGCGGCAGAGTATACAGGCGTGTGTGCTGGTGGCGGCAGAGTGTACAGGCGTGTGTGGTGGTGGCAGAGTGTACAGGCGTGTGTGGTGGTGGCAGAGTGTACAGGCGTGTGTGGTGGTGGCAGAGTGTACAGGTGTGTGTGGTGGTGGGAGAGTGTACAGGTGTGTGTGGTGGTGGCAGAGTATACAGGCGTGTGTGGTGGTGGCAGAGTATACAGGCGTGTGTGGTGGTGGCAGAGTATACAGGCGTCGGTGCTGGTGGCAGAGTATACAGGCGTCTGTGGTGGTGGCGGCAGAGTATACAGGCGTCTGTGGTGGTGGCGGCAGAGTATACAGGCGGGTGTGGTGGTGGCGACAGAGTTTACAGGCGTGTGTGGTGGTGGCAGAGTATACATGCGTGTGTGGTGGTGGGGGCAGAGTATACAGGCGTCTGTGGTGGTGGCGGGAGAGTATACAGGCGTGTGTGGTGGTGGTGGCAGAGTATACAGGCGGGTGTGGTGGTGGTGGCAGAGTATACAGGCGGGTGTGGTGGTGGCGGCAGAGTATACAGGCGTGTGTGGTGGTGGCAGAGTGCACAGGCGTGTGTGGTGGTGGCAGAGTGTACAGGCGTGTGTGGTGGTGGGAGAGTGTACAGGTGTGTGTGGTGGTGGCAGAGTATACAGGCGTGTGTGGTGGTGGCAGAGTATACAGGCTGTGTGTGGTGGCAGAGTATACAGGCGTCGGTGGTGGTGGCAGAGTATACAGGCGTCTGTGTGTGGTGGCAGAGTATACAGGCGTGTGTGGTGGTGGCAGAGTATACAGGCGTGGTGGCTGGTGGCAGAGTATACAGGCGTGTGTGGTGGTGGGCAGAGTATACAGCGTGTGTGGTGCTGGCAGAGTATACAGGCGGTGTGGTGGTGGCGAGAGTTACAGGCGTGTGTGGTGGGCAGAGTATACAGGCGTGTGGGTGGTGGGGCAGAGTATACAGGCTCTGTGGTGTGGCGGAGAGTATACAGGCGTGTGTGGTGGTGTGTGGCAGAGTATACAGGCGGTGTGTGGTGGTGGTGGCAGAGTATACAGGCGGTGTGGTGGTGGGCAGAGTATACAGGCGTGTGGTGGTGGTGGCAGAGTTGCACAGGCGTGTGTGGTGGTGGCAGAGTATACAGGTGTGTGTGGTGGTGGGCAGAGTATACAGGCGGTGTGGTGGTGGGCAGAGTATACAGGCGTGTGTGGTGGGGCAGAGTATACAGGCGTGGTGGTGGTGGCGGAGAGTATACAGGCGTGTGTGGTGTGGTGGCAGAGTATACAGGCGTGTGTGTGGTTGGCAGAGTATACAGGCGTGTGTGTGTGTGGCAGAGTTACAGGGTGTGTGGTGTGGCAGAGTATACAGGCTGTGTGTGGTGGCAGAGTATACAGGTGTGTGTGGTGGTGGCATAGTATACAGGCGTCGTGTTGGTGGGCAAGTATACAGGTTGTGTGGTGGCAGAGTATACAGGCGTGTGTGTGGTGGCATAGTATACAGGCGTCTGTGTGGTGGCGGGAGAGTATACAGGCGTGTGTGTGGTGGCAGAGTATACAGGCAGTCTGGTGGTGGTGGCAGAGTATACAGGGTGTGTGGTGGTGCAGAGTATACAGGCGTGTGTGTGGTGGCAGAGAGGTGATAACAGGCTTGTGTGGTGGAGAGTATACAGGGTGTGTGGGGTGGTGGCAGGTATACAGGCGTCTGTGGTGGTGGCAGAGTATACAGGGTCGTGTGGTGGCAAGTATACAGGCATCTGTGGTGGTGGCAGAGTATACAGGGTGTGTGTGGTGGCAAGTATACAGGCTTGTGTGGTGGCAGAGTATACAGGCAGTGTGTGGTTGGCAGAGTATACAGGCGTCGATGTGGTGCATAGTATACAGGCTCGTGTGGTGGCAGAGTATACAGGCGTCTGTGGTGGGCGCATGAGTATACAGGCTCTGTGTGGTGGCAGAGTATACAGGTGTGTGTGGTTGCATGGTAAGTATACAGCTGTGTGGTGGTGGCAGAGTATACAGCGTCGTCTGTGTGCATAGTATACAGGCTCGTGGTGCTGGCAGAGTATACAGGTCCTGTGGTGTGCAGTCAGAGTATACAGAGCGGTGTGTGGTGGCAGAGTATACAGGTCGTTGTGGTGGCAAAGTATACAGGCAGGTGTGTGGTGGCGGCAGAGTATACAGCGTGTGGTGTTGGCGGCAGAGTATACATGCGTGTGTGGTGGATGTGGGAGTCTGGTATAAGGTGTCTGTGGTGGCAGAGTATACAGGCATCTGTGTGGTGGCAGAGTATACAGGTGTCTGTGGTGCATAGTATACAGGCATCTGTGTGGTGGCAGAGTATAGAGGTGTCTGTGGTGGCATAGTATACAGGCATCTGTGTGGTGGCAGAGTATAGAGGTGTCTGTGGTGGCATAGTATACAGGCATCTGTGTGGTGGCATAGTATACAGGCATCTGTCTGGTGGCAGAGTATACAGGTGTCTGTGGTGGCATAGTATACAGGCATCTGTGTGGTGGCAGAGTATACAGGTGTCTGTGGTGACATAGTATACAGGCATCTGTGTGGTGGCAGAGTATACAGGTGTCTGTGGTGGCATAGTATACAGGCATCTGTGTGGTGGCAGAATATACAGGTGTCAGTGGTGGCGCTCCTGCAAGGCAGGGGTTAAAAAAAATAAAAAAAGATTATGCTCACCTCACCCCGAGCCCCCGCCGTCTCCCGCCGTCTTCCACCGTCTTCCGCTAGGCTCCCGGTGTCTCTGCAGGCTCCCGGTGCCTGCAGTGCTCTTCTATTGCACTCAAGGACCTGTGGTGATGTCAGAGTCACGTGACCCGCGGTTAGCATGGAGTAAGCTGGTGTCACGTGACTCTGACATCACCACAGGTCCTTGAGTGCAATAGAAGAGCACTGCAGGCACCGGGAGCCTGCAGAGCCACCGGGAGCCTAGCAGAAGACGGTGGAAGACGGCGGGAGACGGCGGGGGCTCGGGGAGAGGTGAGGATTTTTTTTTTTTTAAACTGTAGAGCGGCTGCGGCTCGTGATGACGCTGCGCGTCATCACTCGCAGTGCCGCTAAGGAGTCTGGGATTCGGCGACAATGCCCGAATTCCCAACTCCCGATTATATAAGTAGATTAACAAAATCTGGAAGAAAACCTTTCGAAATCCTTCCACAAGATATCCATACATGACTGTGTCTGAAGCTCATTCTCAGTGAGAGCCGTCTTCAACTTCTTACATACATTGGAGGGAGGAAGCAGCATCTACACAGTGTGCTTATCCAGAGTGGCTACAGCTGATCTGTGTATGGTCAGTTTACCTCATGCAGGGACAGTATGAGCTCAGGATGTCAGCACGCAGGTCATGTAAAATCTTATCTGACTCCTCTCCATTCACATCGGCCTGCTTCTTGAAATCAGCTGATTACATGGAGCAGTTATGTGAACGGATGAGTCAGATAAGATCTCACAGGACCTGTGTGCACTGCTGACAGCTTGAACTCACACTGTCCCTGCATGAAACCTGGGACACTGATAAGCTGTTAATGCTGTTTAGGCTCAGCCCCCCACCCAATATATGTCAGGTTTAGAATCAGCCTAGTGGGACATCTTTTGGAAGGATTTTGATAATTTTTCTTCCAGACATCACTTATGAAGTATATTTGAAAGTTTATTATAATCACTTGCTCCACATTATTATTAAATAAAAATGTAAACAGCGGTTACACTTTAAGAATGTTTTTTTTCAGTTCCAGTGGTCCTGTTTTTTATGACATATTGTATTTCTTGAAAGTGTTAAATTTAGGTGGCTAAATTTTTAATTTTCAAGATTTCAATTTATATGTCCTTATTACAGATAGTCATTACACAGAAAAATAGCTAGGAAATAACATTTACCATCATACATATGTCACTTTTCAATCTGAATAATTTTAAATGTATTTTTTTTTGTTATGATGTAAGAAGTGTTAATAGTTTAGCAGCAATTTCCAATCTACTTTGACAGACCTGTTCCGTTTTGAAGTGACTTTGAAATTTGTTAACTCTTTAGTTACTTCATAACAATGAATGCAAAATGGAATAGAAAATGAAGAGTTACATTCGTTGAAGTAAAACTTTGTCCCCACTTTTTGTACCCAAAGGTTTGTTATGCAATTTCTCCTGAATGGCCACACCGAATGGTACAGAAAGGAACGTATGCTATTTGATTTTGACTGGAATTAATTGTGGATGCCATGTCAAGTTTGCAGAGCTTCATATTGTTTCTATTCACAAGGGAAGCAGGGACAAATGAACTGCATACATTATAAAACAATGTACCCTGAGAACACAGATACCATGGTATGTAGTCAGAAACTAGCCTTTGGAAACATTACAGGGCTTTGAAAGTAAGGAAAGCTATTTGACTTTTGGAGCACATTTTTGGCTGGAATTGATTATGGATGGCTCATCACATTTGCAATGCTTCAAAAGTGCTGAAACAGCAAAAACTCCCACAGGTGGCTTTATTTGGGGAACTTCACCCCCAAAGGAATTCAGTTAGGTTGGTTTAGAAAAAAAAATGCTTCACAAAATTTTATAACAGTGAAAAAGGCAACTGATGAAATTATTTTTCCGCAAAAATGTTGTTTTAGCCCCAAATTGTTTATTTTCACAAGTGCAAAAAGACATAAATGGTTTCAATATTTTATAAAGAAATTTCTGCACACAGCCATCCAGACAGTGAGTGTAGGGAGAGTGTCTGCTGCTGCTTAGGGACAGATTTGCGGCCCTCATAGGTAGATCTGGAGCAGGGCTGCAAACTGCTGCTGACCACAACAGTCCTTCTCAGGACTAATCTAGGAGGATATAGGCAGGGTGATCCAGATCTGTATCCAAGCTTTTCTGTGACCTTAACAGTCATCAGACTGTTGTACTTACTAGCTTGATACAGGTTAGGGACTAAAATCCTACTCTCCTGTGACCTGAACAGTCACCAGACTGTTGTACTTACTAGCTTGATACAGGTTATGGACTAAAATCCTACTCTCCTGTGACCATAACAGTCACCAGACTGTTGTACTTACTAGCTTGATACAGGTTAAGGACTAAAATCCTACTCTCCTGTGACCTGAACAGTCACCAGACTGTTGTACTTACTAGCTTGATACAGGTTAGGGACTAAAATCCTACTCTCCTGTGACCTGAACAGTCACCAGACTGTTGTACTTACTAGTTTGATACAGGTTAGGGACTAAATCCTACTCTCCTGTGACCATAACAGTCACCAGACTGTTGTACTTACTAGCTTGATACAGGTTAGGGAATAAAATCCTACTCTCCTGTGACCTGAACAGTCACCAGACTGTTGTACTTACTAGCTTGATACAGGTTAGGGACTAAAATCCTACTCTCCTGTGACCTGAACAGTCACCAGACTGTTGTACTTACTAGCTTGATACAGGTTAAGGACTAAAATCCTACTCTCCTGTGACCTGAACAGTCACCAGACTGTTGTACTTACTAGCTTGATACAGGTTAGGGACTAAAATCCTACTCTCCTGTGACCTGAACAGTCACCAGACTGTTGTACTTACTAGCTTGATACAGGTTAGGGACTAAAATCCTACTCTCCTGTGACCATAACAGTCACCAGACTGTTGTACTTACTAGCTTGATACAGGTTAGGGAATAAAATCCTACTCTCCTGTGACCTGAACAGTCACCAGACTGTTGTACTTACTAGCTTGATACAGGTTAGGGACTAAAATCCTACTCTCCTGTGACCTGAACAGTCACCAGACTGTTGTCGCTGTATACAGGCAAAATGCGCAAGGGTGTTGGATAGGGCGTTTGCAAGGAACAAGGAAGTGAACGTGATGGTGGTGCAGGCAGAGGCCGAGGTCGTGTGCAAGCACTAATTTCGCAACAACAAAGGGGCACATCTACTCGCTCGCACGTCCTGTCCCAAATTCTTGGGGCCCGCAGCAGTACATCGCTCTTGAACCAAGACCAGTGTCAACAGGTTGTTACTTGGATAGCAGATAATGCTTCAAGTCAGATGGGCACCTCCACAAACACCCTGTCTTCCACACGGTCAAGTGTCAGTAGCCGTGATACTGCACCGCACATTTCCCAACCTGATCCTCCTTCCTACCACCAGGCCGAGTACACGTCCAATGGACATTACTGATCCCACACTAGGACACTCGGAAGAGCTGTTCACGTATCCATTTGCAGAATCTGGCCTCTCGCCAGCTCCTGTTGAAGTGGGTGATGGTATGTACAGATGCCCAAATATTTGAGCAGCCACGTTCTCACGAACGGAACGTTGGCAACGTGTCTCAACAAGGGGTGGACGATGATGAGACACAATTGCCAGGAAGTCAGGAGGAGGATCAGGGTGCGGAAGAGGAAGACGACGTGGTGGATGATCCAGTAGCTGACCCAACCTGGCAGGAGGATATGCAGAGCGAGGATAGCAGTGCACAGGGGGAGGCGTAGCATCCCAACAGGCAGTACGTAGCAGGGTCGTGTCCACGGGCAGAAGGCAGGCAACCGTTCCCCGGAACAACAACACGACACAAGGTGCCTGTGCAAATGTTAGGTCTTCCCGAGTCTGGCAGTTTTTTAAGTTGGCTCCAGATGACTCTAAAAAGGCCATTTGCAACACCTGCCATGCCAGCATCAGCAGGGGTACGAAAACTAGCAGCCTGACCACCACCACCTCCATTCAGCAAACCTTTGAACGCAGGCGCAAGTACGCTGCCAACGCCCCACATGCCACAGTCCTAAATTCTCACATTTCGCGACTCATAGCGCTAGAAATGTTGCCTTTCCGGCTGGTGGAGACGGAAGCATTCCGCGACTTGATGGCGGCTGCTGTCCCACGTTACTCGGTCCCCAGCCGCCACTATTTCTCCAGGTGTGCCGTCCCCGCATTGCATAACCACGTGTCCCAAAGCATCACACGTGCCCTGAACAACGCTGTTTCAGCCAAAGTCCACCTAACCATAGACACGTGGACAAGTGCTTGTGGGCAAGGCCGCTACAGCTCCTTGACGGCACACTGGGTTAATATTGTGGAGGCTGGGACCCAGTCTGAGCGAGGGACGGAACACGTCCTTCCCACACCAAGGATAGCAGGCCCTACCTCTGTCAGGGTTTCACCGACACTCTA